>CM053574.1:1696973-1814466 GCA_028646485.1 Cryptoprocta ferox
CCATCCCCCACCTCCTTCATCCCTCACCCCACCCCTCATCCCCATCCCTTATCTCCCATGTCCTCCATCCCTCATCCCCATCCCCCACTCCCCACCTTCTCCATCCCTCACTCCCATCTCTTTCATCCCTCATCCCATCCCTCACCTCCTCCACATCACTCACCCCCATCCCTCAAATCCTTCATCCCTCCTCCCCGTCCCTCACCTCCTCCACTCCTCACCCCATCTCTTCCATCCTTCATTCCATCCCTCATCTCCTTCCTCCCTCAACTTCTTCATCCCTCACCTCCTCCTCATCACTCGCCCCCATTTCTCATGTTTCTCATCTTTTGCAGGTGGTGGGCTGCCCCCCTCTATAGAAAGGACACTGATTGGGGAATGCAGGATCCACTTCTTTATTGCAGGAAGACTATTTCTAGAGCAAATGCTACACAGACCCCACAATGGGGGGGCAGGGGGCACCCACATGCGGGGGGAGAAGGGGCAGGGTGGAACCACAGCAAGCATGACCTGGCAAGGTCCCCAGAACCAGGGGTGCCCAGGCAGGAAGGGCCAGCAGCGGGGGCAGGCTCCAACCCCTCCTGCTGCAGGATCCCTCTCTCCGCAGGGGACCAGTGCCTGGGTGGGGAAAGGCCTGGAGGTGGGCAGGGCCCCAGGGAGATTGTGCTATCAGGGTGTGTCCCTGAGAAAGGGCTGCAGACCCCCGCCCGCCCGGCAAGGCCCAGGAAAAGCTCCTGGGGTGGGGGAGGGGGAGCATCACCAGATGCTGGTGAGCCCTGGACCCGCCACAGGATGAAGGAGCCCAGCTGTGCCAGGCAGGATGCTGCCACCTCTTCCAGGGGCCCGCCCACGTGCCAGGTGGTGACACACACATGCACACACACACTCCCTCCCTCTCTACACAGTGTGTTCAGTAAACATTTGTGGAGTCACATGAAACAGGGAAAGTCAAACACACTGCTACCAAGATGGACATGGTCCCTCTTGCCTACAAACAGTCCCCATGTGGTCACACGACTGTCCAGCCACATGGCCTTTCTCTCTCACATGTGTGCACACACACAGGTCAGTCCCAATGTGCACAAGGACATGCAAGCACACCCACACAACTTTGTCCCGATGCTGCGAGCAGCCCCAGGTTGGGACCCGTGTGGCGAGGAGCTGAGGGTGGCTCCCGCTGCCGTCCAGCGAGCCACGGAGCCCTTCAGTCCCCCAGCTGCAGAAGACCGAGTGTTGCCGACAGCCGCGTGAGCTTGGAAGCACACAGTTCCCCACTCAGCCTTCGGATGAGACTGCAGCCGGCCCGCGCTCCGATTGCAGCCTCGTGAGGTCCCGAGTAGGAGACGAGGCTCCTGACCCACAGGGAGGGAGATGATAAAAGTGTGTTGTTTCAAGTTGCTGAGTTTGTGGCCACGTGTTAGGCGGCGTCACCTGACTGATACAGAGTTTGAGCCAAGAACCACCTGGCTACAGGTCAAACAGGCTTAGTGTTCCCCAGACAGAACGAACAGGTTTACAGATGCCGTGCTAGGAATCACGTCCCCCACTCCCCCAAATACGATCACGTACAATCACACTTATGCTGATACAAAGGTTCCACCAACACAAATACACACTCCTGCCGACAACCGCACTGCCCACCCCTGCATGTAGCCTGCACCATTATCACAAACACCGACTGTCACAATAACACCCCACCCAAATGAGAACCACACACACACACACACACACACACACACACACACGTGTACGCATAGACACAAGCCAGCTGCCTGTCCACACCAAGTTGCACAAATGCACCATCCTGTGGTCACCACCCCCAACCCAGGCCTACAACTCACTTCGTGCTTGTCAGACACAGTCCCACAGGGTCCCGTGAGTGCGGGGTTATCTAGACAGTCTCAAGCACTCAGAATCTCCTGGTGGAGATACGCCCTGACCCCAGAACACACGCCTTCCTGGGCAGAGCCCCTCTCTCTGGGGCACCGTTGGTGGGAGACAGTGAGCTGGGCAGACTCTGCCTCGAGCCCCCTCAGATCCTGCTGGTGCTGGATCCAGCTGCCTACCACTGGATGGGGCCCCGGGTACCCCCTCCCCAGCACCCCATGTCCCCCTGCCTGAGGCTCAGTGGTGACATGCTGTGCCAGTCTTCGGGCCGTTGTCTGGGGACGCCCTCCAGATTCATGCTGGACAGTCCCCTTGGGTTATGCTGTGGCCATGGGCCAGTCCCAGGCCTCCCCTGCCCGCGCCACAGCCTCCCCTCAGGCTGGAAGAGCAGCGGGATTCCAGGCAGGTGGGGCGCTGCTGCAGGCTCTGTGGTTATTGCCTGGTGGCCTGAGACCCATCCCGTAAGCCCAGCCCCCCACCCCCAACCGAAGCTGTGGGGACAGAGGTGAGGACTGATCTGGGACCTGGGGTGGGGGCACAGGCCAGAGGTCATGAAGGATGGGGGAGGGGCAGTGTATGTTAAACACCAAAAAGGAGAAACCAAACTCTGAGGTCCATGTGCATTTCAACTCCCCCCCCCATCCCCCCCCAGCAAGGTCACAGTGATCTAATGGGGGAGACACGGGTCTGGGGGCACCCAAGGGAAAGAGACAGAGATGGGCAGAGACAGGGAAGACCCAGCGTCCTTGGGCTCAGCGGGGACAGGCAGCTTCCCCACTTTCTCATGTGCGGATCCAGGGGGCCACCTCCAGCACTTGGCTTTGGGGGTGCAGACAGGGCTGGGGGGGCAGAGAAGGGGGGAAGGCAGAGCCGTGCGGCAGAGCCAGGCTGGAGCCCCAGACCTGCCACGGGCTCACCAGGGCCTCGGTTTCCCCCGCAGAGGTGTTGGATGAAGGAAGAGAAGAAGAAGAGATGAGGAGAGAGGAGAAGGGGGGAGGAGGGCAGGGAGGATGGAGGTACGGGAGAGGAGGACTGGAGGAGGGGGAGGGGGAGGAGGAGCAGGGCCGCTGGGAGAGGCTCTGGCCGGCTGGTGGCGGGCGCTCTGGGCTCACATGAGGACGCATTTGCCCTTGACGCGGTCTGTCCTCTTCTGTTTGCTGGAGCGCTTGCCGTCGATGTTCAGGCTCATGTTTCGGCGCGTCTCCAGCGTCAGCAGCTCCTGGAACAGCTCCTTGACGTTGTAGTTCATCTTGGCCGACGTCTCCATGAAGGCGCACTTCCACTCCTGGGCCACAGCCTGCGCCTCGCGGGTGTCCACCTCCCGCTGCGTCTCGTCACACTTGTTGCCCACCAGCATGACGGGGATGTCCTCGACGCTGCCCTTGATCTGCACGATGAGCTTGTAGATGGGCCCCAGCTCCTCCAGCGACTGCTTGCTGGTGATGGAGTAGACCAGGATGAAGGCGTGGCCCTTGGAGATGGACAGCCGCTGCATGGCCGGGAACTGGTGGCTGCCCGTGGTGTCAGTGATCTGCAGCGTGCACACGCTCTTGTCGCAGCTGATCACCTGTCGGTAGGTGTCCTCGATGGTGGGGATGTAGGTGTCCCGGAATGTGCCCTTGACGAAGCGCAGCACCAGCGAGCTCTTGCCCACGCCGCCCGCCCCGAACACCACCACTCGGTAGTCGTTGCTCTGTTCAGGCATCTTCCACGCGGTGGGTGGCGGTCAGGGCCGGGAGGGCTTGTGCCAGCTGCGAGAACCCCAGACTGACCCTGTACAGAGAGGAGTGTCAGGCACAAAATGCCACGGGCAGGAGGGGACAGCTCTGGGCCCCTGGGGGGGGGGAGGTGACAGTACAAGGGGCAGCTTCTCAGAGGAGATGACGTTTCTCCTGCGTCCTGGGAAGGCCCTCTGGTTGATTTGGCTGACTTGGCAATTCTGCCCCGCGCGCAGGCCTGGAGCCAGCCTCCTCTGCTTTCTTCCCAGCCCCGACAGAACCTGGGGCCCAAGCTCGTTCCCAGGGGACTCTGGGCCAGAAGAGGTGCAGGGATGTCGGTGTGCGGTGCACGGACTCCTTTCCCCACCTGCACGCCCCCCTCCCCCAGGCTGCCCTGGCTTCTCCTTCTCTTCTGAGTATGGCTGTGAGTTCTTGGAAGCCAGCAGACCTGACTCTGTGACCCTGAGCCTCAGTTTCCTCTTCTGTGAAGTGGGTGAAGTGGTGCCTCTCTCCAACAACCACAGGCTTCCTGCCCTTCCCCCAGCCCAGAGGTCCTTGAAGCTCCTACGAGCCACGTGTCGTTAGCCTGTCCTCTTGGGCCCACAAGTGACAATCCTAGTGGCCCAGGAAACTTGCCCTGTAAAGCCACTCCCCTCTCTTATCCCATAAGTGTGATCCTGATGCTGGAGGTCCAACAGTCACAATTTTGCAAATCATGGCCCTGATTTCTGGTAGCAGCCCAGGCTGGAGGTGAGAAAACTAAACTGAGCCCAGAAAGGCCCCCACTTCCTGCACTCTGCACCCAGAGTACGGTCTGGCCTGCCTTGGCCTCTGGTTTGTGTCTGCTGTTATCTGTAGGAACAGAACTTCCGGAAAGGGCGCCCACCTATCATCTCTCTCTGCACCTGTGGTCAGAGAGGTCCAGTGGCCTCAGGAGGTCACACAGCACAGCAATTCCTGAACTGACGGAGGTGGGGGAAGGAGAGCAGAAGGCTTGTCTCCAGCCTGTGTCCTTACGTAGGAAAAGCAGGATACCCCTTCCCTTCTTCCTTCCCAGCTGTCTCTGAGGGTCCCTGAGTACAGAGGCAGGTCCACAGTGGGAGAGAGGAGACACAAGATCGCACGTGGACCAAGTCACAAGGTGTATAGGGGTGTAAGACCAGGTGGTGAGAACCCGGGCAGGTCAGCTGGGGTCCCTGAGCCTTGGTTTTGTCCTCTGTGAATGTGACAGGCACACTGCCTGCTCCACAGGCCGCTGGGGCGAGCGCTGTGGGAGCTGGATAAAGCCCATAGCCGGGCTCTGGGCACACGGGGGCTCTCGGTACGGATGGGCAGTCATAACTATCAACCGAAAGGGCTCAGGGCAGGTTCCGGAGGATCAGAGGTACCAGGTTCGCCAGAGACAGATGTAACGCTAGAAGTTACAGCAGACACATCCCCCGCTTACGTGCCAGGCCTGCCTCTACACGCTCCCCAGTACTAACTCCTAGTAGATCCGATAGGCATGGTGGTGACATGCATAGCAATTCTCGCCATTGGGAGCCTGGGGGAGGGGGGCGAGGGGCGCCGGCCAGCTGTGCAGGCACTGCCCTTCCCTAGGTGGGCACCCGGAGAAGTGGGCACGTGAGCGTGCAGCTAGGCATCGCCATGACTGGCTGGGGGACCCAGACGCACCCTTGTCCTGCTCCGGGTGCAGACCCCCTGGCAGGACTCCGGGCCCCTCAGCACAGTGTCCTCTAGGAGGGGCCCTGCTGGGGCCTGAGACCCCAGGATAGGAGCCCCCATTCCATAACCCATGCCAGGCACCTACCTGGTGCTGTTTGAATCCCACCCTCCTCCTCCTCCTGCGGGGTGGGGGTAGGGGGGCATGAGCTCAGAAGGGGGAGGAACTGGCTCAAGGTCACAGAGCAGGGAGGTGGCAGAGCAGAGCGGGATTTGAACTGGGCCCTGGTTGGCTACACAGACCTCCTCCTGTGCAAGGCAGCCCTCCCCAATCCTCCTGGGGCCAGGAGAACAGGCCCCGACCCAGGGGAGGGCACAGGACACACACACACGCACAATGCTCAACCAAATGGGGGAGGGGTCTGGCCTAGGGACCTAGGGGTTGGATGACAGGGGTCTGAGGGGGGGGGGCACACTCAGGGGACCAGCCCACGGGGGGTCGTGGCCGGCGGAGGATCTCAGTGATGGGGGAAGGGCCCGACCAGGGGAGGGGCTCCCAGGCGAGGGGCTCGGTTTGGCCCAGGGGCAGGAAGCCGACCCGTCGCTCCGCAGGCAGATGGGCCCAGGGCCCAGTCGCCCCGCACGGAGAGGGCTCTGACTGAGCCGGACCGACCCGCCCAGAGAGGGGGCCGCGCTGGACCTGGGGAAGGGGCAGGCTCGGCCACGGGGCGCCCGGCACGTACCGCGGGGGCAGGAGGGCGCGGACGGAGCTGTCCAAGGTGGGCGCGCGCCGAGGGCCAGGGCCCCGCGGAACTGGGGAGGGGGCTGCGGGTTCGGGGGGCGGCCGGGAGGAGGAGGAGGGCCGGGCCCCGCGGCCGGGAGGGTGGGGCTCGGACAAAGGAGGGGCGCGCGCATGGGGTGCGGCGGGGCCCGGCGCCCCGGCCCCCCGCCCCGGCCGCCTACCTGGGCGCTCGTCCTGCGGCGCCGCCGCGGCTGCTGCTGGCCGGCTCGTGTCCGCTCGGGCGCCGCCGCCCCCCGCGCGCCCGCCGCCCGCCGCCCGCCCGCCCGAGCCGCCGCCGCCGCCGCCGCCGCGCCCGCGCCCGTCCCCGCCCGTCCCCGCCCGCCGGGCGCCGCGCTCCGCCCCTCCCCGGGGACCCGCGCCCGGCCAAGGTCACCGCCGGCCGACCCCCGCCCCGCGCACTCGCGCTCCTGCCCGCGCATCGGGGAGCCGCCAGGCCGCGGGGGGCGCCGTGGGGTGGGGTCTGCCTCCGGGGGGCCCCTGCGCCCCAGGGTCACCCCGGAGCCAGGGGCTGGGCAAGAGCCTGGCAGAGTCGAGGTCGCCCGGGGAGCAAAGGGAAGGGGCCGTTGGCAGAAGTGCACATGAGGGGCTGGGGGAGCAGAATGGGCCGGCCCGGGGCTCGGTGGGGCGCTGCACCGGAGGGGGGGCGTTGCTGGAATGAAGACAGGAAGTCCGACAAAGAGATGTGTCAGGCAGCAGCTGGGGGGGCAGTGGGGTGTACCTGCAGACCCCTGCCCACCTGAGGGGCTTCGCCCGGCAGGGGCGGGACAGGGGAGCCAGAGAGGAAGTGAAGACCACACACTAGGTCTGGGTCAGTGCCCCTGAGAGCAGCCCACCCAGGGGGAGAGGACAGCTGTAAGACTGGGGGCCCATTTGAAGGCAGGGGTGAACAAAGGGGGCTTCGGAGCCGGGGTTGTGGTTTTCTGGTCAGAAACGTCCATCTTCCTCACATAGGAGTTGTTTCTGAGAATAAATGTTTGCCTTTCTGAAGTGTCTGTGCGTTTGAAGTGTCTGTGTGTCCACGCTGAAGGCAACAAGATAGCATCACTCCCTCCGTCCTGAAGAATGGGAGGGAGGGCAGAGGCTTGTCTCGGAGGAGACCGGACTGTCGGGCGCATTGACCGGACTAAGGGTGGGCATGACAGCCCCAGGCTCCAAAAAGCCTGTTGGAGGAAGGTGCCCTTTGATGGGGAGGTCGACACCAAGGGCCCACAAGAAGGGGCTCTCTGGGGTCAGAGCAGCGGGAGGGTAAACGGTGTTTGGTAGGTGGTGAGCTCCCCATCATGAGGTGTGTGAGCAGATGGTCGGCTGGAGTCTACAGGCCCCTCAGGCTCTTGGCTTCTGGATTCTCATTGACTCATCGTCTCCATGGCTCTGAGTGAGGTGGATGCTTCCTGCTCCCCTTGGAAACGTGGGCACTGTCACACTGTCCCTCAGAGCCACCTGACTCACATGGAGGCTGGGCCCCTGAGGTTTGTCCTGTTTCTGGGGCTCAGATCTCCATTTCTCCCCGATCCGGCCCCTCCGCCTCATCCGCAGGCCTCTCCCACCTAGACCACCCCACCTGCCTCCTTTCTGGCCTCCCAGGATCGCCCTTCCAGCCCTCCTTCCTGCCCGGCATTCAATGCCCAGCCTCCAACATGAGCCCCCATACTCTAATGCTGCCTGTGGCTCCCTTCGCCTCCAGGTCAAATCCAGCTTCTCAGCCTGGCGTTCCAGGGCCTCCGAGGCCTGGCCTGAGCCCTCCTCTGGGTTCCTGGGGGCTGCCTGGAGCTGTTCCCCAAGCACACTTCCCTCCTGCCCTGTTGGGGCACCTCAGAGCACGATCTGGCCCCAGCCCCTCATCTTGCGGTGCTCTCAACCAGAGATGGAGATAGCCCGGTCAACAGACAGATAAGAACTTCTGGTCTGGCTTGCCGTGTCCCAGCCAAGCGCCCCTCGGAGCCTCAGTTTCCCCATCTGCAAATGAGGATCACTGTTGCCCGTCTCTCAGGGCTGCAGGGAGCGATCAGGATGACGTCAGCCTGCGCAGGGCTGCCAGGCACACGGGCACTCTGCAGCGACGGCCCCACTCCCTCCCACTGCAACGGCCAGCCTGCCTTGGTCTCCTGAGGGACCGGTCGGCACTCGGGCCGGGCCTTCCGCCTCTGGCCAGCTCTCTGGCTCCTCCGGGTGCCTGCCCAGGCCAGGGCAGGCTGACTCATGCGTCGGAGCGTGGGCGCAGCCAGCAGCTCCACTCTGCGGCTATTTATAGCTCCCAGGCCAGGCTCTTGGCCTTGTGAGCTGGGGGAGGACAGGCCCGAGTCCCCTCCGTGCTCTCCCAAGCCCCCATTGGAGCACCCCAAACTAGGATAGCAGTGGCCCTGGCCTACGGCTGGCCGGGAGGCCCCTGGCTTTGGGGAGCGTGGGTGTGTGCTGGCAAGAGCCCGGCTGGGGCTGAACTCTGTCCGTCGGGCTCTGAAGCCACCACCCAGCCTTCTTGCTGTCCCTGGCTGGCCATCCCCGTCCTGCAGAAGCCCTCTCCACTGCAGCGGACGAGTGTTCACCTGCAAAGTCCCAGCTCTGGGCCTGGCCTGGCAGCCCACGGGACTTGCCCCTGTCCCAATGCTCATCCCCTCTCCCCCCAGTCCCGGCAGTGCCGTGTGGCGAGGAAGGGGCTGAGATGCCTTCCCTGCTCTGTGCTCCCAGGATCAATGCAATTATGTGGGCGAAGCAGAGGCTGAGTGTCACGGCCTCTAACAGATGCAGTTCGCCCCACAAAGGCTTTTTTGTTTGTTTTTAAGTTTGGCGTCAACATTTGAAAATAAGAAAATCATTTGTCAAAACCCAGTTTGCCTTGAAAAATGAATGGGCTGGCATTCCCGGGCCCGAATTCCTGCCAGTCAGCCTCAGCAGGCGCTGGACCCCAGCCTTGGGTGAAAGAGGCTGGTTCCTCACCAAAGCCACCTGGCGGGCCAGCAGAGGTGGTCCGGGGCTGCCCCCCAAGTACGGGTGCTGCTCGGGGAAGGTGGTCACTGAAGTCTTTGGCAGGACAAAGCCCTATGATGCCAGGGCGGCTGTGGTCAGTCAGAAAAAAGGGCCATGACTCCCCAGAAAGATCTCATGGCCTTTGCACAGGCTGCTCCCCCTCCCCCACCGCTGGAAAAGCTCTTTCCCCATCTTCTTGGGACTCCAGTGTGACTCCTAGAGATTTCCTCCCGACCATGCTGCTAAAATCGTTTCCGTGTTCCTTGTCTCTCTCCCTTCACTTTGCTTTTTCTGTCTTCAGGGCATTCACTGCTGCCTGCTACTGCACTGCATGTGGGTGTCAACTGTCCCCTCGCTCGGTGAGCTGCTATGCGTCCTAGGGTGGTGGGCCTCACCTTGCTCCCAGGGGACAAGGGACCGTGTCTGGGGACATCTGTAGTCTCCATGACTGGGGTGCTCCTGGCATCATGTGGGCGGGGGCGGGGGATGCTGGTCACTCCCTCCCCCTGTCCCCTCCGCCCCCACCGCACAGTGCCTGGGACAGTCCCGTGTCAGCAGTGCTGGGGGAGAGAGCCCGGGGTAGGTGTTCCCAGATGAGCCTCCACCAGGGGGCTTGGTGGAGATGCAAATCCGGCAGCCCCCCCCCCCGCCGCCCTCCCAGCCAAAATGCCGCTCCCCTGCTACACCGGGCCAGACTGCCCCCTTAAAGGTCCATGGTGCCGAGATGGAGACCCTGTTCTAGCTCGTCAGCCCGAGTGGTCATAGGGAGGCCAGCCGGTCCCTCGAGGGAGAGGCCGCCAGCCGTGGTGGCTGTCTCCTTTGGTCGTGCCTCCTGTGCACTGAGGAAGTGGGGGCTCTGAACTGCCCGCCTGTCCAGCCGGGCTGGGCAGCCCGAGGTCACAGCCCGCAGTCGGAACACGGCAGCCAGGCCAGCGGCCCCCTCCCCCGCAGCTACAGAGGCCTTCGGGGTGACAGGGGCACGAAGGGCTTCTCCCTGCTTCTGCCCAACGTGGCTGCAGCACCCTGACCGCCCAGAGAACAGTTCTACGGTCCTCAGGGAACGACCCGCACGCCTTGCAGAGGCCCCCTCTCTGCCTGCAGGAGGCTCTGGGACGGCCAGAAGGGTTGCTCACTGGCTTTGTCCACAAGCTGGTGCACAGTCCAGGGCAGGCACAGGCCGGGCCAGGTGGGATGCGTGCCTCCCTCTTCCTGGCGGGGCCGAGGGTCCAGAGCTAGTGGCCGGGGCAGGTCTGACACCGTCAGCGGAGGCACCATCCCATCCACTGCCTGTTTGGGGGGCTGGAAAGACACAGACGGGCCCGGGAGCCGGTGCTGCCCCTCCCCGCCCCACGCTAATAACTTCTCCACCGGAGACGCAAACAACAGACAACAGAAGCCCTGACACGCTGCTATTAAGGTTGATTCAATCCACGAGGCCCGGGTGCCGCCTCGTAATTTCCTCCTCTGTCTCCAGATGAGGGAGGGGAATCTGGGTGACTCCATCCAGCTGTCGCCTGTGCCGTGAGCCCCCATGCACAGCAGGCCTCAGAGGGCTAGGGCGGGGCCGGGAACTTCCTGGTGGAGGAAAACGCTCTGGTGGGCTTGGCCGGACTGGAGCCCGGTCCCAGGTAACTCCCCTCCTGGCAGAGCTCTGAAGGGCACCCCCAGCCCAGGGCACCCCCCAATCCTGCCCTTCCAGGAACCTGCCCGGTCGGGGCCAAGTGGGTGGGTGGGGGCGGCCCTCACCCTGCCAGGTCCACACGGACAAGGTTGGTGCCCGGTGTTCTGAGCTGAGGCTGTGGTTATTTAAGACACAAAGCGGGGTGTGCGATCTGGGCACACTCACACCCACGCTGTGGTGGCTGCACCTCCAGTCCTGGCTGAGTGCGCCACGCTGTCCGCCAGGGGCGAGCGCCTCTCTCTCTTTCGCACATGCACCAGGATCTCACAGCTAACTGGCCTCCACCCGCAACTGACTGTCACTTCCTGTGAATTAGAGCAGGACCTCTCCCTCTCTGCACCAAGGACATCCGGCCAGTCGGGGCGTCCTCTGCGGGGGTGTTCAGGGCGCTGCGGGGGCTGAGCGGCATCCCGGCCCCACCCGCCCAGGGCCAGGACACCTCTGGTGTGACAAGCATGGATGGCCCCAGACACCTCCTGGTGCGCCCTAGGGGATCACCCCACGACTGAGAAAGACCCCCCAGGAGGCAGGAATCTCCGCTGACAAAGTTGCATAACGATGGCCTTTCGAGGCTCAGGTCCAGTGTCGTACAGGGGCTGATCCTGGGCCAGGTGGTGAGCAATCCACAGTCTTGTCCAAGAGAAAGGTCCTGTCAGCAAGTGGCAGTGCTCTTGTGTCAGAGCTGGGGTGGGGGAGGGCACTGGGCAGCCCTCTGAAGACCCTGGTCTCGGTCGGATGTGGCCCCCGGGGGCCAGGAAAGCTCGGGGGTGAGCATGCAGCTCCAGGCCTCCATCAGAGGGCAAAACGGCCACTCTTCTGACCTCGACGTGGTGAGTCTGCCCCTCACCCAACGTGCGGAAAGCTGACCAAAGCAAAGACACTGTCACCCCTCACGGCTGGCCGACCGGGGCAGCTTCTGGAAGCAGGTCCCAGGGCTGATCCTCACTCCGCAGACCACAGAAGACCAGAGGGGTGGCCCGGAGTGGCCTTGGGGGGCGGCTGCGGCAGTCTGTGTCCTCTCCTCCAGCACAGCACCCTCAACCCTCTTGGGGTCCCAGGGCCTCAGGGGCCTGGAAGCAGCTTTGCTGGGGCTGGTGAGGCCCTAGGGACCAGGGTGGTGACGGCTGACCGAGGGGCCCACAGAGGGGCACATGGGTCTTTCCACTCCCCAAGGTTCCTGGCTGGCGTGACAGTGCCCTTCCTGGGCCGGCTGGTCAGGAAGGAGGCTGAGTGAGGGGACAACACAGTCCAATGGGCTCGGGGTTGGGAGATGGGCAGTCAGGCTGCGGTGTCCCCAAGGCCACTCCACGGAGCTGATGGCTGGTACAAGGTAGACAGCCTGCTGTGTGTGTGTGCTTTTGGCAGTGGTGGGGATTCAGAGCTGAGGCCCTGGAGCAGACCTCCTTGGCCCAGTGACGGTGGGCGGTAGAGCCTGTTGGCTCCAGACACCGCCCCCCACCCCTGGGGAGAAGGCCAAATGGGTGGACACTGGGTTCGGGCCACAGCAGGAAGGAGGGTGCTCCCACACCCATGGCAGTCATCGTCCCGGCACAGGGACAGGGGCAGGCCACGAGGGGTTCAGGGATGGGTCCCCAGAAAGAGAAGTTTCTAGCAAGAGGACAGTTCACGTGACAGGGTGGGGGCAGGCAAAGCACAAGTGGGGGGGTCTCGGACACACAGGCCCACTCCGCTGGCCTCTTGTGTCAAAACTCAAGGGGGCTGGGGCCGTGGCACCGGTGTCCCCTTGGGCCGTGTGGGGGAGGGACTGAAGGGGCCCATGTTTCCCGGAGCTTCCACTGCTGCTCGGTGCCGGGGGGGTTGGGGGGGTGGGGGGAGAGGCTGCCGGCAGAGCGAGGCGCGGAAGGCGCTCCGGGACCCCGGGAAGGCACTCTCCGGGCCCACATGCCGGCAGGAGGAGGCCCGAGTGCCTGTGGCGGAGCTTGAGGCCCAGGCCGCCTCCTGCAGCACCTCTAGCGGCTTCGAGCCAGACACACGGATCCTCGGGGAAAGGCCATCACCCCTGATTCCCATTCCCAGAGGCACGGCTCTGGGCTTCTGCGACAACAGGTTGCCACGGAGCCGGCACCCAGGGCTGGCATCAGCCCCACACTCACCCGCCAGCCCCCTGCACCCCGAGGCAGGTGCTGGCCCCACGTGTTTGTGCGTCGGGCAGGGTGAACGGCGTGTGGCCCTGCCCCATAGCTGGGAAGTCTGTCTCACTCTGGGGATGGTGGGCGTACACAGGGCTGACAACCGATGGCCACGCTGGCCCCCGGCCCCGCCTGCCACCTCAGGTCCATGGGCCTCTGTTCCCTCAAAGAGCCCACACGCTCACCTGGCCCACCAGGTATGTGTGGGAAGGGGCACACAGGAAGGCGGGGAGGAGGGAAGGTGCCCAGGACTCTGCCCGTCCCCCAGGAGGCACAGCGTCAGGTGGCAGGAGTCAGAGTTGCCCTGTGTGACCCCCGGTCGGACGCTCCAGGCTGGTGGGCTCCTCTGTCGGGAACAGAGCCAGCTGGGAGGAGAGGACACAAGTCTCAAGCTTCCAACTGGGCTCAGCAGCTCAGATAGGCCACATTCCTGTCCTGTCCACAGGTGGGAGTGTGCAGGGGAGGGAAGGGTCCCAGCCCGATCCCCCCTGGGTGCCCGGACCCCGCCACCTGTGTGAGTCCTCAGATCCCAATGCCAGAGGATGACAGGGCCACACAGTTTTGGTAAATAATTTTAAGAGCAGTATTTTTAAAAGTGGTCATGGTGCCCCAGGCTCAGAGCATAGGGTGTGGGGCGCAGCCCCTCTGTGCACAGGTGGAAGCCTGGGGCCTGAGCGCCCCCGCTTGGGGGGCGGGGGGGTGGGGAGCTGCCTGTGTCCGGGGGGGGCGGGCGGTGGGCAGTTCACCACTTGAGGAAGACCATGCCGGCCAGGACGGCGTAGCCCAGCACCAGGAAGAGGACTTTGAGCAGACGGTCACTCTTCTCCTCCAGCTCCTTCGCCAGGATCTCAAAGAAGGTGACGAAGAGGAACGTGCCGCCCGCCAGGCCCTGCAGCAGCACCGAGGCTACGCTGCTGGGCACGCCCTGGGCGCTCTCGATGCCCAGGCCCACGCCGATGCCCAGCGGGATCATGGCGCTCACGGTGACAGCCAGCTTGGCCGCGTCCCTCAGGGCCATGGAGCACCTGGCCATGCTGACGCCCAGGGCCACAGCCACCAGCGTCTCGTGGACGGCCACCCCCACGAACAGGCTCAGCACCTTCTCGCCGTCCTCCTGCAGGCCCAGGGCCAGGCCCTCGAAGATGGAGTGCGCCGACAGGGCAAACACCAGGCTGAGGAGCCGCAGCGGGCTGGAGCGCGGCAGCTCCTGCACCCGGAGCCCGTGCGCGTGGGGGTGTGGCTCCGCGTACAGTGCGTGGCCCCGCGCGCCCCCCAGGAAGGGGCTCTCGTACTCCGAGTCGCTGCCGGCGTCCGAGCCGGCGTTGAAGGTCTCCAGATCGATGAAGGACGGCTTCTCCTTGCGGAAGGCCAGCACGAGCTGCTCCAGGAAGACCGTCAGGAAGAAGCCCAGCATCACAATAGTCTCGGCCAGCGGGTAGTCAGTGCTGATGTGCCCGAGACTCAGAACTTTCTGGAGCTGGAGCGCAGGACGTGTGAGGGGGGAGAGGGGGGAGAGGGGTTCAGAGGCGGGAGGCTTGGGCTCTCGCCACCAACGCAACGGGGTTTCCAGATCTCACTGATCGGCTAGCAGAGCACAGACATCCCCAGTTTACACAAGCAGCTAGACACCGGGGAAGGTGGACTCACCCTTGGTGGACTGGGAAACACACAAACAAACAAAACCCCCAGAAAACCCAACCCTATTACAAAGGGCGTTGTGAGGCTTTACACGACATCTGTGAAATCAGCACGATCGTGTTCATCATGCTGAAGTGTGGTCCCGAAAAGTACGTGCACTTGGAACCTCAGAACGTGACCTTCTCTGGGACAAGGGTCTCTGCAGACGGAATTCAGGTGTCCGGTTGAGTGGGGCCCCCACCGAAGATTCCTATCTTGACGGCTCCCAGCCCCCAGAATCTCTAGACTAACCCTACTTGGAGAGAGGCGATTCGGTGACAGTGACAGTGACAGGTGGGCCCTGAGCCGACCGGCTGGAGTCCTTAGAGAACAGGAAAGACACAGGGGATGCCACGGGGAGAGGCGGGAAGGCGAGAGGCCTGCGAGGGACCCAGGCCTGCCGGCACCTTGGTCTTGGACTTCCAAGCCTCCTCCCTGACCGAGAATAACGTCTGGGGTTTCAGCTGTGGTGTGTGGGTACAGCAGCCCCAGGAAACTCATGCCCAAGGATCCTGAGGCGAGATCATCCTGAACGCGGGTGGGTTCTTAATCCAGTAAGTGTCCTTATGAGACACAAAAGGAAAGGACACGCAGAGACACACGGGGAGACGGGCACGTGACCACGGAGGCAGAGACTGAGATGAAGTACCTGCAAGTCAGGGGGCGCTGAGGATTGCCCACGCACCTCCAGAGGCAGAGAAAGGGCACAGGGCAGATTCCGCCTCATCACGGTGCCAGGACCCAGCCCTGCCAACACGGTGACCTTGGCCTTCTGGCCTCCATCACTGTCACAACAACCAGCCTTTGCAGCCCTGAGGCCTGCGTGGGGTTTGCTCCCACAGGACACGGGGTCTTCCCGTCACCCCGACCTCCTGGGCGAACATGCTGGGAACGAGGGAGACCCGTCAGCACATCCACCTGCACCCCAGCAGATCCAAGAGCTCGCGCCGTCTGGTAGAGCTTTCCAATGATGGCAATGCTTTCTGTCGGTGCGGACACCGAAGCCACCAGCCACACGTGGTCCGTGTGGAC
The DNA here is from genome assembly GCA_028646485.1 of Cryptoprocta ferox. NCBI lineage: Eukaryota > Metazoa > Chordata > Mammalia > Carnivora > Eupleridae > Cryptoprocta > Cryptoprocta ferox. The sequence goes on from CM053574.1 coordinate 1,712,547, forward strand.
CTTGCGCGTGGCTGGTGCGGCCAAGGACTGGCATGTTGAATCGTGTCATTTTAATTCACTGAAACTTAACTAGACAGGCCTCTGGCAGGCCGCCGCTCCTACAGCTGGGTCGGCTGGCCCTGCTCACAGGGATGTGTGCACACACCACGCCAGCCCGGCCTGGGGGCTGCAAAGCGTGCCGTCGGCCGTCCGGACCCTCCTCTGCCACTTCTACTCACACTGGACACTGCTCACGGGTGCACGTAATTCTCAAGTGCTCTGAGCCAGGCGCCCCAACACTGCGCTCACAGCACCCCTTTCCTTCCTGTCACAAACTCACAAACTTCGTGACAGCCTGGGAGCGCGCGCGCACACGCACACACACACACACACACACACACACACACTGGGGGTATCCTGCCCCTTCAGGGCACACCCGCATGTCTGACGACAGTTTGGTTGTCACAACTCATGAGGGGTAGTGCTGACTTTGGGGCCAGGTCATTCTCTGTGGGGGGCTGTCCTGGGCACCGGAGGGAGGTGGGGGGGTGTTAAACAGCATCCCTAGCCCCACCCACCCGATGGCAGGAGCTCCCCCAGTCGTGATGACCTCAGATGTGCCCAGATATCATCCAGTATCCCCAGGGGTAGGACGCCCAGGTGAGACCCCTGACCCAGTGCCCTGCCATCACTCAGTGCCCCCTGGGGGCAGAGTCACCCCCCACATGGGAGTCCCCCCTGCAGTGGAGGCCGTGTTTTGTAGAGAACCCACTGCATGTGCCACACCAGGGGAAACACCAACTGTCCCCCGAGGGATGGACACAGGTCAGATCAGATTGAGAAAGACACAAAAGCCACAGTGTGCGGTGCTGCTCTCTGCAGGGTGACCACGCCAGCTGAGCCTGGCCAGGGGCCGCAGGGAAGGGACTTGACCCGCCAAGGCTCAGGTGTGGGCAGGGGTGCAGCGTGGAGAGGCTCTGGGAGGACCACGGAAGGGCCACAGGCACCTCCGCAGCAGCCTGGGCCGGCGGACTCTGCGATTTTATCCCCCTGGACGCTGACTGTGTGAGTCCCGCACACTGTGAACGAGAGAGCACGAGGCTGGCAGCAGAAGGCCACTGAAAAGTGTCAACTCACAGCTCTGGACGTCCGAGATGCGGGCACCGGCTGCGGCCTGCTGATGAAACCCGCAGCCGCGCTGGGAGGCCCTCGTGGCCAGGGCCTGAGGCCGACCCTTGGCCAGCAGCCGGGGAGAAACCAGGCCCTCGGCCTGACAACCGGGAAGGGACTGACCTTGCCTTGCCACCACACGAACTCAGAAGCCGGCCCGTCCCGCCAAACCCCGCGGGGAGACCAGAGCCCACGGATACCCGGGACGCTGCCTGAGAGAGCCTGGAGCAGGGGACCCAGCTAAGTGGCGTCCAACTCTGGACCCACAGAAACTGGTAATAAACACGTATCTGGTGAAGATGCTAAGTCTGTTGTAACTTGTTATGCGGCGGCAGCTAACTGATACAGGCATTTAAGAGAGGCCCAAACTGCCAGCTTTGGGATGGGGTGCAAGGTAGCCAGCGTGGGCAGTCCGCGCAGGTAACAGAGGGGGAGCTCGCCACCTGGGAACCCCGTGTCTGGTTCAAACCCCCTATTTGCCAGACAAAGGCCCAGAAAAGAGAAGCAACCAATGCACAGTCACACAGCAAATTCATTTCCTGTCACTCCTGCTGTGTCAAGGCTCCACCGAGCTTGGTGGCTTCAGTGACAAAAAAATCAGTGACCCTTAGCTGTAAGGTGCCAAGGGCTGTGGTGACCCCCGGAGACCCCTTACCTTTTCCCTCACAGCAGGCAGGAGGGCATTGAAGCATGTGGCCAGAAAGACCCCGCCTCCGAAGGTGTTACAGAGGGAGAGGATCTTTTTCGAGCGATGGGCCTTCTCGAAGTCCGTCTCGATGATCTTCACGGGGAGCAGGGAGCCGAGCAGCATGAAGAAGAACACGCCCACCATGCAGAGAATTTTGGCCACCAACAACTTCATCATGGTGGCGGCCCAGGCTGCTCCGGTCACCACAGGGCCGAACCATGTGTGGGCGCACACTCCCGTCCCACGCCGTGCTACCGGGCCCAGCCTCGTGGCCGGGGGCTCATGCCTCGGAACATCCACTGTGAACACCAGGGGCAACCGCGTCAGCTGTTGGGTCACCTGCCCGGCTCTGGGGACCAAGCCCGTCACCCCCCAGGGCTTGGCTCCATTCCAGGCGTGGCTCGCACCCCTGCCTCCCGCAGGAGTTTCCACGGATGTGCTGGCCCGTATGGCTGCCACTGGCCACCTGTGTCTATTTAACTTAAGTAAGATTAACTAAAAGGCAAAACTCAGCTCCTCAGTCACACTGGCCGTATTTCAAGTGCTGTCGCCACCGTACTGGACAGCGCAGACAGAGAACATCTCCACTGCTGCAGAACGTTCTAGCAGGTGACGCTGCTCACTGCCCAAACGTGAAACCAAGCGTCGCCCCCTGTACCGAAGGCTCTGCACCATCAGCTTCACCTCACCCCACATGGGCCTTTGTGGTCCTTGAATATGCCCAGCCCGTTCCTGCCTCAGGGCCTTTGCACGGGTTGTTCTCTTGGCCTGGAACATGTCTTCCCCCTGACCTCCCCATGATGCCTTGTCTTTTAGATCAGGATTCCTTGGCTCCCCGCCTCAAGGATGCCTTGGAAGGGCCTCCCCTGGGGGACCTGTGCCCTCAATTGTACGCCTTGTACCCACCGCGAGTCCTGGTGCAGAACAGACGCTCAGTAACCACTGGCAAGCAAACAGGTGAGCTGAATGAAGCATGTGGACCTCTTTACAGGACTCCACGAACCCACGTGGAGCAGATTTCGCCCTGGACTCGAAAGCGTCACCGTTAGAAGAGGGCCCCTGGCTGCTCCTTTGTCCCTTGGTTTCCTCCTAACCTCCCAGCTCTCACTGCCCACACCCCACTTCACTGATGTCTTCAGGTCTCAGCTCCGATGCCACCGGACGGAAGGGCCTCTCCCGCCCCTTCCCTGGCGTGAAGTTCTGGCATTATTTGTGCTACGGGAAACTTCACGATTCAGAGTCCCTGACTGCGCTCCCTTGCTTTGGGCTGCAAGCCTGTCTTGCTCCAGCCGGGCCCCCCAGCAGCACCCAGTGCACAGCCTGGTCCACAGCGGACACCGCGTAAACACCTGCCGGGTGTCCAGATGTGCAGTGCGGGTGAGGGGAGCCTGTGCGCTCTCAACCCGGGGGCTGATGGAGCTGGGACCAGGGCGCATTCATTCATTCACTCACCAGACACTCACCGAGCGCCTCCGGTGTGCGCTGCACCGCTCCGAGCGCCCCGGGAAGGGCGAGGCCGAGCGGGCTCCACCGGGGAGGGAGCAACTCGCGCTCTGCCCGCGGGAGTCGGAAGCTAACTACTACAGGCAAACCTCGCCGATCGGGGGGAAACCAGCCGCGCGCGCCGCAGCCGGGCCTCGGCCAAACGGGAGGTCGAGCCGCCCCTCCCCGGCACCCAGCCCCGGGTCCTCGGCCCCCGGCCCCTGCCCGCACGCACCTCCGCCGGGCCCTCGCCCGCCCGCCGGCGCCGCCCGCCGCTCAACCGCCGCGCGGTCTCGACCCCACAGCCGCGCTCCTGGGCGGCCCCGGCTCCGCGCGCGGCTGCCCACGCCCCGCCCACGCCGCTGCCCATTGGCTACCCCTAGCGCCACGGGCCGAACGCGTCGTGTCCATTGGCTGCTATGGCTGCCAGTCAACCTGCGACCCCGCCTCTCCCACCGGCAAGGGAAAGTAGTTTCCTGTTTCTGAGCGGTAGGTACAGCCAGCAGGTGTCTCCGGCGGGAAACTCCAGCCTTAGAGGAATGGTTCCGGCGGCACTTGACTGTCAGAGCTGTCCAGGGGTGCCTGGTGCTGAATTCCGCTCTTGGGAGGTTTGGCCATTGATGGGAAATCATCTGCTACTGGACACGGTCCCTCCCAGAGCGTCCACGACGCTGGTGTCCGTCCCTTCGACTTAAGACTCTGATTCATCGGTTCCACACCCCTGCCTGCTATATGTTCCACGGCCTCTTCTAGGAGAACATCTGTGAGCAAACCAAGATCTGCCACCCACCCCCCCAGCCTTTGGAGCTTACCTTCTAGGAGAAGACACAGAAACTAATTAATAAACATAATAAGTAGTGGAATTATGTCAGAAGGTAACAAGTGCCCTGGGAAAACAGCCCATGAGGGGCTATCAAAAGTCCTGGGTATGGGTTGCTATTTTAAGTAAGATGCTTAAATAGATCTCATAGAACAAGGGATATTTGCACAAAGGCAAACATGGAGAAGTTAGTCCAGTGGGTATATGGAGGCAAACCGTTGCACACATAAGGGACTGAGAATACGGAGGCCCTGGCAGTCCTGTGCAAGAACACCAGTGTGGCCAAAGCACAAGATAAGAGGACATGGGTCACAAGAGGCCTTGGAGGGAAATAGGGAGCGATTGCAGTTTTGATCAGAGATGTGACAGATCCAGCGTATTTTAACACAATCATTTGGTTATTGTATCAGTGCTGCCAACAGGTTAAGTAAGATGAGGACCGAGAATTGTTGATATTTTTTAGATGGATAGAAGACAACAGTTTTTTAAAAAGCTTGTTCTACTGCCCTATAAAAGTAACCAGAGTTATAAAAGAGAAGACTGTATTCATTTGTTAACTAAAGTCTTGTTGTCAGCGTACTATGAGCCAGGCATGGAGAGAGGTGCTAAGAGTAAAGCAAAGACATGGTGGATGGACCCAGTGACAGACTGTGTGCAGTGACAGAAGCCAGACACAGAAGGACACGTCCTGTGTGGCCCCACTTACAGGGGGTTCCTAGCAGAATCCCGTCCACAGAGACAGAGAGCAGATGGTGGGAGCCAAGGGTGGGCAGGGGGTGAGGAGTCGCTATTTCGTAGGGACAGAGTCTCACTTTGGGGAGATGGAAAGTTCTGGAGACAGATGGTGGGGGTGGCTGCATGACCATATGAATGTGCTTGATGTCACTGAGCTGTGCACTTAGAGTGGTTAATATGGTACATTTAATTTTATGTTTACCTCACCACAATTTAACATTTTTAACTTCTATTTTGAAAGTTTATTTATTTTGAGAGATAGAGTGTGAGTGGGGGAGGGGCGGAGGGAGAGGGAGACTGAATACCCCAAACAGGCTGTGTTCTGACAGCTCAAATGAGGGACAAAAGCCCACAAACCGTGAGATCATGACCTGAGCCGAAATCGAGTCGGATGCTCACCTGACTGAGCCACCCAGGCACCCCCCCCCAAATTTTAATTAATGGAGCATAAAACAAACCCCAGGTCCTCACAGTTCACAGTCTAGTGAGAGAGAAATAGAAATGACAAATAGCATACCGCAGCAGGCAGATTTCTAAGATGGTTCCACATGATCCCCACATCCTAGTCCTCATGCCTTTGTGTGATTCCCTCTCCTTGACTCTGGTGACTTGATTCTAACAAATCTTGCAGCCTTCACTGCAGGGGGCTGAGGATGACCTCCGGCAAATAGTCAGCAGACCTTCAGTGCAAGAGCCTGTAAGTTACTGGATCTTGCCAACAACATGAGCGATCATGGAAGGGGGTCCCGTCTCAATCATGCCTTCCGATGACTGATGCTCAGTGGGCACCTTGAGTATAGACTTTGAGAGACCCTGAAGCTGAGGGCCCATCTACAGCTGTACCTGTACCCCAGAAGCTGTGGGATAATAAATGTTGCTGTTTCAAAGCCACTAGTTTCGGGGGTAGTTTGTTAGGCAGAAGGTAATTGGCTAATGCACATACGTAAAGGAAAAACTATCAACTGTAATAAATGTCCTAAAGAGAAAGAGAGAGTTTTGTGTGTGAATTAACCAAGTCGACTGTGGGAGGGGGAAGGACGGCAGCAGAGGACAGTTGGTATAAACGTAGGGAAGAGCCTGCCGTATTTGAGGGACTGGGAAGCTGGGCTGCCCGAATGGCGGCGAGCAACAGACAGGTGAGAGATTAGGGACAGTCCTACAGACTATGTCAAGGAATTTGAGTTTTGCCATAAATGCAGTGTGATTCACTGAAGGATGTTAAGCAGGTGAGGTTTGTGATCCAGTTTGTTTTAGGGTTATTCTAACTTCGGTGTAAAGAAAGATTGAATTGAAGGGAAGCAAGGGTGGATGCAGGGAGACTAATGAAGGGCCATTTGGCCAAGAACTGGGGCTAGTTTAGGTAAGGGCGTTGGCAGGGGAGATGAAGAGCGCGGATGAATTTGAGACACATCGTGGAGGGTGACTTGACACAACGCCGCACTGGTTTGTCTGGGTGGCTTGCAGGAGCAGGAGGTGTCGGGGTGACTTCTGGCTCTCTGGTTTGAGCAGTTAGATGGCTGCCAGCATTGTTCATTCAACCAGGAAAGACTGGAGGAGGTACAGGGATTGGAGGTGTTAAAAGACTGAGTTAGGCTTTGCAGAGGTTAAGTGTGAGATGTCTGTGAGTTCTTAACATTTAATGCCAACTTCTGCCTTCCTCATTATGAACACACAATATGCGGTAGCTATTTTTATTATTAGACAATTTTTTATATTGACTCTTTCCCTGGTTTCCATAATTCACAACAAAAAGATTGTTTGTAATAAGTGCACACCAGGTAAATGCCCACAGGATGACTCCTTCCTATACAAGGTCATGGGGCTCCTGGGTGGCTTAGCTGGTTGAGCGTCTGACTTCAGCTCAGGTCACGATCTCACAGTTTGTGAGTTCGAGCCTGCAGGTGTGCAGCTCGACACGTTCTGACAAATGTGTAATGTACCTGTGAGGCCACCTTCACTGTCAAGAGAGTGAGCATACCCTGCACCCCTGCAAATTCCCTCCTGTCCCCTCCCCCCGACTCCCAAGCATCCAGCATTCTGCATGGCTGCTCATTTGGGTAGTTTCTGGTGTTGGCTGTTGCTTAAGGCACTGCTCTCAACAGGCCTCTGCCTGCCTTTGAGTGGCCGTTCTCACACGTTGCCGTTGGGCGTACACCCACAGGTGCAATCGCATATCCAGGGGTCCCAGGGGATGCAAATACACGGTTTTAGGAATTAATGTACAGCTGGCTTTTCCCCTTTGGTGCAGAAGACTTAACACAGAAGGTCTGACACTTCCCTCCCCAGAGGTCAGCTCTCGAGGCTGGCCCTCAGCGGTGGCGTCTGGAACAGGACTCCAGGCTCCCACTGCCCTTTCTGGCAGGAGGCTCGTGTCCCAGAGCTGTCCGTGCAGACACGAGGTTTGTGCTGAGGACCTGCTCCCCTCCTGGGGTCTGGGGTCTCGGCCCGAGCCGGGCAGAGGGGCCTGCTGACCGACCCCCGGTGGGAACCTGGGCGCTGGGTCTCTACACCCCCTGGAGACCACCCCTCCCACATGGTCACATGTCATTTTGGGGGGATTAAGTATGTCCTAGGGGACACCCTGGGAAAGGATTCTGGAAGATTGGCCTGGGGTCCCCACCCTCCATGCCTTTGCCCTGAGCTCAATTTACTTCATATCCTTTAAAAAAATTTTTTTTAAATGCTTATTTAAAAAAATTTTTTAACATTTATTTTTGAGAGAGACAGAGTGTGAGCGGGGAAGGGGCAGAGAGAGAGGGAGACACAGAATCTGAAGCAGGTTCCAGGCTCTGAGCCATCAGCACAGAGCCCGATGCAGGACTGGAACTCAAGAGCTGTGAGATTGTGACCTGAGCCCAAATCGGACACTTAATCGACTGAGCCACCCAGGTGCTCCAATGGTTATTTATTTTTGAGAGAGAGAGAGAGGCGCAGCATGTGAGCAGGGGAGGGGCAGAGAGAGGGAGGGAGACACAGAATCTGAAGCAGGATCCAGGCTCTGAGCTGTCAGCACAGAGCCTGATGCGGGGCTCAAATCCATGAACTGTGAGATCATGATCTGAGCCGAAGTTGGATGCTTAACTGAGTCACTCAGGTGCCCCCGAATTTACTCCGTATCCTTTCTCTGTATAAACCACAGCCTTGGGGACGACTGTCTGCTGAGCCCTGGGCATCCTCCCGGCACACCCCACTCCTGGGGGGAGGGGTCCTCCGGCATACCCTGACCCTGCGGTGCTCTTGGGATCCCAGCTGTGCCTCCATTGTGAACAGCACTTGCTTCATCTGTTCATCCTGGCCATTCTGGTGTTATCTGTCTTACATTATGGTTTGAACTGGTGCCCCTCAGATGTCTCATGAAATCAAGCCTCTTTCCATATACTTGTTGGCTAACTGCATATCCTTTTTTTTTTTTTTTGAAAGGCCTAAGTGTTTTTGCCCATTTAAAAAATTGGGTTCTGGGGCGCCTGGGAGGCTCAGTCGATTGAGCGACCGACTTCGGCTCAGGTCATGATCTTAGGGTTCGTGAGTTCGAGCCCCGCATAGGGCTCTGTGCTGATAACTCAGAGTCTGGAACCTGCTTCAGATTCTGTGTCTCCCTCTCTCTCTGCCCCTTCCCAGCTTGCACTCTGTCTCTGTCTCTCAAAAATAAATAAACATTGGGGAACCTGGGTGGCTCAGTCGGTTGAGTGGCCAACTTCAGCTCAAGTCATGATCTCACAGTTTGTGGGTTCGAGCCCCACATCAGGCTCTGCGCTGACAGCTCAGAGCCTGGAGCCTGCTTCTGATTCTCTGTCTCCCTCTCTCTCTGACTGTCCCCTGCTCACGCTCTGTCTCTCTCTCTCTCTCAAAATAAATAAATGTTAAAAAGTTTTAAAATAAAAAATAAAAAAGTGATATCAATAACTTAAAAAAAATTAAAATAAATAAAATAAATAAATGTTATTGTCATCTAAAAAATATCTTCCCAGCAACACATAGACTGGTGTTTGACCAAATACCTGGGTATCATCGCCTGCCCAAGTGGATACATAAAATTAACTATCAGGGCACCTGGGTGGCTCAGTCTGTTAAGGTCGACTTCTACACAGGTCACGATCTCTCCGTTCATGAGTTCGGGTGCTGACAGCTCAGAGCCCGGATTCTGCTTCGGATTTTGTGTCTCCCTCTCTGTTCCTCCCCCCTCACACTCTCTCTCTCAAAAATAAGTGAACGTTAAAAAATTATATAAAAACTAACTATCATAATGTTATGCTCTCTGTAAGAAAATCTGCCTACTTCAAGTCATATTCTAAATTTTATTCTATGATCTTTACAATTTTACCTTAAAAAAATTCCATTTCACACACATTCAAAAACAAGCCAGACTAACCCACAGCAATAAACACTGAGGCAGCATTACCCTTGGGGGCATGAGGGGTGCTGGCTGGGTTCTGTGCTTGGCCCGGGGCCAATGACGAGGGCACGCTCCCTTTGTGGAAGTTCGTCGCGCTGTTTGCTTGGGATGTGTGCACTTACACGCGTGCATGTTACACTATGAGGAAGAGAGCAGGCGGGCGGCATAGTAAGGGGGGGGAGGGAGCAGTGGACCCCCCCACGTCTACCTGACCTCACAGCCGAGCAGAATCTGTGGGCACGGAAGGGATCCGTATCTCCAACCCCACACTGCACCAGGCACCCCAGGACGGTGGCGCAGTCACGGCAGAGCGCCCGGCCCAACGTCCTGGCTATGAGGACAATCCGGAAAGGGAACCAGGTCCGAGAGCACAGCGCTGACCCCTCGGGCCGCGGCGGTTTCCAGGCCCCCGCCCGGGTTTCCGGAACGGCTGAGGCGGGCGGGAGGCCGCGGTGCAGGTGCGCCACCTGGTGGCCCCAGCGTCTCCTCCACGGGGGTCCCTTTGAAATCCTCGCCTCTCTAGAGAGGAGACGAGAGGGAAGGGGTGCTGGGAAAGCCAGCTCCGTTTGGGGTTTTCATGTTACCCAGGCTGGGGCACAGAGTCTGGGCCGCGGGCGTACAGGAGCCCTCCAGAGCCAGCGAACAGACTGGTTTGCGGGGGGCCAACTGCTCGGGACGCGTTCACATAGCGCCCACAGGCTGCGGCAATACCGCGGGCCGCCCTCTGGGGGGCGCCCCGGGCACTGCGGGGGCCCAGCCTCGGGCCGCCAGGAGCCCCTGGAGCTGTGACCACCGTCCCGCCCCCGCCACGTCCCCAGACGCTGCCCGGTCCCCTGGGGGCAGAACTGGCCGCGGGAGGCCCCTCAGCGCCCCGTGGGTTTGCAGTCCGGGAACCGAGGGTGCGGAGACGGGGAGCACACCCCGCGACTCCGCCCGCGCTGCCCGGCCCCGCATCCCAAGGCTCATCGGCTCCCGGAGCTTTCTCCAAGTCACGACTTATGCTAACTCCGTGCTTAATTGCCGTTTTTTATGCCCCCTCAACGCACCTCTGACAGGAACGTTCAGGAAGATCCTATTTCTACCTCGTGTGGGACGGAGCAGTAATTGCGGGTGACGCGCTTCTTGTCAAGGCACAGGGAGACGCTGCCAACTCCTGGGAGACGTTGACAGCTGCTCCTTTTCTTCCCTGCCTCCCACTCTGCCAGTGGTCCCAGCACAAAGTTTCTGGAGCTTTCCTGAACGCTCAAGCTGGGTGTGGGGCCGCTCAGGGACGGACACACAAGACAGAAGGAATGAGATTATGTGGGAAGACCCGAAACACAGGTGTAGATGTTTCCAGAATGTACGGCTCATGCTCATGTGTGGCCAGTGCTTCTCAGAGCAGGTTCCCCAGACACATCAGCATCTCGGGGGGCTGTCCGGGTCAAGGGCAGGAGCGACGGGGGGCGGGGGGGGGGCTGGCTGAACAGCATTCCTGGCCCCCACCTGCTCAACGCCAGGAGCAGCCATGGCCACAGCCATCCCGACGCAGACCGGTGTCCCCAGGGCAGGATTGCCCGGGTGAGACCCGAGGAGCCCCACTTCCCCTTGGAGATGCCTGCTAGCCTGACGCTCACCCTCCCGTGTCTCGTCCTCACGGGAGGGGTGCTGCCCAGAGCAGCCACAAACCTGGAAATTGGGTCTCTCCACCTGTGGATGGAACAGGCCGCTCGCAGAGTAGGGTCCCCGGCCAGCCCCTCCCGACGCAGCGCCCTGGGGTGGGGGCCAGGATGAGCCGCTGGCGGGACCACCTCGCTTGTCCGCAGCAGTTATGAAGGGAGGCCTTAGGGGTTACCTGAGGGAGAACAGATGGACCCTCAGAACATACTAGAAAAGGAACGTGGAGTAGTCTCACTGCTCTTGAGAGGCCAGGAGTCCAGGCTGGCCCGTGGGGGGAGGGTGATGGGAGACGAAGACAAGGGAGAGAAAATATAGAACCAGTCCAAGATTCAGTTTCCAGAATCATCTGTGATCTCGGACATAGAAACCGTCTCCAGCTGTGTACACCCAGCACGTGCCAGAGGTTGGGAGCTCCGGGCTGGGGGCTTCTGGAAACGGGGCAGGTGGGTAGGGGTGGCGCGAGAGGTCAACGCAGAGCTGAGCAGAGGTCACGATGTCTATTTATTCCCCACACGTTACGCTTGTCACCATGGCTAGCACTCAAGAGTTAGGACACATCTCGCCAGACGCGGGATGGACCGCAGGTGGCTGGCAGTGGCCCGTCATCCTACTAGTTACCTACAACACACACAGAACTGGGTCTGCCTCGCAGACGGCTGATGACACCAGGAACCTCGAACAATCCAGATGCCAACGTCACTGCTGGTACAGCGGTGCCAGTGGCTCTGCCCCTCCCCCACCCCACCTGAGCAGAGGCCGTGGGGACGTCTGAGGTGGCCTCATGTCCTGGGCAGGATGCCCACCCTGGAAACAGCTCTGGTGGCACCAGGGGCCCCCACTGGCCCCCAGCTCTGAACCCAAGGTCCCCAAACATGCCGGCCGGCAGGGGCGGCCATGGGCAGAAGGGCAGTGGGGCTGGGACACCCAGCTGGGGACGGGCTGGAAAGGTCATGATCTGCCCCCCTGGGGTCTGTCGGTCACGAGTGCTGGGATGAAAGGGTCAGAGGAGATGAGACGCGTGTCCATCAAAATGCCCGATTGGAAAAGAAGTCCCGGGACCTGGTCCTGGGCACCCAGGACGGTCCCGCCCTGCCCTTGCTGGGGCGCCAGGCGGCAGGAATCGTCATCTAGGGAAACACATGTGAAGAGCTCCTCCCGCGCAAACCCGCCATCCGAGGGGCAGGGCGGACGCTGGTGCCCAGACCGAGGCTGGCAGTGAACTCATCCGAGCGGGGCGCGGCTGGGGAGGCCAAGGTCGACTCAGAAAGCGTCTCCTCACCAGGCTGCGGAGGCCTCTGCAGACAGACTGCGGGGGCTGCAGAAAGGGGCTCTGGGAGCCACGGGTGTCCCTGACGTGGCTGGACATAAAACTGGCTGCTTCCTGGACAGAGGCTCGAGAAAGACCCCCGCCCTGGAACAGTCTAGAAAATACTTTAGTGACTGGGTTTTCTGGGAGCTGGTCTGCATTCACAGCTTGCTGGCTCTGTTTCGAGAAGGGTCTGGGGACTGTGGGAGACTACGAACAGGGAGAGGAGGACGAAGGGAAAAACAAAAATAATAAAAATCCATCTTAACATGCAGATCCAATTTCTTTTTCTTTTTCTCTCTTGGGTGGTCCAAGGGGAGAAGATGGCAAAATGCGAGAGGCTTCCAGTCGGCGGGATGAGCTGGCGGTGCGGAAGGCTGCAGGGAGAGACACGAGGACAGTCAGGGTGCGGTGGGCACGGGGCTGACTGGGGGTGGGGACAGCCCTTGCCCAGGCCCCCGGCGGCACCAGCCCCGTGGTCACGTTCACAGAGGGGGCAGCGGCAGCGCAGATGCAAAACGGACGGGGAAACGCTGGCATGGGTGTTGTGCAGATGAAGTTACAACATACAACAAATGCAAAACCGATCTCAACTCCACATGTTTTTTCTTCTATTTTTTAAGAGTGCTTAAAGAATAAACAACACGGAAAAAAAACGTGCCCAATAGTTGCCGGGGGTGGAGAGATCAAAGTTGTTGGTCCTGCTTCTATTTTTGTCTTTCACGATCCTTAAAAGTATTCTTTTTTTAAGTTTATTTTTTTAGTAATTTCTACACCCAACGTGGGGCTGGAGCTCCCGACCCTGAGATCGAGAGTCGCACACTCGGGGCGCCTGGGTGGCTCAGTCAGATAAGCAGCCAACTTCAGCTCAGGTCATGGTCTCACAGTTGGTGGGTTCAAGCCCTGCGTCAGGCTCTGTGCAGACGGCTCAGAGCCTGGAGCCTGGTTCGGATTCTGTGTCTCCCCCTCTCTGTGTGCCTCCCCCACTCATGCTCTGTTTCTCTCTGTATCAAAAAAACAAAAACAAAAACAAAAAGAGTCGCACACACTGCGACTGAGCCGGCCAGGCACCCCTGTTCTTTAAAATTTTTAATAGAAAAATCACGGTTGAAGGAGAAATGGGAGAACAAAGACACCCAGGACTTCTGGGTGGAAACCCACTGTGCCGGAAGGCAAGGCTAACGGACACAGGTTGAGTCCAGGGGCCCCTGGGGCGGCCTCTGAGCTGGCCAAGGCCACCAGGAGCCCTCCGGACCCCCGTCTGTTTTCCAGCTGTCCCTCATTAACATCTGCTTACAGCGAACACACAGGCACCCAAATCCCAGGGGAACACGGGGAGTGAGGGGCCGGGCTGGCATGTTATCCCACCCCTGGAGAGCTCACTGCGGTGGCCGCCCACTCTCTGCAGGCCCTCAGGCAGCAGCCCTGCCTGGGAGCGGTGGGCTTTCAGCTCCTCTCCATACAGAACCCACCTGACTACCGGGCCACCCACCGATGGGAACTGGGGAGAGAGGGACAGGATTCGAGCAGAAACACCTGGGAAAGGGGCCCAATGGCCCCAGACAGCCCCCCAACCATGGAGTCCCTCCCCCTCCCAGCCCGCAGGGCACTCACAGCCATCACTCCTGCTGGTCGTCGTTGCTGGCACTGGGGGTCCGACTTCGGATCTGGCTTCGGAGCTGTTCTATCAACTCTGGGTTCTGCTGCTGCATCTGCTGGGCGAACTGCTGGCCACTGCAGGAGGGGTGCGCCCGGGCTCAGCGGGGGACCGGGACACCCTCCTGGCCGCTTCCTAGGCGCGTGCCCCCCACGGGCAGTGCGGCTACTCACTGGACCCCAGTAGCGGGGTCTTACTGAGTGCCCAGGGACACAGCACTTGCGTTCTTACTCTTGCAAGCAGGCCCCCCCCGCCAGGCACGTGTACTCACGCCTGAATGAGACTGGCCAGGTCATTCTGTGAGGGGCTGGTGCCGGGGGTCCCCAGGGGGTTGTGGCCGCCCGAAATCATCCCGGACATGCTGCGAGGAGAGAGCCCACAATGTGCACAGTCAGCCGGCCCGCCCATCCCGCTGGACCCCACTCCTCCACCAACACGAGCTGCTCCCTGCCGCCGGGAAGCCCCTCCGGGACCCTGCCGCCCGGCCTGCCCTGCTCTCCGACAGCGACGGCTGTGAACGCCACCGGCTTCCTCGGGAACAATCTTTGCTTCTGGCTTAAAGACAGCGCTCCTCAACCAGGGGACAATTCTCCTCCAGGGGACACAGGGCCACGTCTGGGGCCATCTGTAGTTGTCACAACTGGGGGGCTCCTGGCAGGGAGGGGTGGGGGCCGAGGAGGAGTGCTGCTCAACCCCCACAGCACCTGGGATGCCCCCCAGAGGGACCTGCCCCAACGTTGGGCTTGAGAACTCAACGCTGTGGCTGAGAAATTTTGTTTTAAGATTTAACCACAGTCTGGCAATTCGTAAGTTAAACACAGAATCCCCACACGACCCAGCAATTCCACTCCGGAGTGTGGACCCGGAAGAACTGAAAACCGGTGGTGCTCACACAGGGAGGGAACCACACACCAGGCCACATGGGGCGTGATCCCGCGTGTGTGAAACATCCAGAACAGGCTCATCCACGGACGGGAAGGGGGCTCGTGAGTGCGAGGGGCCGGGGAGGTGTAAAGGGCCTATAACGGGGACAAGGACTCTTTTTGGGGTGACGCAACGTTCTGGAATTAGGCAGCAGCGATGATCGTACAACATACTGAATATACTTAACGCCACTGCGCTGCGGACCCTGAGAGTTAACACAGGCAAGTTCTAAGTCACGTGTGCCTGGTCACAAGGAAAACGGTAACCACAAGATCAAAAGCAGACGGTTGTCACTTACAGCTGCTGAACCTGGGGGTTGTTCATCAGGTTGGACGCCTGCAGAGGAGAACAGATGATCAGAGCAGCAGGCTCCCGGCCGCACACGCTTCCCCGAGCGCGCTGGGCCCGCCCCGCTCGGCTGCCCCCCTTCCTGACACACTGCCATCCGTTTCGGATCGGCCTTTTAAGAGGTTCCTGGGCACCTCATCATCTCTTACTGGCTGCTTGGCTTTGCTGTGTAGACATATCCGGATCTGGGTTTCCAGCCACCAAATCCGTCAGCACAGTGGGCCTCTTCTGCTCCCTCGGTTATTAGCTGCTCGGTTAGCTCCCTGGATGCCTGTGCTTAAACTTTCTCCCCAGGAGGGTTCTCTCCCTAGGACCCGCTCCAGGACTCGGCCGAGCGGGCAGCTGAAGAGGGACCTTTCCGGCGTGGCTCACGGAGCTAAGTTCCGTGAAGGGCCAGTCCCTGCCCCAACCACTCAGCCCTGTGTCGCCGTCACCACTCGGGTGTGGCCGTGTGCCAACAAAACTACAAAGTGCTGCCCTGGTCCATCACGTGCCTAGCCAGCCACCCCCTGCTGTGGTGAGGACGCCTCTGACTGCCGAAAGGTGTGGGATTTCCCTCTTCCGGACGCTTGGAAACCCTGGGCCCCGAGGCCACCGTGAAAGAACTCGCATGCGCGGGCACCAACCATGAGGTCATGGGTGGGCGCCTGCTTTCAAAGGACAGCGCTGCCCAGAACAGGCGCTTCTGGACTCGAGTCTCTGGCCCTGGGAAGGCGGGACTTCACCTTGGTGGCATCCCAGGCCCCTCAGCGTGTCATCTGAGCCCCGGGAAGCAGGCGCAGCCGTGAGGCCACTAGGGTCTCCACAGCGTGAGGAGGAAACCGAGGGAGGGAGGGTGCTGTTTCCCTGGGTTGTTTGGCCGTGAGAGGCAGGATCCAGTGTGTCCTCTGTGCTCCATACTGAGGGGTCTCACTGGGGGTGATGCTGCCCCAGGGACATGGGGCGGTGTCTGGGGACGAGTGTCCCTGTCACACTGGGGGGCTCCTGGCATTGAGGGGTGGGGCCAGGGATGCTGCTCAGCCCCCAGGTCACGGCCCCCAGAGAAGGACGTGAAGGTCAGGAAGAGAGAGGGGCGCGGCCTACCATGCTCATGAAACTTGGGTTGTTCAGCAGACCAGCGATGTCAAAACTGCCGACACCTCCTGTCTGTGGGGAGAGAAGTTCCGGTGAGTGGTCACAGGGCCATGGTGGCTGACCCCCGGGCACTAAGAACTGACACTGAAAATCCCACATGAGGCCTGTCTGAATTCTTAGAGGCAGACGGCTCAGACATCCCAGCGACCAAGCAGCTGGGCCTCCAGGCCACAGAGTGCTTCAGAAAAGGCACAAACCATGGTGACGAACGTTTAGGGAAGAGCGCCGTCTTTCACCTTCTAATGTTCTGACATTTTGGGCCGCCGTGAACCCTGGAGGGACAGCCCCTCGGGGGTGAGCGATTCCCAGAGACAGTGAACCATCACCCACGGGCCCACCTTCCCCCCAGCCTCCTCCGTCAGGGCCACGACCCTGCCCTGACTGCCCCGGCCACCAGGGCTGGCCCCATGCCGCGGACTCTGCTGAAATTGCTCACCCGGCTGTCCTAGGCCTGCCTCCCCATGAAAACCATGGCCAGGGCCCTGGCCCACGTTGCCCCGCTCCCACCCGCTTCCTGACGGGCCCTGGAGCTTCTCCGTGTGGCCCTGCCTCCCGTTTCCAGGGCCCTTGGGGCGAAACTTCTTCCTTGGTGACAGGCATTTCTGTGTCTGCGTCTCGGGCCGGACCGGATTAAGCTGCCAGCCCTGAGTGGGTACGCGGCCCGCCCGCCAGGGCCCCCCCCCCTTCCCCAGGGCCGCTCACGGGGCTCGGCGTCTCCCTCAACTTCAGCTCGGCTATCTTGAGGTTTGACTTGTAGGTCTCGTTGTCGGGATCGAGCTCCAAGGCCTTCTTGTAGTAGGCCACGGCCTCGGTGTGCTTGTTCAAGCTGGAGAGCGCGAGGCTGGGGAGAAGCACCGTGACGTGGGGGAGGGCCCGGGGGGGCTGCCCGCCTCCCCCAACCGCTTCGGCGCCGCTGTAACCCAGCATCCGGTGGGAACGGCATGTGAGGGCCGCGGGGGCCGAGAGGACGGGCACGTGAAAAGAACTCAAAGGCACGAGGATTGGTGCCCCGGAGGAACCCACACAGAGGACCTGAAGGCCCAGAGCTCTTAAACCCGAAACTTCCTAAGTCACAGGCGTCTCCTGGTCTCTATTGACAAGCCTCGACCACACCCGAGTTTATGCCAATGAGGTGACTCCGGGTGGGGCTAATGGCCAGGAATACCCAACTTCAGATCTGAGCGGGAGGATCTCACAACCCCCAAACCTCTGGGAAGGAGAAGGCTGGACAGAAGGCTGTAAAACTCTTCCACAACAAGATCTGGAGAAGGTCCCCAATGAAGAAGGCGTCCACATGCTGGGAGGGAGGCCCACCCCACTCCAGGGGGACCCCCTGGCACCCTGCCCTGTGGACCTCTTCGTCTGGCTGTTCGCCCGTGTGCCCCGATCAGGCAGGAAGCACAGGTGTGCTCCTGAGTCCTGCGAGCTGCTCTCGAAAACCACAGAGGCACGAGAGGGAGGGTGGCAGGAGGCCCAGATGTGAGCGGGGCCTAGTCCTGACCCTGCGGGGTGTGACACCCAGTCTGGAGCGAACCTCGGAGATGACTGGAAGAGGAGGAAGTGCGGGACGCAGGGGAGGGGCCGCCGCATGGGTGCACTCACCCCATCCTGCCATAGGCTTTGCTGTAGGACGGGTCTATGCAGATGGCTCGCTCGCAGTCCTGCACGGCGCCCGCGTAGTTCCCGAGTTTGCTGTAGGCTGCCGCTCTGGGGAGACAGAGCAGCGCGGGTGGAGGGCTGCGAGCCTCACTCGCTGCCACAGACGAGCCTCGGCTTCCCCGTCCGTCAGGCGGGGCGGACACAGGGCTGCGAGGGCGTCCCTCTGCAGAGCCACTGTGCTGGGGGCCACGGCAGCCTCCCAGGGAAACGGAGGCTGAAGGCGGCAGAGCAGCTGGGCCCAACACTGCCCCGCACGCGGCCGTGACCCAAGGCCCGAGTCAACGGACTCAGCACACAGGCCCCGCCTGCCGCTGGGGGGCTGGTGGCTGTTTTGTGTCAGGGAAGACCTATTAGAAAATAACTGATCTGCCATGAGACCCCTGTCCACGCTCTCGACTTGCCACACTAGATAGTTTTTCTCACTGGTGTTTTTAATATTCCGCTTCCCGTTTCCCCCAGTTTCTGAAGGACAGAAAGATGTCAGGTAGAAAGCACAGAGCAGCTATGCTAGCGGGCTGGGAGCACAGGACTCTGCACTCTGTGTGCGCCTTTTCTTTTTTTTTAAGTTTTTTTTTTTTTTTTTTAAACATTTACTCATTATTGAGAAACAGAGCATGAGCAGGGGAGGGGCAGAGAGAAAGGAGAGACAGAATCCAAAGCAGGCTCCAGGCTGTGAGCTGTCAGTACACAGCCCAACATGGGGCTCGAATTCACAAACTGTGAGATCATGACCTGAGCCGAAGTCGGACGCTTAACTGACTGAGCCATCCAGGCGCCCCTGCGGTACCTTTTCTGTCCACCCATTTGTGCGATCACCCCAAGAGGAGTTAGAAAGAAATGAAAACTAAAGCAGTTCCACCCTGGAGGCACCGTGGACGGCGTCAGGTGCCCCCTCCGGTCTCTGCTGTTCACCGCTGGTCCCCATGCCTTTTACACGGACGTGCGACCGTCCCATGTCCTCCCCAGTCCCCCTGGTCACCAAGAACCCCTTGTAAGAAAGTCTGTACTGGCAGGGTGGGGGGGTGGGGGGTACAGCTTTCCCTTGAGAAGTACGAGCCAGGGGTGCCTGGGGGGGCTCAGTCGGTTAAGCACCCTACTCCTGATTTCGGCTCAGGTCGTGATCTCACGGTTTGCTGCGCTGACAGCACGGAGCCTGCTTGGGATTCTCTCTGCCCCTCCTCCGCAAGTATAGGTGTTTTCTCTCTCTCTCTCAAAATCAATAAATATTAAGAAAGTAATTTAAATTCAAGCCAGATGCAGCTCTTCACAGTTACCGACAACGCTGCCATGAACACAGGAATGAAATGTCACCAAACACTGGCTTATTTCCTCGTTCCAACACCTGCGTGGAGAATGGGGCCCCTCATTTTAAGCCGCTGTCAATGACTGCTGACACCTCACTGGCCACCTGCCACTGACTGCTTCTGACTGCGGTGTACAGTCACTGGGAGACTGCACAGACACCTCTCCTGCTCTCCTGGGGACACGCGACCTGCCTGCCCAGGCCCCGCGTGAGCCCGGCCGGTACCTGTTACAGAAATAGACGGCGTTGGCGGGGTTCAGCTCGATGGCTTTCCCGTAGAAGTGCACGGCAGCTTCAAAGTTTTCTACTTTCATCTGCTCATTTCCTAAAGAGAAAGGAAACCGGTGACCCTGCTGTTCACGTGAGACTCAAGGCCTCTGACCCGAGTTCTCCGCTCTCCCGAGGGTCTGTGTGAAGGCGTGAGGACCCGGGGGCAGGATGCAGCGCTCGGGGCCATGGCGGGGGCGGGGGAGGAGGGGGAGGCTGTGTCTGGCATCTCGGGGCTCGCGGCCCGAGCCAGCACTTGGTGAGGACAACTATCACCGCTTGTGACATCTGGAGACAAGTCTCTTCCCTCAGAAACAGCTAAGTTTAATGAGATGTAACTCACATAATACTGATGCTTTCAAGAGGTGCAGCTTGGGTTTGAAGACATTCACGGTTGTCCATCATTGCAGTCAGTTCCAGAACATTCCCCCTCCCCTAAAGGAAGCCCCGTCCCCACCAGCTGTCACCACCCCCACCCGGCCCCCACGAGCCCCCTCCTGTCTGTGGATGAGCCTGTTCTGGACGTTTCACACACGTGGACTCACACCCCACGTGGCCTCTTGTGTCTGGTTCCCTCCCCGAGAGTCATGTGCTCGGGGTCCGTCCACGGGGCAGCAGGTTCGGGCGCCTCGCTCCTGCTCGGAGCCGAGGGACGTTCCAGACCATGGATGTGTCACATTGTGTTTATCCCTTTTACCAGTTTATGAACATTTGGGCTGTTCGCCCTCTGCGCTGTTGCGGACAGGCGGCTGCACTTCTCCCGGCGCACGGCTGGGAGGGGAGAGGCCGGGCCACGTGCTCACCATCAGAACGTTCACCTTCCAGGGCAACGGCCAGCTTGCACGCGCACCGGCCGCGTGGGGGGCTCCCCCCACCCCCGCACACCCTCACATCCGCGTGCTCAGCAGCCCCGGGCCAAGCCCACGTGCTGCGTCACAGCAAGCCCCCCAGCTGCCACAGCTTGGGGACCGGCCCGCCCTGTCTCACCTTCGGTTTTGAGGCGCTCTGCCTCAGCCGAGTCCTCCTCCGAAGGCGGAGTCCGCTCGGGGCTCCTCCGGTCCTGCGGCACCTCCTGGGCCCACGGCAGAGACAGCTGCTTGGGGGGCGGCCTGGCTGTCCCCCTCCTCCCTGCCCCGTGCCTCCGCCGCCCTCCTGCTCAGGCTCCCGGGAGGGCAGCTGAGCTCCGAGGGAGACACCTCGGGCTGGGGTGGCCAGGCCGAGCCCCCCACCCGCCCCGTCTACAGGCAGGCCCAGCACCGGCCTCTGGAGCCCTCAGACGCTCGGCCCGTTACTCTCGTTCGGGGAAGCCCGTAGACTCACCCTGCCCGCAGCGGCTGCTTCAAATATTTCCGGAAGAGTCTGAGGGAGAGCGAGGTCGCTGTCTTCCACTGTCACCCCGAAAGCAGTCTCCAGGCACTGGATGGCAACTGTGAGGGGGGACAGAGGCGTTCTCTTCTGAACACAACCCCGACTTTCTGACTTTGGGGCTCAGATGGCCTCCACACCCTCAGCCCCACGTGGGTTCCAGGCACCGCGGGTGCCCCACCCCCTTTCAAGAGACCTTTTCTCTGATCTTGGAGTCACATACATGGGGGGCGGAGAATGTTCCGGAACCGCTCCTTAGTGAAAGACGGGGAGTGACGAGGCTGGGCAGTGGCCCACACGTACCTTCCAAGCTCTCCTGGGCGTCGGACGAGAGCCCCCCGTGCCGCAGCTGGTCGTGCAGGAACCGGATGATAGCGTAGGCCAGGCGCTTCCTGTTATCCATCTTGTGACAGGAAGAGACAACGCCCAGGGGTTCTCAGGATCTGTGGACCCAAGACGAGGGCTTGAGGAGCACAGCGTGGGGCAGTGCCCCTCCCCGCCTGTGCCCGGCGCACCGGGCCCGGCCCCGAGGCAGCCGTTTCAGGCACATGAAGCAATTCAATATGAACAAGTGCAGGGAAGTGGTTATGACCCCATTTCACAGGTGAGATGCTGGGGCTCCCAGGGGTAGAGGACTGCTCCCAGCCTCCTTATTCTAAGTTGGTTTACTTATTTTTTGAGGCCGGGGGGAGAAAGGGAGAGAGAATCCCAAGCAGGGTCCACGCTGTCATCACAGAGTCCGACGTGGGGCTCGATCCCATGAGATCAAGACCTGAGCCGAAATCAAGAGGACGCCCCAACAACTGAGCCCCCCAGGCGCCCCTGCCCCCTGACTGTAAAGAAAGTGACGTGGCCTTAGCCATCACCACCCTTTCACAGACTCAGGGGCACATGGGGGCTCCCAGGGGCACGGGGGCCAGCCTGCCAGCACTACCCCTGCAGGCCTATGAACCCCGAGGTTTTAGTTAAGCACAAGGCAGCCCACAGTCCCACCTGCTTGTCCACTCAGGCTGAGAAAACAAACTGATGGTTCTCCAAGTCCTGACACTCCCTAGGGGCAAAGGGGGTCGGAAGAGCGTCGTGGGGGCAGGAGCAGAGCACTCGGAGGGCCTGGGGTGGGGGTGGGGGTCTAGGGTCGGCCCGCAGGCCCCAGAGGCGCAGGCCCCGTTCCAGGAGGTCAGAGACCCTTTTCTTGGTCCCCCCACAACACACTGGATTCCCGGGCCAGGAGCGATCCTGCCCCAGGGACTGTGGGCCAGGTCCGAGGAAATCTGTGGTCATCAAGACAGGGTGCTCCCGCCATCGCGTGGTGAGGACCTGGCATGCTGTCCCGCCCCACCCTGGCACCCAGGATGTCCCCATGATGGAGAGCTGCCTGGCTCCAATGTCGGCAGACCCCGGGGGAAGCCCTGGTCGTGGAATGTTCCGGTGGGAGGGGGCTGCGACCTGGAGGCCCATGACCGGTCAGGCGCTGCACGTAACAGCATCTCCTCCCCCTGCACCATGAGCTCCGAGGTCGCTCCTGCTGAGAAGGGCAACAGGTGGGGGGTGGGGGTCCCCAAGGAG
Organism: Cryptoprocta ferox; assembly: GCA_028646485.1. Lineage (NCBI taxonomy): Eukaryota > Metazoa > Chordata > Mammalia > Carnivora > Eupleridae > Cryptoprocta > Cryptoprocta ferox. The sequence goes on from CM053574.1 coordinate 1,735,002, forward strand.
CAGCCGGCCCGAGGCGGCTCAAGTCCACCCGCACGGCCAGAACCCGCAGCACGAAGCACCTCGGTCTCCCCACAACACAGAACCAGGAAAGAAGTCAGTGGTCAGGCCCCAGGCTCTGCAAACTGGTTGGCATCGGACTCATGATGTGAAGATCATATGGTCGGGGCAGGCGCCACCAAGACACCCGGCGGTGGCCGGGCTCAGAGACCTCGGTCTCCGGTTCACAGGAACCTATGTCCATCGACAGCTGCTTCGTTCGTAAGGGGGGGAACCAGACACGAGAGGCCACTAGGGCGTGAGTCCATGTGTGTGAAACGTCTAGAACAGGAGCTTCCATAGACGGAAGGGGACTTGTGGGGGCTGGGGAGTGATGGCTGATGGGGACACAGGTTCTTTCTGAGGTGGAATATTCTGGACTTAGAAAAAGCCGATGGCTCCACAGCAGTGTGAATCCACCAAAATCCACTGTTTTAAGAAATACACATTATATCTCAACTTTAAGTAAGGGAAAAACTTACAATACCCGTTTTATAAAACTGGTGAGGGAATTAAAGTTGAGGACGGTAATGAACCCCCACTCCCACTTCTGGACACAATGACCCTTCACCCAGCAAGTGCCTTCGGCTGAAAAGCCTTCCAGAACTGGAAGGTCTGAGATCAGGACGGGCCAGAGCCTGGAGGACAGACGGCCAGTCCCAGTCCTGAAGACCTTAAGAGACACGGAGGGGCCCACAGAGATCAACCACCACCACCCACTCATTTTGGGGGAAGCCTCAAAAGGTGAGTCATGCTCCCCAGCCAGGAGGGTCCAGAGAGCTAACAAGTCTGCTGACCACCAGATATTAAAACAACAGACACGCTACCTAAAACGTCAAAACGTTTTCATTTTTGAAGTTTGTTTTGACAGCAGCATTATTTACGAGAGCTGATAGATCGGGGCGCCTGGGGGGCTCAGCAGGTTGAGCGTCCGACTTCGGCTCAGGTTATGATCTCACTGTTTGTGAATTCGAGCCACGCGTCGGGCTCTGTGCTGAGGGCTCGGAGCCGGGAACCTGTTTTGGATTCCGTGTCTCCTTCTCTGTCTCTCTGTCCTTTCCCTGCTCACGCTCTGTTTCTCGCACACAAAAATAAACATTAAAAAAAATAGCTGAAGATAGACACAGCTCCAGTGTCCATCGACAGATAAAGGATGAACACGATGTGGTCCATTCCATCTACACCCTGGAACACCATTCAGCCTTAAAATGGAAGGACGTCCTGCCACCTGCCACCATGTGGACAGTGACAAAAGCCAGACACAGAAGGACACGTCCTGCGTGACCCCACTCACAGGACGTCCCTAGAGGAGTCCTGTCCACAGAGACAGAGAGTAGATGGTAGGAGCCAGGGCTAGGGCTGGGGGGGCGGGGAGTCCGTGGTTCATGGGGACAGAGTCTCAGTCGCAGAGATGGAAAGTTCTGGAGACGGATGGTGGGTGCGGCTGCACGACAGTGTGCGTGTGCTTGACGCCGCTGAGCTGTGCGCTTGGAAAGGGTGAGGATGGTGAATTTTACTATACGTATCTTATCAAAATTAGAAAAAGTTTTGTTTTCTTTTGTTTTCCAAGTCTGGGGTCCTCCCCTTCAGATGTATGATCTCAGGACCCTGCTTTGGATCTTCTGTCCTCTTCTCTCTCTGTCCCTCCCCTGCTCAAGCTCGTGCGCGCGTGCTCTCTTTCTCTCAAAAATAAATTATCACAGGGCGCCTGGGTGGCTCAGTCGGTTAAGCATCCGACTTCGGCTCGGGTCATGATCTCATGGTTCACGGGTTCGAGCCCCGTGTTGGGCTCTGTGCTGACAGCCAGCTCAGAGCCTGGAGCCTGTCTTTGGATTCTGTTTCCCTCTCTCTGCCCCTCCCCTGCTCACGCTGTCTCTCTCTCTCTCAAAAATAAATAAAAACATTTAAAAAAATTAATATCACACACACAAAAAAGAGTAGACCAAGGAAGGAAATCCGGTCTTTAGCAGAAGTCTGCCCTCCCAGACCAAGTGGTGAAGCTGGCGGTGGGGGGTGCCGTGTATGAGACTACTGAGGCTCTTGGAGGCAACGGTTCAAAAAACTAAAAGACCAAGTCACGCTCCTTTCTGGGATAATTTCAGTCCTTCCCGTGCCCCTGGCCCTGGGAACCTCAGGGCTTTTGCACGTGAGGATCCCCTGTCCCCACTGGATCTGAGGCGCTCTGGCCTGATCTCGCCAGCATAAGCTCTCACTGCCTGCTTCCCGGGCTTCACCTGGTTTGTGGCTTGACCTCCTCCCAAACGCCGGCCCCTCCACAGTGATTCACCGTCAAGAAGTCAGAGCGCCCCCTGGAGTCTTCCCTGGGCCTGGCACATGGATGACAGGCCAGGAGGCCAGATTTGCCTACGAGGACAAGCGCCTGGAGTCATGTCTTCCTTTCAGCCATTACTGCCCGCGACCAGTTTCAGATCACCTTCCCCACTCCTAAGCTAAGGACCGCTCTGTCCCATCTGAAAGAGTCCCAGCCAATAGCCTCACTTTCCTCTTCTATAAAATGGGGTAACAGAAATGTCCTTACCAACTATTACAAGAACTTATGACCTATGGGGCGTCTGGGTGGCTCCGTCAGTTGAGCATGTGACTTCGGCTCAGGTCCTGATCTCGTGGTTCAGGAGTTTGAGCCCCACATCGGGCTTCGCAGCTGTCAGCACAGAATCTGCTTCAGATCCTCTGTCCCGCTCTCTCTGCCCCTCCCCCACTTGTCTCTCTCAAAAAATAAACGTTAAAAAAAAAAAAGGCCTAACATGGATTTTTTTCCACCTTGACACTATGTACATTAGGGGTGGGATCATTCTTTGGGGGGGGGGTGCGTGTGTGTGGTGGGGGGATGTCCTGCTCACTGCAGAGTTTAACAGCATCCCTGGTCTCTGTCCAGTGTACCCAGAGGCAGGGGGGCAGAACACCCCCAGGGACACTCCCTGGAGTCTGTGATCTGTAAGCCCCTGACTGCTGAGGTCCTGGGACGCTACACACACAGAGATACACACACTGAGCGGAGCGAGAGAAGGGGTGACTCACAGACACTGGGGCCACCCTGGTTTGTGCCGTCTGACCCCTGGGGACTCATTCTGTGTGCAGTGTGGGCAGGGACTGGACTCAGTGTTTTTCCAGATCATCAGTGCAGGGTCTCCCCACTTGGCACTGCTGAGGGGCAGGTCGCTCTCCGCGGGGGTATCCTGAACCCCGGCAGTTCAACAGCATCCCTGGCCCATCCCCCTCGATGCCGGGAGCGCCTCCTTCCACAGTGGTAATAACCACAGATGTCCCCAGACATGGCCACCCCCTCTCCCCCGCTGACAATCACTGGAAGACTCTAAATGGGAAAAATAAAGACTTTACATCAGTGCGAGTCAGATTTTTGTGGCCAAACGACTTTGCTGAAAACGCATTCAAACTTTTCCGAAAACCCGTTTGTGGAACATTTTGGGTCTCAGGCCTGCAGCCGAGGGAGCACGCGTCTACCGCCGAGGACCACGCCCCCTGCGCAACAGGGACCCGGCAGGGCCTCTGACACAGGGGGTCCACGGAAACTGTCGCGGAAACTGCGAGACGGTTTGCGAATCTCACTTCCACACAGGGGCTCCGGGACGAACGAGCCTTCTGCTCTCCGCAAAGCGAGGCCCAACAAAACATGAGAACGACGCTTTCCCTCGACTCCTACCAGGCACCCGGAACAATCACAACTTGTAGGGTTTTGGCCACCGGACAAAATTCTCAAAGGCAGCCTGCTCTCTGAACACTGAGTGCTTTATGAGCTCTCAGGAAGCACCCCGGAGGGGCCGGTCCGGGCGAGCCCGGGGAGGGTGGACGGCCAGAGTCCCAGGGTGCGGCGGGGGCTCCGCTGCCGGTCCTCACGATCCCTCCGGCTCCCAGTCCACCTTTTCATTTCATCGCTAAACAACAACAACAACAACAGCAACATCAGCCTCTATTCCTTCTATTTCCGAGCCTAGAACTGGTCGAAGGAGGAGAAAACTGCAGGTCGCGTTAAAACGAGCAGGCTCTTGGGGCGCCTGGGGGGCTCGGTCAGTTATGTGTGCGACCTCGGCTCAGGTCATGGTCTCACGGTTCAAGGTTCGAGGGTTCGAGCCCCACGTCGGGCTCTGTGCTGACAGCTCAGGGCCTGGAACCTGCCATGGATTCTGTGAATCCCTCTCTGCCCCTCCCCTACTCACGTCCTCTCTCAATCTCTCGCTCTCAAAAATAAACATTTTAAAAAAATAAAAAAAAAAAGAGCAAGCCCTCACCCCACCTGGGGAGGTGAACCGCCCGCTGCCGAGGGCTGCCCGCCTCACCCTGACCAGGGCCCTGCTCACAAACGGCAGTGTGCAAAGCCAGGGCTCTGCTCCTCTGTCTCGGCCTGGCACACCTCTGGTGTCCGAGCAAGGGCTGTCCCCAAGGCTTGAGCCCACGATTCTCGCCACAGCCCGGTCTTCTTCTAAAATGCCACCAGAACACCTTGTACACTTTAAAACTGCCAAAAGCCCCCTGAAACGTCCTGAGTGTGCGCTCGAGGCCCTTTGCCAAACCCTCAGGGGCTCCAAACGCAACTGCTCCGACCCATCTGGAAACCCTTAACTCCCTTCAACACCGAGCTGCAAGGTCGCTGCCTCAGACCGAGCTAGACGCCCTCTTTTCCTGGCAAAGTCCAAGTATCAGTCTCGTCCCCGGCCTAGGCGGCTTTAAAACTCCCTGGTCTGTCATCTGTCCCCAGCCATCGCCCAGACTATGAGCCGCAGGACAGACGCCTTCCCTTTGAACCCCGGCACTGAGCAGCGTTTGATCCATACAGTCTTGGAAAAACGTTAGATCCCTGTCAAATTCAGAGCAGGAGAGACAACAAACCCTGGGTCTTGCCTCCCTACTAAATTCCGTTTATTCCCTCAACCCCCTTCCTGAGCACTTCCCACAGGGGCCAGCGTCGGCTCTTGGCCAAAAAGTCAAATAAGATAAAGTAAAATAAAACAAAAACGGGGGATCCAAGGAAGACCACAGCTCTCCAAGTGCGGCGGAGCTTACAACCCTTCCAAAAGACACAACGATTAGCCTCAGGCGAAATCCTTGGAGTGGGCGAGCACTTTCCAGGCCCTTCCAGGCCCGAGCGAAGCGCAGTTCATGCAATGGCTTCACGTGGGGACCAGCGATCGTTCTCTGAAAAGGGCCGAGTTTCTGTGGCAACCACTCAACTTTCCTCTGGCGGAAGAGCAGCCGCAGGCTAAGGGGCTTGCGGTGGAGGTGTGGCTTCACTCACGGGCAGCGGCTGGGTCTGGGCCCCTGATCACAGGGCGCTGAGGCCTCGACTTGCTTACTCCAACCCCCACTGTACAGAAGAAAACACGGAGACTAGAACGCTGGGGGTGCCACCCGCGGTCTCCCCGCTGAGACACAAACCCGGACTCCTGAGCCCAGCAGTCTGACTCCAGAGCCTCTACTCTACGTGCGCTTTCCTCTCCCCACAACACGCGCACAGGACTTCCTGGGGGTTCATCTCGCCGACCTCGTGGACGCAGCTCGTGCCGGTGAAGACGCCCGGGTCTGGAGCAGGGTTTAACTTCTGCCCCGAGGACCCTGTGGCCCGTCCTCACCGCAGGGCGCTGAGCAGCACCCCGGCCCCACACACCCACTCGGCGCCAAGAGCACACGAGTGGGGACAACAACAAACGTCCCCCAGACATCGCCCGTGTCCTCTCGGGTGAGTGACCCACTGGTCTGGGGAGACGAAAAGCAGACAATAATCAGAGGCAGAAAACCAAAGGGCACGGGCACATCCTGCCGCCCGAGGAAAGCAGGCTGCACACACGTTTTCTGACACCTAACAAAAAGAGCTAGCCGTTCTCCAGGAGCCCGGTGACAGAATGTTCTGTTTGTTTAGCCTCACAGTGACCCCAGGAAGCACGTTCTCCTAGGGTCCCTATTCTAGAAGGAAAGCGCCGCTCAGAGAGGCCAGCGACTTGCCCAAGCTCACACAGCCAGTGAGCGGTGATGGAGCTGGTCCTCAGCCCGCCTCTAGGTCAACATGCAGAAGACCCCGGGGGTGAAAGAAGACCTAACACCTGCTGACCCCACTGAGCTCTCGCTCTGCGCCGGGCCCCGTGGCTTCAACCTGCCCAAGGACCACCCCCCCCCCACCACACAGCAGGCAGGGGCCGTGACTACGCCCGTCTTGCAGAGGGGGAAACTGAGGCTCCGGGAAGCCAAGAGACTGGCCAGGTCAGCCAGGTGGAGAGTGGCGGCGCTGGGACAGGACACCGACCGGAGCCCCACGAATGGAATCCCCGATTCAAAGGGACCGTATTTCCGGGCAGCAGAAGACACCCTCGCGGTTCGCGGGCCACTTTCACTTCCAGTTTCACCTCGAACCACCATTTCCCGGGCCCCGGGTCCGGGTGAGGTGGACCAGAGCTGGCGAGGGCCTGCCCGACGCCGCCCTGCCTCAGTTTCCCCTTCGCGCCGCCCACTCACAGCACCCATCGGACCGCGGCGACCCTGGCCCCAGCCCCATCCCCCCTTACGGGCCTTTGAGCCCCGGGAGCTCCAAGCCGCGGACCCTAGGCCCGTCCGGCTCAGCGCCGAGCACCCCCACTCACCTCTCAAGCGGCCAAACGCCGACCCGCCGACGGCTGCGCCTGCGCACCGCGGCGCTATCCGGCCCCGCCCCCGGCCGCGACGCTTGCGCGGAAGGGGGTGGTGCCCGTTGGCTTTCATTCTGCGCAGGCGCGTCAATTATCGAGGCGGGCGTGGGGAGAAGTGACGTAATTTAGAGGTGAGGGCTAGCTGGTCGTTAGGGCAACTGACCTCTGCGACCGATTGGAGGCCGGAAATCGGGATTGTTGTTCCCCCTCGGGGGGGTAACGGAGCGGTGCATGGTGGGACAGTGGCGGACTCCCGCGCATCTGGCAGAGCCGGTCACGTGGCACCGAGCCGGCCACGTGGTGTTGCTGTGTTTGCTCTCTGGCGCCCGGAGCAGCACAGGCGCTCTGTGAACGTGAGCGACTGTTCATCCGCTGTTTTACGTTTATTCACCCACCTATCCACCCGCGCAGCCACAAATGCATTCTTTCATTCATTCCATCCATAGGACGTAAAGGAATACAAATATATTTGTTTACAGCAGGTGCCTAATCAACAAATGTTTTGCAAAGCAACTGTAAAAACCAGGAAAGTGCTCTCGTTACATTCTGCTGGGGTTGACGAACTACAAACTAGTAAACTAGTACTAAAAACTAGTACTTTTCGCTTGATAAAGCGGCGTGCGGTGATTATGATTGGGGAGGTAATTTGTCTGTGATGGTTAAGGAAGGTCTATCTTGTAGATGAGGATTTGGAGGATGAGGCAAAAAATTCCAGGTAGGGGGCGCCTGGGTGGCTCAGTCGTTAAGCATCCTACTCTGGATTTCGGCTCAGGTTCTGATCTCATGGCTTGTGAGTTCAAGCCCCGAATCCGACTCTGTGCTGACAGCATGGAGCCTGCTCGGGATTCTCTCTCCCTCTTTCTTCCCCTCCCTCTCTCGTGCACTTTCTCTCAAAAATAAATAATAAAATAAACTTAAAAAAAACCAACAACCTCCAGGTACAGAGAACAGCGAAAATTAAGATTACGTAGGATAAAGTTTACTGAGCTTAATAGAGGGTTTAGTGATGAGAAAGTTCCCTAGGAGGACCCACAACTGACCACTGTTAAAGTTGCAAGAAGTGTTGTAATTCACTTTTATCCTGTTTAAAACGCATGCATGTTTAAAACCCGGAAATACTTTAATTTCTTTTGCAGAAATAAGGGGAGTGTGTTTTTTGGCTATTTTAGTTCTGGTGTATTTTTCTTCCTGGACGCCTTAATTCAAGATTTCGTTGTTCGTTTTAATGGACAACAATAGTGACAGATCAGGGTACTGCACCGTTTGAAAACACCTGTTGTTTGAGCTCGTGTGTTCATTTACTGAAGCTTTCTCGATTTTTTAAAAAGTGCGTTTAATTGATTCGGCGGATTGTGCTGGATTGTGCTGGTACGCGTGGCGCGCCTCATCTTCGTTAGGTGCTGGAATCTGGGCAGGCTGCTGGTTGGGATAATCTACAAAAAGCGCCGGAGACGAGTATGGTAAGGGATCACTAACGTGACGCCCTTAGGTGAAGGGAAAACCTACAAAACTAGCCAAATACACAATTGTAAGATAGAACGGAGGCAAGCAGAGATTAACACTGGAGCTGGAAGCCCGGGCAGCGAACTACTGGCAGAAGGAGCCGCACGCACACAGGTTTTGAGGCAACCTCGGTGTGTGGTTTCCATGGAAACGTCCCTCCCGGGCCTCCCCGAAGGTTCCGCCCCCTCGTCACGAGAGCCAATGACGGGCAGGGAGGGCTCCGGCGTGTGCGCAGCGTGCTATACCGTGCCAAAGCCCCGCCCGCGGGTGTGTGGGCGGGCTGGGACGCGCGTGCGCTCTGTTCTTCGGCGCACGCGCCCTCCCAGCATTCAGCGGGCGCGCGGGCGGCGGGCACCTCAGTCCCGGCTGCGGAGGCCCCTGAGCGGACGGGAGCGGTCGTCTGCGGCGACTGAGGCGGCCCGAGGCGAACTAGGTGGAGGGACGGATCCCGGTGCACACCCGGCCGCCATGAAGCCCCCCGCAGGTACTGGCTGGCGCGAGGCGCGGCCCCGCACCCCGGACTACGGCGTCCCCTCCAGCCTCGCGCCTCCCGGGGTCGCGACTTGGACCTAGGACCCGAGCCCAGTGACCCTCGAGTGACTGGAGCCTGGCGGGGATGGGTCGGCGAGCCGGGGACCCCGCCCTCTCGGCCGCCGATTGAATGGACCGGCTTTCCCAGCGCTTCATTCAGTCAGCAAACTCTAGGGCGCTGCTGCTAAGGGCGGGTCGGGCCCAGGGGGGCTGACTCCGGGGGAGACCCTGAGTTCTAGGCGGAGTTCAAGAGCTCCAGAGGCAGACGTCTAACCAGCAGGGAAGCAAGCGAGGGCTTTAGAGAGAGAGTGGTCGGTGGTGAGGTTGGGGGCGGTCCTGAAGGGCTTCTCGGGGGCGGCGGCATATCAGCCTGGACCCAACGTGGAGAAGCGGCGGGATCCCCAGTCCCAGGTGGCGGGAACTGCGAGGGTAACGCGTTTGCGTAGCCACAAGTCACGGGCTGGAGCACCGTCCTGTAAGGGCAAAAGGGCGGCGGCGACGGGGTTTTCGTTACGGGAGTGACGGGACGCGCGCGCCGGATCCCAGGAAGTTGCCGGGTGGGCTGTGTGATGCCTGCTGGCGTTTTCTCCTGCGGCTCCGCCTTCCCCCGCTTCTGCCTGGGACGGTAATTGCGTTAACGGTAGATCGTAACTCGGGTGCCGCGGGGTTGTGCTCTTGGAGACCCCGCGCGGAGTAGGGTCCGTGGGTACTGCGGAGCGAGCGCGTCTGCGCCGGCTTTTCAAATCCCAGCGCCCCCCGGGACACCTCGCCGACCGGCCTCTGGAGCCCCGGGCTGCCGGTCAGCACAGACCCCGGCGTCTGTGCGGTTCCGCCGGCGGAAGGGTTTTCCCCGAGCGCGGGGCGGTCACGTGGCCGGAGTGCCCGCCCCGTCTTGGCCTAAGAGATTTTCTTCTTCCCACGTAGCGAATGTCCGCGGTCCTCAGCTGGGGTGAGCGTGCCTCCCCAGGGGACACTGGGCAATGTCCGGGGACATCGGTGGTGGTCGCGACGCGGGGCGCTCCTGGCATCGAGTGGACGGGCACCAGGGGGCTGTTAACACCGTCCGGTGCCCAGGGTGGCGCCCGCCCCAGAGAGTGACCCGGACACGGGTGTTGATGATGCTGGTAAAAGCCCTGTCCTAGGGGTGCCAAACACAGCAGCCTGCGAAGGGCCGTCCCCCTGTGTCCGGGCGCACCGTGGCCCCGCTCCGATCCCCGCCGTGCTGGAGCGGGAAATGGGGCACAGGCGGGCGCTCACAGGGGACAGGGCTCTGTTGGGTAACTCAACAAGGAGCAGGCGGCAGGTTCAGCCATCTGAGCCCTACAGGGCCCCAGGGATGCCGTCGGGACATCCGAGAAGGGAGACTGGCAGGGTCGGGGCTGCCGGCGGAGGGGGGCAACCTGTGGGAAGGCCTGGGAGGTCCCTTGCAAGCCAGCGTGTCTGGGCACGGGAAAGTTGGCAAAACCAACCGGCCAAACCTGCCATGCAGTGGAGTCGGGATGATGTAGACCAGGGTCAGTTGACCCGTGGGCTGTGCGGAGACAGATTCTGCCAGCCCCTGGTGTAGACTCCAGTAAGGGTTAGGCTGTAATCCTGAGTGCAGGGTGGAGTCCTGGGAAGGGAAGGGGCAGCACCACCTGGAAACCAGGTATTTACAAGGCGGAGGTGCCGGCACTGCACTTGTTCCCAGCGTTGGAGCTGAAGTCCGACTGCACGGGCTTGAGCCCCACCTCTGCTGCTTGCTGGAGTGGGATCACGGCGTGAGACTTGCATTCTCCAGATCTCCGGACCCCCATCTGTAAAATGGGGATCCTCATCTGTAAAATCCACATAGGACCCAGAGTCCAGAACTGCGAATTCAGTGAGGGAACGAAAGCAAAACATCCTTCCCCTGCATAGCACACAGCAGTTCCCGTGACAGCCGTTGTTCTAGACCATAATCTCTTACCCAGAAATTCTCGGGGCTGGGGATGCTTCAGGACCCGGGACTTCCCCTATTTTAGGAAAGTGATACGGTACAAACGTCACAGTACATCGAGGGGCTTCGGGAGTCGCACCCTGAAATCAAATTAACCCTGTGAAGTGCAGGTATATGCCAGTCATCCACCCCGGTGCTGCCCGTGTCGGGGCTGGTGCGTCGTGGGGCGTCCTGGGCACTTGGGGGTGTTGAGCAGCATCCCCCGCCCCCACCGCTCGATGCAGTAGCATCGCTCCCCCAGCGTGACAAGTGCAAGCATCCCCAGTGGTCGCCCGGTGTCTCCCCGGCGTGCGGGATCTCCATCTGCTTTAGAGGATCTGTCAACCTGTGCGCCCCCGCAGAGCCCCCGGGGGGCTGCACGGGCTCAACCTGCACGGGGCCACGGCGCTCCTGGCCTTGCCCTCCAGCCCCTAGTTACTCTAACCCTAATTCTGCCCTTGAAGCAGACACGTTCAGTGTGGCCCTCTGTCCTCTCCGTCCAGCCTGTGCCGGAGATGCCGTGGACCCGGCGGCCCCGTGCTCCGTGGTGAACTGCCTGCGGTGGGACCTGAGCGCCCAGCAGATTGAGGAGCTCACCGCCGAGCTCATCGAGCAGACCAAGCGTGTGTACGACCACGTGGGCTCCCAGAAGTTCGAAGACGTGTCCTATGAGAGCACCCTCAAGGCGCTGGCGGACGTGGAGGTGTCCTACACAGGTGGGTCCGGGCCAGGGCCCAGGCGGGCGGGCAGAAGCGGCGCCAGCCGTGGGCGAGGCCACCTCCTCCCCAGGGGGCACTGGTGGGAAAAGGAGCTGACTGTGCGTGAAGGATGCCCCGGCCAGGGCAGCCCAGAGGGCCGGTCCTCCTCGCCCTACTCCACTCACAGCCCGGCGTACTTAGTTCTGGGCTGTGTCATCTGAGGGCTCAGAGCAGGACAGCGCGTGTGACCGGTCTCCTTTCCAGGCGTCAACTTGGGTGCCAGCCTCGAAACCGGAGCCCCTTCTCCCCCCTTTCGTGTCCCAAGAGATCTTTGTTTTCTCTCTGGGCGCCAGAACTTAGCCTCCTTTGCTTTTCTTCTCACCGCTGCCCCACCCCCACCCACCCCCGTACTTTGGGACACCTGATGCCGTCAGGTGTCCTCGTCACCCACCTGGATCCTACAGCCCTGCTTCCTGAAGCCCGTTTATGGAGGTTGACAGCGTGGAGACCAAAAACCGAGCAGTCTTGCAACGGAGAACTCCGAGCCCCGGATCTCTAGCAGGAGTCCTTTTCCGGGGAGCCTTTGGGAACCCCCCGCGGGCTTCTCTAGAACCCTCCCTGTGCCAGGCTTGCCAGGTCGCACGGGCTGCTCTGCTGCAGAGGGCTTTAGGCGGGGGCGCCTCAGTCTCCCCTTCTTGTCTCTTTCTAAAAAGTCTCTGGGCACTGCCTGACGCTAATCCCTGCTTATTGGGTGTGGCCCTACCAGACATTGTTTGGTCTCTCCCCACACCTCAGTCCTGCAGGCTTTTCCCCCCGTCTCCTCTCGTAGCCCAAGGAATTTTAAAGGAAACTAAGATTGAATTGAATCACGACACTCCCCTCAGCCAGCTCCTCTGTCTTTCCACTGCCCTCTGAATGAAGGCCAGAGGCCTTGGTGTTGCTCTCGGTGCCCTGCACGGTCCCGCCTCTCTGACCCACCTCTGCGCTGCGTGTGCCTCGCCATGTGGCCACTTGCAGTTGCTCACACTGTTCTGTCTCGGGGCTTCACACACCCCTTGCTTTGCAGGATGTTGGGGTTCGCTGTGATCTTGGGTTAACTCCCCTCAGGAGCCCCTTCCAGCACGCCCTCTGCTTACACAGCTGCCTGCGTTGACCTGACAGTGCACTGTTTTGTTGTCACGCTTGGTGCGATCGCAGGCACTTGTGACCCTGTAAATCCCAGACAGACAGATGTAGTTTCTGTCCTTTTCACTGTCCTCTCTCCTCTCTCAGGCAGCCAGCAGTAGGCCTGCCCTGGGGCCCCAGGAGTGACCAAGTTGGGATTTGAATGCAGGTCTTTCGCATTCAGAGTCTGTGCTTTTTAAGATTTAAATGCTCTGTTGAGATCTGATTTATAGATCTTAATGATTTACTCACTTGAAGCATACATTTCAATGGTTTTTATATTCAGACTTACCCAACCATCACCGTGTTCTAATTCTAGAACATTTCTTCACCCCAAAGGGAAATCCTGTCCCAATTGGCGGTCACTCCCCATCCCTTTCTCAGCCCCTGGCACCCACGAGCCCCTTCCTATCTGTAGATGAGCCTGTTCTGGACGTTGCACACACCTTGACTCACACACCTCATGTCTGGTTCACTCCCTGAGTGTCGTGTGTTCAGGGTCTGACCATGGGGCAGTGGGTGTGGGCGCCTTGCTCCTGTTCACAGCCATGTGATGTGCTGTACATGCCAGACACGTGTGTATCCATCCACCTTTTGATGGATGTTTGGGCCATTTCTGCTATTTGGTTATTACTGGTCCCGCTGCTGTGCATGTGTGTGATTTCTGTGTGATCGCGTGTTCTCGTTTCATGAGTGTGGGTGCTTGAGAATGGGGTGCTGGGGTCAGGTGATAACTGTTAAAGCTGATGCTCTTACGGGGTGCCTGGGTGGCTCAACTGGTTAAGCATCCGACTCTGGATTTCAGATCAGGTCATGATCTCGCGGGTCGTGAGATCAAGCCCCGTGTTGGGCTGTGTGCTGAGCACAGAGCCTACTTAGGATTCTCTCTCTCCCTCCTTTTCTGCCCCTCCCTCGCTTGCATGCATGCTCTTTCTTTCTCAAAATAAAGAAGCTTGAAAAGAATTCTTAAAAAATTACAGCTTATGCTCTTACGACTACCCGTGTTCCCTTTACTTATGTATTTTAGCGTTTATTTACTTAGAGAGCGAGCAAAACAGAGCATGAGTGGGAGAGGAGCAGAGAGAGAGGGAGACCCAGAATCTGAAGCAGGCTCCAGGCTCCGAGCTGTCAGCAGAGCCTGACACGGGGCTCAAACTCACGGACCATGAGATCATGGACTGTGCTGAAGTTGGATCCTTAACTGACTGAGCCACCCAGGCGCCCCCCATATTCCTTTTATTTAACGAAGTGTGAGCATGCTCTGTAAAGTAGAAAATTGCTTATGAATTTAAATACTGCTGCCAGCAGCCATGGCTCTTTCCTGGACTGTGGCCACTGGAGCCTCTCATGATATTGTCCCACTCCTCTGTTATGGTCCTTCTTGGACCTCGGAGTATTTCGAGTTGAGTGTGCTTCCTTTGGCCTTTGAGGTCCCCGAGGACACTGGTGACAGTGCTCCTTTCTTCCAGTGCCCGCCCCAGGCCCCGGCGTGGAGAGTGTTCACTGAATAAGGAGACACATGCGGACGGGCTGTGTGCCCAGCCAGGGTGAGGTCAGTAGTTGCCAGTTTCTACCTGGGGCCCATTTTCACACCTGTGCTGTTTCCCTGTTTCAGTTCAGAGGAATATCCTTGATTTCCCCCAACACGTTTCGCCATCCAAGGACATTCGGACGGCCAGCACAGAGGCAGACAAAAAGCTGTCTGAATTTGATGTGGAGATGAGCATGCGGCAGGATGTGTACCAGAGGATTGTCTGGCTGCAGGTGAGGGCCAGCGACAAGCCCGGCGTCTGCTCGGCGCCGCAGTGCGGCTGATGGGGTGCGGCACCAGGTCTGCTGAAGGTGGAGGAAGTGGTGGGGGGACAGAACGGTGTCCAGGTGACACTGGCGGGTCAGAACCTTTCTAGATGTGATGGTTGTGTTCCTCAGAAGGTAGAGAGCTGAGGAGCCCTGCGGGTGGCTGGAGGGCATCGCTGCGTGACTGTGAGCATGCTTCCCGCCACTGAGCCGTGCGCTGAACAGTGGCTGAGGTGGTAAGTTTCGTGTTGTACGTTACCACAATAAAAACCATGAAAAAACTGACAAGCGGAGAGGAACGCAAAATAGAATATAAAACGCGTAGGACTTTTTAATGTTTATTTTGAGAGACCAAGCACGTGCGCACGAGTGGGGGAGGGGCAGAGAGAGGGAAGATCCCAAGCAGGCTCCGTGCAGTCAGCACAGAGCCCAATGTGGGGGTCAGACGACGAACTGTGAGATCATGAGCCGAGCTGAAAGCAAGAGCCAGACGTTTAACTGACCGCACCCACGTGCCCTGTGCCTAGGACTTTCTAAGCCTTCCCTCCTTCCAGCACATCCTTTCCTTGCTGGGTGCCCCGTTGGGCTATTGTCCCGCCTCCTGGGCCACGGGTGCTGATGTTGGAGGCGGACAAAGATGCTCTCTGCCAGTTCTCGTTGCACCTGCTGCCGCATCCCCTTGGTGTCAGGAAGGCACATGAGCGTGCTTTGGTGCACGGACAGGTGTGTGGCCTACGGAAGCACAAGTGGTGTCTTGTATTTAATTCTAGTTTCAAGACCTTTGCAGGTTGACATGCAGCTGGAAGAAATAGCTCGGAGAGCACCTGTCTGTACTTTGCCTTGTTTCCCCCACGTAACATGTTGCAGAACTGGTTGGTGTCACGACCGAGTTAATGACCTGGATGCAACCCACCAGACCCATTCCCATTTAACCGTTCACCTGGGAAGGCCCTCTGAGCTGGTCTTAGTTGGGGCTATTCCCCGTAGGCGTTTGTGAACAGGTGTCATGTGAGACCACAGTCTTCATTTTCTGGGATGAACGCCCAGAAGGCAACTGCGGAGTCTTGTGGTAGTTGTAGGTTTTGTGCCAAACTGCTCTCCTGGGTGGCTGCCCCATTGCACGCTCCATCCCATAATGTTTGAGTGAGTGACCCAGTGTCCCTGCTGCTTCACCAACATCCGGCAGCATCACGGCTTTTCGTTATAAACAGAGCTTTGATTTTCTTACTCTAGGAAAAAGTCCAGAAGGACTCGTTGAGGCCGGAGGCGATGCGGTACCTGGAGCGCCTGATCAAGCTGGGCAGACGGAACGGGCTGCACCTGCCCGAAGACACTCAAGAGGTGAGTGCCAGCTGGGGGTGTGGGGGCCCCTGCGATCACGTGCACCGCCTGAGGCCTGGCGCCCATGTCTCTGCTGCCTCAGTTCCGGGCGGGGAGGTCTGTGTGAAATAGCTCTCTCTTTGCACCCGTTCTGCCCTGGATTCTCCAGGGTCCTGGTGAGGCTTTCCTGAGAGCATGGAGCTCCCTCGGCCGCGGGGAGAGCGCACAGGGCGGGTGGCAGGCCTCAGTGGCTGTTCTCCGTGACTTGGGTGCGATGGCAGTAAGGAAGAGCTCGCTCTGGTTGTGGGTCTCCTGTTCTCAGGACTCTGCTGCAGCAGCATGGCTTCCTCCTGATGCCAGCTGTGCGGGGGTGCCCGCACCACACAGTCCTCCGTGATGCCAGCACTGTTCTGACCCCGTGTACCCGGAGGTAGTGTCAGATTCCACAGCGTCAGGGCTCGGCCCCTTGAGGCCGCCCCGACCTGAGGCACCTGCCACAAGTCCGGGGTGTCCCCTGAGTCTGACTGACCAGCACCCCTTTCTCAGGTTTAATTCGTTTGCCAGAGTGGCTCAGAGAACTCAGGAAAAGCTTACTTGCTCTTACCCATCTGTTGTGAAGGGTACCGCCTGGGACTGCCAGATGTGGGAGAGGCACAGGGCTCAGTAAGAGGGAGGCACGGAGCTGCTGTGCCCCCGCGTGCACCCCACTCATGGCCACCTCCATGTGTTCGCCAACTGGAAACTACCTGAAACTTGTGCCTTAGGGGCTCTGTGGTGGCCTCTTCACCTCAGCACGACTGGCCACCCTGTCAGTGACTGACTCGCCCACCTCCTCCCTCGGCAGGCAGGAGGGGCTCCCCAGCCACCAGCCCCCCTTCTAGGGGCTTTCCAAAGGTGTCTCATGAGTATGCACTCAAGCATGGTGGAAAGGGGCTGGTGAGAGATAACACAGTGGTCCCCACACCTTGTCACTCGAGCTATCTTGGTCTCTGTTGTCACTTAAGAAATTCCAATGGTTCAGGAGCACTGTGCCAGGAATGGGGACAAAGACCTCATCCGTGTTGCTCCTCAAAGGCCCCAGTCATGGATGGGGTCGCTTGCATTGTGGCCTGGGGCAGAGGGCGTCCTGTGGTTAATCACAGGGGTCTCTGTCCGACACTCCCTTCCCGTCTTCTCTGAGGGCCCCGCAGCCACACAGAGGGGATGGCTGGGGCCGGGACTCCGGACTGGCTGGTTTGCCCACGAGGCACACGAATGGGTGAGCTAGGGACTGTCCCCTGGAACAGGCCACCCTTAACAGAGGCCCTCCCTCCGGGGTCAGCGAGGCCCCTGGAATGGAAGCACCAGGACACAGGAAACAGGAGACACAGTGAACCTGGATACCAGGTCCACATCAGAACTCAGTGACTGTTTCTCTCGTCACTTAGAACTGACTCTGCCTTCTGATTGGAGAATCAGGGAAATGAGGCATACTTGTCGTTAAAACCAATGCTGGTGAGACTTAAGTCGAGTTCCATCTCGGAACCGTGGGATCCAGAGTCCAGTGTGGTGTCTCAGCTTCTGCGCGCGCAGGTGCTAAACTCATCCAAAGCAACAGAAACACAGTTGTAATTTCTTTTTCTTAAGTAAACTTTGCTCCCAACATAGGGCTTGAACCCACGACCCTGAGATCGAGACTAGCATGCTTGAGCCAGCCAGGCGACTGCAGGGTTGTTCTTAAAGCTCTGTCATCAGGTTGTTGAAAGTCCTGACCGACTTGAGAGCTGCCGTACTGGGAGGGACACAGGGAGCTCCGTGCAGAGGAAGAAGGACACTGGCCATGGCCGTGGGCGGGGTGGGGACCCTGAAGCCGAGCCTTGTTCCCTGGGGCACGAGCTGTTTTCATGCCTTAGAACCTTGATTGGCATGGCCGCGTTTGGTTTTGTGAGGCGAGATCAGGAAGTGGGAGTGCCCAGCTCGGGGTCGTGGCCAGTGGAGGCTCAGCACGCCCGTGCGGGCTGGTTCTGAGCCCGGGTCTCACCTGTGGAGCCCCCAGTTCCCTGCACTGCTGTCAGGCATGCTTGCTCCAGGGCCCCCCTGAGGCAGTGGTGGGCGGACGACGTGGCCCCAGGACACCCGCCCCCCCCCCCATCAGAAGTTTCCTCCCTGAAGCTTAGCCCTGCTGTTCTGTCAGAATGTCCAAAAGTCTAAGCTGTGAACTCTGATGGGAACAGGGTCCAGAAGGCCCTTGGCCGGGGAAGTGCAACAGATGGGGACACACGCCTGAGGTCCCCGGGGTCACTGAGGCTGCTTGGCATGGCAGGTGGGCGTCTGCGTTCTGTTGGCGCCATGCAGACCCCTCTGCCCACTTCGCCCCCTTCTCCCTGCGACGGGGGAGCCCCCAGCCCCGTAGTCGAACTCCTGATGCCTGTGCTCCTCCCTCCAGAAAATCAAGAGCATCAAGAAGAAGCTGAGTCTTCTGTGCATCGACTTCAACAAGAACCTGAACGAGGACACAACCTTCCTGCCGCTCACTCGAGAGGAGCTGGGTATGGGGCGGGGGACAGGGGGGTGGTGCTGACCTCCCACAGCCTTCCTACATGCGGGGGGCATTTGTGTCCCACCGCCCTGGGGAGGGGGTTTCTTCACTTGGAGCACTCAGCACTTTGGAATCAATGTTTCTAGATCTTTCCTTGGGCAGCGGCAGGAGCGCTGGGTTAGGCCGCGGAGGTCTCCTGCTGCTCTTCTCGCTGTAACCTTCTAAGAGGGGCTGGGCCAAGTCCTGGCTGACCGCTGCTCCCAAACCCGGCTGGACAGGGGCTTTTTGAAGGGAAAGTTTAGTTTTTACTTTTATCTCCTCTCTCCCCAAATGTCTAGTTCTGATCAGTCTCAGCTGGGGGAAAGTTGCAGGAGCGGCCAGGCGGGAAGCCTGTGTATGCGGCCCGTGCTGGCCCCCAGTGACCGTCACACGTTCTGTCTGCGACTTACTGCGTTTACAAGTTACTGCTGCATGCGTTCTTTCCACCGTCGGGCCCTTGTCTGGGCCTCGGGAGCCTTCCCCTCGAGTGAGGCCGTCCCCAGGCCATCCCCGGCCCCTCCGGGTGCCTCTTGTACTCCGGAGACGGAGCCCTGATCAGCTCTGTCCTAGAGACCCAGCCGGGGTTCCCTACTCTGATGTCCCAAGGACACACCTTTTTTGTTTATTTTTGAGAGACAGAGAGCGAGCAGGGGAGGGGCAGAGAGAGAGAGACACACAGAATCCAAAGCAGGCTCCAGGCTCTGAGCTATCAGCACAGAGCCCGACGCGGGGCTCGAACCCATGAACCGTGAGATCATAACCCAAGCAAAAGTCAGACGCTTAACTCACGGAGCCTCCCAGGCACCCCCTGAGGCGTCTGTATTTGCCTCCCAGTCACGGACCATCCTGTCTCTATAGATTCCTTTCTCTTGGAACCGCTTCTCAGCTTCTCAGCCTTTCACGAGCGATTTCCTCCACCTTTCCTGCCCGTGGACGCCTTGGGTTTGCAGAGGCCTGGGGGGTGGATTTGCAGAGGCCTGGGGGAGCAGGTCCGTTGGCACCACCCTTCACTCTGGTTCAGTCCTTCCTGGGGCCTCGGGCGGCAAGTCCCCGCATGTGGGCCCCACGTCTAAGGACAGATGGTCGCCATGTTTCCTGGCCAGCAGAGGTCCTGGGTCTCTGGAATTGGACAGACGATTCTGCTCCCCCGCACCGTCGCCTGGGCTGGCTTCTCCGTCCATTTGTCCAGCCCGAGGGGCCCCGCCGTCTCAGCCCAGCCTCCTGTGTAGGCAGCCCGGGAGCCCCCGTGAAGCCCCAGCAGCCGTGAGGCGGGCGGGATGGTGACCTTGGCCAGGAGTCCAGTGGCGCTTGTTTTCTTCCCGTTGGTTTGGTTACAAGGACGCCACCTCTCTCCGTCCCCCTCCCGGAGTCTCAGCTGCTCTCCGTGCTTGCAGGTCCCACTGCTGCCCGCGTGGCACCACGAGGGGAAGCTCCCATGGATGGTGTTCTGATGCCGTCGTTCCTTGTGTTCGTCCCTCCCAACTCAGCTTTCCCTCCCCTGCTTGCTAGGTGTGGACAGGGCCTCTCACTCAGTGGGTTGGGGTCCGCTGCTGTTTCTGTTTATCTTTTTTTTTTTTTAATTTATTTATTTTTGAAGGATAGACAGAGTGTGAGCAGGTGAGGGGCGAGAGAGGGAGACACAGAATCCGAAGCAGCTCCAGGCTCCGAGCTGTCAGCACAGAGCCCAACACGGGGCTCAAACCCATGAGCCTTGAGATCATGACCTGAGCCAAAGGTGGACGCTTAATGAACTGAGCCACCCAGGCGCCCCTGTTTCCATTTATCTTGATGCTCAAGATGGTCTCAGTGTGACCGCGAGAGCCCCTCCAGCCGGAGGTGTCCCCGTGTTTCTTTGAGCACGTTCTTTGGGACTTGTGCTCCAGGCCATTTCGTCCTCGCCCTGCCTGATACCTAGAAACAGCTGTGGGTGCCGGAGTGCTCACCACCTCCAGGCCCCAGGGCACAGTTAGAAATGGGCGTCTGTGGGCCGCCTGGGTGGCTCAGTCTGTTGAGCATCTGGCTTCAGCTCAGGTCATGATCTCATGATTCATGGGTTTGAGCCCCGTGTCAAGCTCTGGGCTGACAGCTCAGAGCCAGGAGCCTGTCTTCAGATTCTGTGTTTCCCTCTGTCTCTGACCCTCCCCTGCTCATGCTGTCTCTTTCTCCCTCAAAAATAAATAAAATATTAAAAAAAAAAAAAAAAGAAATGGGCATCTGTGCATGTGCATTCACACGCCAAGCCTGGAAAGCTGTGACCTCCCAAACCGTGTCCTGCTCCAGCGTGTCCCTTGCCACCGGTACTGAGGTGAGGGCCCCGCCTGGCCGTGAAGGAGGTGTGGGCAGGTCAGAGCTGGGGTGTGAGGCCGTGGCCCCTGAAGATGTTCAGTCTGAGCTGCAGGGGTCGGGGGTGGGGAGCTGGGGTGAAGCTGTTGCAGAAGTGCGGCCACCGGATGGCAAGGGCCACAGAGGGCTTCTGTCCTCTGCTGGTGCCACTGTCCGGGGAGGGTGAGGGAAGAGACTGCAGCCCCCCGGACATCTCTGTCCAGTGTTGAGCCGAGTGGAGCTGTTCCCGGGAGCCTGGCGGGAAGGCCGGCAGCGCCCCGTCTCCCGGGAGGGCTCAGGGTAGGGTGGGGAGCCCGGGCCTGGCGCGTGTCCCCTGTAGGCTCCAGTCCTGGCCTGTTGCTTGGGAGGGAAGCCTGGCAGCCTGCGGGGCCCCCAGCAGCCCTGCTCTTGTTCCTGCAGGAGGGCTCCCGGAGGACTTTTTGAACTCGCTGGAAAAGGTTGGGGATGACAAGTTGAAAGTCACCCTCAAGTACCCACATTACTTCCCCCTCCTGAAGAAGTGCCACGTGCCGGAGACCCGAAGGAAGGTGGAGGAGGCCTTCAACTGTCGGTGCAAGCAGGTGCGAAGGCGGTGCCCGGGAGTCGCCAGGCCTGTGCTGTGTGCCCAGTCCCCACGGGCCTTACGTTTGCTCCTCCCTGTGTCCATGGTGCCTCTGTTCTGTCTTGCGTGGGGGCCTGGGCCCTTGAGCTGCGGCCCAGGGCATGTCTTCACCACTCAGACACCCGTTCCCACGCGGACGCTTGTGTTTGTGTCCATGCCCCACCGCGGCCTTGGCCTCACTTCTCCTGCTCAGGGTCTGCAGCAGGTGGTGGAGGGGCCCTTCGTCCGTACGGAACGGGTGCTCCGAGTGGCTGGGGGACGGGAGCTGCCAGCCAGAGGCTGAGCTCCTCGCAGGGTGAGAGGGAAGCATGTGCTCAGGTCCCATTTTCCCCACTTCCCAGGACTGAAGACCGACTACATTGGTCTTAAGGAAACTTAGTGCTTTCAGATCGCCCCCCACAGACTGAGATGTGGCCCCAGAGAAGGGCGGGGGGTGCGGGAACGGGGTGGCTTGTGGAGGAGCCAGGAATTGAGGTTCCGGTGGGGATATGCCACTTCTAGGGTGTCGGCAGCGACTGTATACTGTTGAGAGCAGAGCCCGCAGGTCTGTGGTCAGGACTGGTGGGGTCGGCATCACCTCGTCCTACGGTCCGTCTGGCCCCCAGCCTCCACCGCGAGAGGCAGAGCAAGGGGTGTGTCGTCTGGTGCCATGGGGATGGCGCTGGCTGCTGGTGGCGCTGAGCCCCCTCGTCGGGAACGCCTTCACCGACTTCCTGCTTGTAATTTGGTTTCAGTGGATGGATCAGGCTGGTGGGAGCCTTCTGTTCCTTTGAGGAGGGGAGAGGCAGAGAGAGGAAGACAGAATCCCAAGCAGGCTCCGTACCATCAGTGCAAAGCCTGATGCAAGGCTTGAACTCATGAACCGTGAGATCAAGACCTGAGCCGAATCAAGAGTCGGACACTTACCCAACAGCCACCAGGCACCCAGAGAGCACTATGTTGTGCACAGCCCTCTCTTTCCCTTAGAGACAAATCACATAATGGGTTTTATTTCATGTTGGTCCCGTGACTTTGGCTGGATGAGCCTCTTGGAGATGCCTGGGGACAAGGGAGGGCCCTTGAGCCTGGGGCCAGCTCCCTGTGCATGGCGCCCCCGAGGCTCTTCCGCAGTCCAGGCCCCACGTTGCTGGCTGCTCACGGCCTTAGAACCCCTCACGGTTTACACTCTTTCTGGGTTCAAACGAGATCTGAGGGTTCATAGAGACACACGCGTTATGGCAGGGCCACATGGCGGGCGCAGAAATCGAGGCCAGGGGAAGGAGGGAGGGAAACAAGCCAGCTGGGTCCTGGTGGTCCAGAAACGTGCTGGCCATGGGGCCCAGCACCCACAGAGCCGGTCGCTGGTTGATTCCAGGAGAACTGTGCGATCCTCAGAGAGCTGGTGACCCTGCGGGCCCAGAAGTCTCGGCTGCTGGGGTTCAGCACGCACGCCGACTACGTCCTAGAGATGAACATGGCTAAGAGCAGCCAGGTGGTGGCCACGTTCCTAGGTAAGCCCTTGCCTCCCTCTGCTGCCCCTCGGGGGTTCTGGGAGCGGGGCTTGGGTGGTTCTTGACTGCAACATGCGGGCGCCTCGGAGAGCCGTGTCCTGTCCACCCTAGAGGGAACCCCAACACCAGCCCTGTTCGGCTTCGAGGGGTCCCAGCCCGACAGCCCAGCATGGGGCTCTGGGGTGAGGCCGTATCCACCCTCACCTGTGGCTTCCTGGTGTGAGCTCTGGGCCAGCGTCCCCACTGTGGCCGTCCTTTCCCACTCGTGGACGGGGCAGAGCACCCGCCCCCGCTGGCTGCGGAGGGCGACGTGTCGCCCGTGTGTCTGGGTGTGCTGCCAGGCTGGGCCTTCCTCCTGCGTGGGGTGCTGAGGCCGTCGTGCCTAGGCCAGGGCCTGGCAGGGGCTGTCGCCTCTAGCCTTCCCCTCTGCCCTCCCCAGATGAGTTGGCCCAGAAGCTGAAGCCCCTTGGGGAGCAGGAGCGGGCCGTGATCCTGGAGCTGAAGAAGGCCGAGTGCGAGAAGCGGGGCCTGGACTTCGACGGGCGCATCAACGCCTGGGACATGCGCTACTACATGAACCAGGTGGAGGAGACCCGCTACAGCGTGGACCAGCACCTGCTCAAGGAGTACTTCCCCATGCAGGTGGTCACCTCGGGGCTGCTCGGCATCTACCAGGAGCTGCTGGGGCTGACCTTTGACCTGGAGGAGGACGCCACCGTGTGGCACGAAGACGTGAGGCTGTACTGCGTGAGGGACTCGGCCTCGGGGAAGGTCATCGGGAAGTTCTACCTGGACCTCTACCCGAGGTGCGTGTGAGCTGGGCGACCCTTCTCTGAGCCTCAGCGTTTCCGTCTGTGCAATGGGTTGTGTGTCCGCCACTGCGCGGGGCCAGGTGAGGGGCTGGGAACGTTCCCTGTCCAGGGAGGCGGGTGGGTGCCCGGGAGGTTCTGCCCGAGGGGTGGGACGGGAGGTGGGGCAGGACCCCTGCCGCTGAGAAGGAAGCTCGAGCCGCTCAATCTGTCCAGTGGCCTGGGTTGATACGGGGCTGCAGAGTCGGAGAGTGGCGGAGCCGGGGGCTCTCATGGGGTCCTAGCCCTTTGGGCCAGTCGGTGGGTGGAGTGGGTCCCTGGCCCGGCCTGACCCTGCCTCCCTCCACAGGGAAGGGAAGTACGGGCACGCAGCCTGCTTTGGCCTGCAGCCGGGCTGCCTGCGGCAGGATGGGAGCCGCCAGATCGCCATCGCGGCCATGGTGGCCAACTTCACCAAGCCCACCCCGGACGCCCCCTCCCTGCTGCAGCACGACGAGGTGGAGACCTACTTCCACGAGTTTGGGCATGTGATGCACCAGCTCTGCTCTCAGGTGGGTGCAGGGGGTGCAGGGGCGGGGCGGTGCTGGTCAGCGAGTCTGCTCTGAGGTGGGTGCAGGCGGCGCAGGGGCGGGGTGGTGCTGGTGGGCGGGTGTGCTCTGAGGGGTGCAGGGGGCGCGGGGGCGGGGCAGTGCTGGTCAGCGGATCTGCTCTGAGGGGTGTAGGGGGCGCGAGGGTGGGGCAGTGCTGGTCAGTGGGTCTGCTCTCGGGGGTGCAGGGGGAGCAGGGGCGGTGCTGGTCAGCGAGTCTGCTCTGAGGGGTGCAGGGGGAGCAGGGGTGGGGCAGTGCTGGTCAGCGGGTCTGCTCTGAGGGGGGGTGCAGGGGGCGCAGGGGCGGTGCTGGTCAGTGAGTCTGCTCTGAGGTGGGTGCAGGGGGAGCAGGGGTAGTGCTGGTCAGCGGGTCTGCTCTGAGGTGGGTGCAGGGGCGGGGCAAGGCTGGTCAGCGGGCCAGCAGGCAGCCTCCCCGCCGTGGGGTCTTCAGCGGATGTCCCCAGGCCCGCTTTCCAGCATGGGGCCCTGCAGCCGGCTGGCGTCCCGGGGAGAAGTGTGTGTCCCCGCAGGGCTGGGGGCCGGGGTCTGACCTCAGGTGTCCAAGGGCCAGCTCCTCGTGAGGCCGCCCTCCTCGGTGTGCAGACGGCCGCGTGCTGCCCGTGTCCTCACAGGACCGTTTCCCTGTGCGCGTCTGTGTCCACATCTCTCTCTTTTTAATCTTTATTTATTTTGAGAGAGAGAGTGTGGCCTTGTGTGTACACGAACGAGGTGGGGCAGAGAGAGAGGATCCCAAAGAGGCTGCGAGCTGTCCCTGCAGAGTCCGATGTGGGGCTCGATCCCACAACCACGCAGTCATGACCTCAGCCAAAATCAAGAGTTGGACGCTCAGGTGCCTCCCTCATGTCTTATAAGGACACTGGTCATCGGATTAGGGCCACCCCAGTGACGTCATTTTAAGTTGAATACCTCAGTGACTGTTAGTTCGCTAAGGTGTATAGGTGCCAACCAGATGTTTTGGAACATTTCCGTCTTCTAGAAAGTTATGTCCCTTATTGTCCCCACCCCCTCCCTCGGCCCCTCACGAGCCCCCTTCCCATCCGTGAACTAGCCTGTTCTGGACGGTTCACGCACGTGGACTCCCACCCCGCAGGGCCTCTTGTGTCGGTTCCCTCCCTGAGCATCGTGTGTTCGGGGTTCGTCTGCAGGGCGGCGGGTGCGGGCGCCTCGCTCCTGCTCGAGGCCGAGGGACGTGCGCATGCGCGGTGGACGCACCTGAGGGACGTGCGCGTGAGTGAGTGGAGCTCTGAGAAGTATCTTTTAAACAAATTTTGGCAGTTGCGTTCAGTGCTTTTTCTCTTTCACAGTTTGCACTTTGTGTTTTGTTGAAGAAATCATTTTCTAACTCAAGACGCTAAATTTTTCTCCTAATTTTCTAGAAGTTTCAGTTTCAACTGTTTGTGTTGGTCTGTCATCTTCTGTGAGTTAAGTGTTGTCTGTGGTGTGAGGTTGAGGGTCGGCCCTCACCTGCCGGCAGCCGCTTGGGTCACAGCGTCTACACAGCACTAGCCCGAACCTCCTTGTCAGCCCTGCTCATGCGCCCTCACCTTTTCCTGCCTCTGCGCTGTACGCTCACGGGTTATCTCCCAAAGCCGGGACTCTCGTGGCTCCCGCATTTCCTTTAGACCTTTCCTCATGTGCGTTACCACTATTCACAGAGCGTGTAAATGCATGAACACGGAGTTCACGGATACCGAGGCTCCTGGGGGAACGCACAGTTAGGCCCCTGCAGGCCTCTAGTCACGACCCACCACTATGTAACCTTGTGTCACGTGTGTTTCTGTTGAAAGACACCTTTCCTACGTATCGTTGACATAACAGTGAACTCACAGCCAACGGTGCTGTGGCTCGTGCCTGGAGGAAGCGCGTCTGACGCGCGTGCTCTCTGCACGTCACAGCCCTGTGCTCAGGAGCACCAGACCGCGCTTCCGTTCCAAACAGGTCACCTGTAAAAACAAAGATGCAAATAAAAAGGTGGGGGGCTCTCGGTAGTCGATGAAAAGGACACTGGTTTACAGTCAGAGCTGAAACCCAAAGGCAGAGCGTCCAAGGATCGTAGGGTGTCACAGGTGTGGGGTTTGGGGTAAAAAGTTTAGCAAGTAGGGGCACCAGGGGGGCTCGGTAAAGTGTCTGACTTCGGCTCAATCATGATCTCATGGTTCGTGGGTTCGAGCCCCATGTTAGGCTCTGTGTTAACAGCTCAGAGCCTGGAACCTATTTCAGATTCTGTATCTTCCTCCCTCTCTGCCCCTCCTCTGCTCACACATTGTCTCTTTTCTCTCAAAAGTAAATAAACATTAACAACAACAACAAAGTTTAGCAAGTAGTGAGGTCACAGAGTCCGTGAGTGACGAGGCCAGCATGTGTCTTCCCCGGCCCCCCACCATTTCCCGGCCTCGCTCTGGGCCCGGAGGGTACTTGCCCAAGGTCCTGCTGCTCATTTGACTGCCAGAGCTGCGTTCTGGCACCACTTGACCAGGTGCCTTGTTTTTCAGGAAAATTTCAGACAAAAGTGGAGAAAACACAGGGTGCCTTCCCCCATTGTCCTCCAGCTCCCTTCCTTTCCAGGGCGATGCCTTTTGGGGTGTAGGGCTTTTTGAGAGCAGTGGCTTTGTAGGTGGAAGAAGGGAGCATAGGGGGCCTTCAGGGGTGAGCACGCTCCCTGCCTCCTCGAGTCCTGCGCTGGTGGCCCCCCGGGAGCCGCAACCATCCCTTAAAGACCAGGCTTCGAGGCCTCGTGCAGCCGCTGTCTGCTCGCCCTGGGGTGCCCACGTGGCCGGGCAGGGTCGGGACCTTCCTCAGCTCTGTTCCCCGCGCAGGCGGAGTTCGCCATGTTCAGCGGGACGCACGTGGAGCGGGACTTTGTGGAGGCGCCCTCACAGATGCTGGAGAACTGGGTGTGGGAGAAGGAGCCGCTGCTCAGGATGTCCCAGCACTACCGCACGGGCGACGCCATCCCCCAGGAGCTGCTCGACAGGCTCATCAAGTCTCGGCAGGCCAACACAGGTGCCCTTGGGGGGCCGCCCTCCTGCCCGGGGGCCTCCGGGAGGGGAGGGAGTCCGTCCGCGCTGCACCCAGTGAGGGCCGGCGTGGGCCGCCTGGGCAGGAGCCCAGAGCCAGCCTCCCCGTCTCCTTCCACCCGCCAGGTCTCTTCAACTTGCGCCAGATCGTCCTGGCCAAGGTGGACCAGGCCCTGCACACCCAGACCGTCGCAGACCCAGCTGAGGAATATGCCCGCCTCTGCCAGGAGATCCTCGGGGTCCCGGCCACGCCAGGTAGCCGCTTGCCAGCTGGGCCCACCTTGGGGGTTGGGGCTCAGCCATTCCCCGAGTCTGAAGGATCTAGTGATGTGTGAAGGGCGTCAGGCCATTACAGGTTGCAGCTGAGGCCCAGGAGGACGCAGGCTCCTCCCTCCTCCTCCTTGTCGTTTCTGGGCCTGCGGTTCCGCTGCGGGTGGGTGTGGGCAGCCCTGTCCTTTCTTGCTGTCACTCCTCCTGCTCAGGCCGCGTGCTGCTCCTTCCCCATTGGCACCTGTACGTCTGCAGCCGTGCCCTCTGACACGGAACAAGCCTGGAAGGTGCAGGAGAGGCCAGGGATCTCCTGCCCTGGAGATAGTAGATAGGGTTGTAACACGTTTCCTCGTCTCTCGTGAGCACAAACGCTCAGGTTAACACACGTGAAGGTAACCGGCATTTTGGTGTAGATTGTGCAGCATTGGTTTATTCCATAGGCACTTAGAAAGTTCTTTCATAAAGATACTTTATTTTTATCTTAGAGAAGAACAGAATGCGTGTGCAAGGGGGAGGGGCAGAAGCGGGGGCGGTGGGGGAGTGGGGGGAGGGAGAGAGAGAGAGAATGAATATCCCCAAGCAGGCACCT
Source organism: Cryptoprocta ferox (assembly GCA_028646485.1). Lineage (NCBI taxonomy): Eukaryota > Metazoa > Chordata > Mammalia > Carnivora > Eupleridae > Cryptoprocta > Cryptoprocta ferox. The sequence goes on from CM053574.1 coordinate 1,762,945, forward strand.
TGCTCAGCATGGAGCCCAACGTGGGGCTTGATCCCATGACCCTGGGATCATGATCTGAGCTGAAATCAAGAGTCGGAGGCTCATCCGACCGAGCCACCTGGCCCCCCCCCCCCCCGCTTTTGCAGAAACCGTTGAGTCAGCAGAGAGCGGGCAGAGATAGATGCCCCTCGGCCAAGTTTCCAGCTGCTGCTTTCTAGAAGTGTTGGGCCGGTTCTCCCGGGCGTGTGGGGGTCGTCTCTGATGGGGACGGGGGCGGGGGCTGGGACGCAGGGAGAGCCACGCTGCATCTGTCCCAGGGACCAACATGCCTGCGACCTTCGGCCACCTGGCGGGCGGCTATGATGCCCAGTACTATGGCTACCTGTGGAGCGAGGTCTACTCCATGGACATGTTCCACACGCGCTTCAAGCCGGAGGGCGTCCTGAACGGCAAGGTGAGGGGAGGCCAGCCACTCGATGGGGGGGCGCACCTGCCTGTGGAGGGAGCAGGTGACCTTCCAGCCCTGCCAGGACCAGGGTGGGCGACGAGGCACCTGCTGGTCTCTGCCAGGCGCTCCGCCCTGAGGGGTCGCCACCCCGGGCCCTCCCTCCTGGGGCTGGTACCCAGCTGGCTTTCCAGACCTGCGTTCAGTCCCAACGGAGGCTCGAGCACCCGGGCTTCACGCCCTGTGCAGACGAAGGGCCCCGAGGAGTTTCTGAGGACGGGCTTCCTGCACACGCGTGTTCGTGCACAGTCGCACACGCGTGCTCGTGAATATACTTGTGTGCTTGGGCACGCGTGTTCTCTGACGCTCACGTAGGTGCCCGCGAGCCCACTTGTGGCTGGGAGACGGGAGGGGATGCGAGCGGGCGGGGGCGTGAAGAGCCTCACCCCCACCCCTGCTCCCGGCAGGTCGGCATGGACTACAGAAGCTGCATCCTGAGGCCTGGCGGCTCCCAGGACGCCAGCGTCATGCTGAAGCTCTTCCTGGGCCGCGACCCCAAGCAGGACGCCTTCCTCCTGAGCAAAGGGCTGCAGGTGGACGGCAGCGAGCCGCCGGCCTGCTGATGCTCCGGGGCTCCGTGCGCCCCAGGCCGAGGCCTCAGCCCCACCCCAGCTCCCACCGCCCAGGGAAACGGTGCCTGCCGCTCAGGGCGGGGGCGGGGCAGGGTGAGGAGAGGGGCCGTCGCCCTCCCTGTTCATTCCCCGCGTCCGGTCTCGCAGGCCGCCGTCGGTGGCCGGCCCGGGCTGGCGAGGTCTTGTCGCCAAGGTGCCTGGAGAACTCTGTGCAGTCAAGCCACCACTTCGTTGCACTAACCTATCCCTTCCCGGGGAGTTTTCTGAGTGAAAAACGGTTCTTTGAAATGCAGCCATTAAAAACAAAGAAACAAACAAATGGAAAAGAGAGAGACTGTTGGTCTGGTCCCTGACTTTGTCTCTCCTACCACAGAAGAGCGGGCTGTGACACGTGGCTGTCACACGTGAATGGAGTGTGGTGCACTCAGTAAGCCCTAGACATGGTTGGCCATCAGCCCTCAGGTTGGGGACATGGGGCAGTCAACGGCTGCTCTGCATACTGGAGTGTTCTGGATCGTGACCGGTGTGGGTCCCCGGGAGCCGGCCGAGCTGTCACAGTGAGTGCAGGGACGGGCGTGGAGGTACCACTCCCCAGGCGGTGTGTGCCGCCAGCCTCTCCCTTCCCTGTGCCGCCCTGGCCCGTGTGCGACCAGGCTCAGCTCTTCCAAGGGGCTGCAAGGCCAAGACCACCAACCTGTGACCATGCACATGCATGCAGCGAGCAGCTGCCCGGCCTCGGGCCCCTGTGCCAGCCCACTGGGCAGAGCTCTTGTCCCGGTCCCTTGGCCAGACTTAGGGATTTGTGATTTGACGGTTTCTGATTAATAGGCGCAGCTGCTGGAAGCCAGGATGTGACCTTCTGGTCCATGTGACCTTGAGGACCAGGGCATACTCGTGGCCCTCTTGGTCCAGCCTCCTCTGGCTGATAGTAGCACAGCCGAGTCTGGGCCATGCGGGGCGGGGGGGTGGGGGGCTTCCGAGGTCCTCTGGTAATTCTTCCAAACGCCTCGGGTGACACTTTCTGGTTGCGGTAGAAATTCAGAGGGGGTCTCGGGCAGGATGGGCACGTATCCCACCTTCCCTTGGTCTGGGCCATCCTGGGTTTTGCTTCCGTGGTCTCTGGGAGCCCTGCCACCTGCTCCTGAATGGTCCCTTAGCCCCTTGCAGAGGGACCAGTCAGTGGAGTGAGGAGCCAGGCGGCTGTCCCTGTTGGGACCCCCTTGCCTGCCCGTTCTCAGCAGCCCTGGGCTGGTCGGCTGTGGCCTGGACTGTGGTATCTGCCCTTATGCAGTCCCGGCTCACCTCCTGCTCCCACCTCTGTGCCCAAGGGCACGGGGGACGAGGGCCCCTGGCTGGTGTGCCCCCGGCGAGTGTGGGCTGTGCAAGGAAGGAGGGGCGGAGACCACCTGAGGCGGCTGTTGCTGATTCTTAAACCATCTGGGGCCCAAGAAGGCACAAAGACCAACACAGACGAACGGGGCTTCAGGGGCCTCTGTCCAGTGGGAGTCACGTTGGGGGGCTGGGGCTCTCCCATCTTTCCTGCACGGAGCCCCCCACATGCCCGCTGCCTGGTCCCTGTGCAGAGTCCAGGTGGGGGGCTGGCACCCCCACGGCATGCTGAGCAGTCTGGGGCTGGGGTAGGGAGGACGCACTGGCCTCGGGGTGGGGGAGGGCCCTGGCTGGGGTGTGGGGTTGGCACTCAGGGCCTGCCTGGCGCCACCTCCAGCCTGCTTGCTGAGGGCCGCTGGCTTCGTGTTCCTGCACCTGCTCTCAGGGTCTGCTCCGGACGCTGGGGACAGAGAGCTGTTGGATCCTCCTGGTCGGCAGGCTGGCGGAGCCACTGGACTCGTCTGGGGCGGGGCCACTGTGCACGCCTTCCCAGGCGTCCCCATCCAGCAGTGCCAGCCGGAGCCAGCAGCCCGGCAAGAGATGGCCCGGTGCGACCTCGCTGGTGAGCACGGCTTGCTCCTTCTGGGGACCCGCAGGTGGGCTCCATGTCAGGGCTGGACTGTTGGGGGTGGGGCCCCAGGTACACGGGCTGGGCCAGGCGGGAGCCCGCGTGACCCGGGAAAGCGAGCCGACCTTGGCTGCTCACACACCCCGGACCTCCCGTGGCCTTTCCCTGATGACCCCACAGCGCGTGAGCCGGGGGCGCCGCTTAATCCCAGAGGGCACACGGGCCCCAGGTTAGGGCAGGCACTGCGGGCCATCCCTCAGGCCAGAGCGCAGTTTTCGGTGACAAATAGCCTCACTGGGCCGGTGCTGGTGTCCCCCGTGACTTGTGTTGAAACTGGGAAGCGAAATTCCGTGTCCCCCACCCCAGACTTGAGACTGGGGAGTACAAGTGAGGCCCGGAGGCCCCGGGGGAGCCCAGAGCCTGAGGGACGCTGCTTCTCACGCCGCCTGTGCGCCCTCCTGTGCGCCCTCGAGCCAGTGAGTTCCCTTTCCTGCCTCAGCCAGTTTGAGCAGCCCTTCGTTACTGCAACCCACAGAGTTCTGTCCTTGACCCCGTCCCTGCTGACCCCGCCCCTCCCCCCAGGTATTCCGGCTCGCCAGAACAGACCAGCCTCTCAGCCTCTCCAGGGCCCCCTCTGACTGGGGGTGTCGAGGTAATCGGGGCGGGCGGGTGCCGGGGTCCTGGGGAGCATCGAGTTGGTTCTGGTCCCAGAGAGACTCCGTGGTCCTCACTGCCCCTGAGCCCTGGGGAGGCTGGGTTGGGCCGAGAACCCAGGGCTCCGGACCCTGCAGGCTTCTGTCCGAGCATCTCAGAACAACAGCCGTGTGTGTGTGTGTGTGTGTGTGTGTGTGTGTACATGCTTGACAGCTGCGCCGAAGGGTTTCTATAAAATACACATGTAAAGTACACAAGTTGATGATACACTCACAGAAGCGTCCCCACAATCGGGACAACACCGTTTCCTCCCCACACCCCGTGCGTCTGCTGCCATCGGTGCGAGTGCGTCTCCGTTCTCCTGAGTTTTATGGGAAGGAAGCCGTGCGGGCTTGTGTTGCTCTGTCTGGTTTCTTCCCGCCAGATGACGGTTTCGAGGGGCGTCCCCGCAGGCCCCTTGCGCTCGGTGCGTTGTGTTCCCTGACGTGGGTTCCTCTGGTTTGCTCTGGGGTGGCTCCAGCTTGGGGCTTTAAGAAGAAAACTGCTGCGGACATTTGTGTTCCTGCCTTCGCGGGGACGTGTGCTTGGAGCTTCTCAAATAAAACACCCCGATTCCAGCAGGCGTGATGCGGCGGGTTTCCTTTGCTCTCAATGGGTGTATCCATCTCTTACCCGTCTCTGTCTGCCGCCAGTCAAGTACTTGGGACCGGAAATAGTTGCACATTTTAAAGAGGATTGTTTATAATAGCATCGAAAACATTGCACGCCTGGGAGTAAGTCGGACGAAAGATGTGCAGCTGCTCTACGAAATACAGTTGAGGGAAGTGGAAGGAGATGACGGACGAATATAGTGTGTTCACGGAGCCGAGAGGCTGGGAGACCCCTCCCATCCCCTCCCCTGCCTAGCGGATCCACGGATGCAGTGCATTCCCACCTAAAATTCCAGCAGCCTTTTTTTTGTCCTTTGTAGAAACTGACTTGATCCTAAAATTCATATGAAAATGCAGAGAAGCTAGGACAGCCGAGGCAGTCTGGAGCAGAAGCTTGGGGGACGCACCCTGTTAGTTGCCAAGACTTAGAAAGCTGCAGTCATGAAGCAAGCGTGGCCTGGGCACAGGGAGGGGCGAAGTCACTGGTGGAGCAAAAGAAACAGAAGTCCGGAAACAGACTCGCACACAGGAGACCCCTGCGTCCGCACCCAAGACGTCACTGCAAGTCTTTGGGGGAAGGACCCCCTTCCCAGCCCGTGGACCTGCAGATAGATCTAAATCTAAATGCCGAAGGGCAGCAAACATTTCAGATATCGTCTCCCACCCCATGTTCGGCCTTAATGAGTTCAGGCCACACCACTCTGCTCCAAGCACGTCGTCAACCCATCTTGTGGGTATTTGCAGAACTAGTGAACCAAGGAGGCGGGCCGCAGTATGGAATATGTCCACAGGGTGGCAGGGCCGTGCCCCGTGTAGCCATCCAGGGCCCACACCCCAAAGAACGCTCTAGAGGGTCTATAAGGTGTAGGACAGGCTTCTCGATCTCCTAGACAAGTCTAAAAAAAAAAAATGCAATATTTAAATCTAGTAGTCAAGCAAACAGAACAGGCGAAGGTAGTATTTTACTTAACGCAATGTATCCAAAATACCATTTTGATGTGTTATCAGTAGAAAAAGCCATTAAAAAAACATTTCATATACTTTTTTTTTGGAACAAAACCTTCAGAATCCATTATCTTTTCCATAACGTGGCTCATCTCAGCATAGACTGGCCACATTTCGAGGCTCAACGGCACACAGGGCTAATGCCTGTGATGGGACAGTGCATGATCTGACCAGAAGATACCAAATGGGACCCTGCACAGGAAAGCTGTGGCTCCTGTCAAGCCCCTCTGTGCACTGATCCTATTATAACGTGTTTACTGATCACGCCTCTGCCTCTAACCCAGAGTGTCGAAGAGGGCCTTCCACATTTGGTCCATGTTGGTGGGTTCCCCACATGTGACCTCAGCAAGTCACCGAGACAGAAGATGGACATGATGAGCTTGCCTCATGGATGAGGTGGACGAATGCCTGATACAGTTAACCCTGGGACTACGACTTCTTTCCTATTTTCTATGAAAATAGAACGTCCTCCTTACAAGGGGAGTTTGAATTGTGTATTCTGTTACTTGTAGCTGCAAACTAAAACAATACTGAATATTTTTTTGATGACTGACCTAAAGGAATTGCCCTGAAAGGATGCATCCGGAGGGGTTTAGAAGAAATCAGTGTCCTGGGAAGCCTGGGTGGCTCCGTTGGTTAAGCGTTTGGCTCTTGGATTCAGCCCTGGTCATGATCCCAAGGTCGTTGTAACGAGCCTATGTTGGGCTCCATGCTGAGTGTGGAGCCTGCTTGGGATTCTCTCTCTCTCTCTCTCTCTCTCTCTCTCTCTCTCTCTCTCCCCCCTCTCCTCCCTCCCTCTCCCTCTCCCCCATTTGTGCTCTCTCTCTCTAAAAAATAAAAAGAAATTGGGATCCCTAATTACAACTAGTGGTTGATGTCGATCACTCCCTAATTACAACCAGTGGTTGATGTCGACCACTCTTGATGTCGATCACAACATTTTAGAGCTCTGTGACCAGTTTCCTTAAGTAGACCCAACCAGATAGGGTCGAAGGATTGCACTGTCGAACCCCTGCACAACTTCCATCCATACAGATTTAGGATCTGTCCTTTTGAGCTTCAGTATCAGTAGATTGTGGGGAAGGTGTCCCAGGGTTATGGGTGGTAATGTCCAGTGGAGATTAAGGAAGAAAACTCTTTTAACAGCCTCAGGAGATTCTGTGTTTGGCCACAAAGTATGTCATTCAAATTTCCAACATGTAAAGTCTTGCAGTAAATCTTGTTGAAAATAACAGAAATGTAAGCGTAATCCCCTTGTAAACGATGCAAGCTTCTGCAAATAATGCATCTCCTTGTTGGTGCTGGCCGGAAAGCCAGAACAGGGAAAGAGATCAGGGTCCCTCTGCTTGAGTGTTTCGGTCCCTGGGGTGGCATTCTAGTGTCCCAGGACCAGAGAGGTTCCCTGCGCAGGGGAGGCAGGGACGTGGGCGTGAGTGTACACCCCAAAGAATATTCTATGCAAGCGTGTGGGGCAAGACTAGGAATTGTTGGTGTTGCACTGTGTTTTAGAACTGGAGGCTGGTGACTGTCTCTACTGTCCATCAAACCCTGTGAACAAGAGCAGAGTCCAGGACTTCCAGAAAAACCACCCAGCCTGGTGAAGGCAGTTAGCGCATGTCAGCCATGTGGGGCTCTGTATGGGTGGTCTACCCTGGAGCTTATGTTGTGACCTAATTGCTAGGGAGCTTGAATGACAAGCACAGTAAATACCCAGGCCTGGGGCGGGGCAGGGGGTGGTGGCAGAAAAGATTTGTGCAAAGACCTTGAAGCCAGGGCTGGCGGGCATCTCACATGAACAGCAGGGAAACTGGAGTTGGATGATCCTGAGAAACACACAGAAGAATGAGTGGGCACTGGCCTCAGCTTCCCTCATCCAAAGTGGAGCAGCATAAGGTCCCCAAATCCAGAGTGTCTAGGATCAGACCTGGAAGGCGGCCGGTCAAGTGGTGCCGTGGAGCCTACGAGACAGCAGGGCAGAGCTACCATGTCATTCTGGGTGTGGAGGCCCTGGGATGCTTGGGCCCAGGAGAAGAGCTTGCGCTTTGGAAAGCATTGTGGCTTGGGTGGCACCAGGGGGAGATTCCGTGGTCCCTGGAAATCTGGGGTGGGGGGAGGACTAAGTCTTGTACCTGGCCATGAGCACGTCCCCAAGGACAACTGACTCTTCATGTCCTGGAGTAGGTCACGGCAATAGTCAACCTTGATCATTATCTGTAGGACGAAGAGCAAGGATCCAAGAGCTCGGCTTGCAGATGGGGTTGGGCTCCCTGCAAGGCTGCAGAAGCACCACCTTTCCCCTCATGATATCCTGCCCTGCACCCCATTCTTCCATCTCAGTGAAAGCCCCATCGAGATGCTGCTAGGAGTGACAATAGGAAAGGCAAGGGGCGGGGTGGCACAGGAGGTTAAGGCCATAGACCGCCATCCTCAGTCCACCCCAGGGGCTATGGCGTGACGTTTCCACTCATCCTATATGCGAAGCTGATTTAGGATTGATGGAGACCAGGGAAATCCACTCTGACTAAAACGTAACAAATACCCCAGGAAACGTTGAGATAATAAGATTTCAGTGCTGACACTGTCAGGTGAAGACATTCAACGATTCAATGACACGGTGTAAAAGAAGTGATGATTGCGTTAAGGGGCACAAATGTCGCCTTGTCTAATGACATGCATTCCTGCTGCCTGAATCCATTCCATCAAGACCACGGCTGAGACGGTGGACAAAGAGCGTTCTGAACTTGAATCCGCTCTGGCTTGAGGGGTTTTAACTAGTGAGTGCCCCCCACCCTGTCCGTTCTGCCGCAGATGTCTGGGACGCTGGCTTTCCAGGTCTTTATGAAACACCTCTGTCCTGTTGCTTGAGGTAGCTGCTGATGCATAACCTTATCCCTGAAACAACAGTAAATGCTCTCTTACTCTTTCTTTGGGTCAGGAATTTAGAAGCCACGTACCTGGGGCTTCTGGCTTGGGGTCTCTCATGAGGTTAACATCATCTGAACACCAGCCTGGGGCTGCAGGATCTGAGGGTGGGAGATTTGAGGGGTGTGCGAGCATCCGCAGGACATGGTAGCTGGCTTTCCCCAGAGTGAGTCACCCAACAGTGAGCAAGGCAGAGCCTCAATGTCTTGTGACCTGGCCTTCGAGGTCACACTCCATCATTTTCCTAACATCCTGCTGGTTACACAGATTGGCCCATGTGGTGCACATGGGAGCCACACAGGGTGTGAAAAGCAGGTGCTGGTCAGTGGGGGCCTGTCTCCCCCATGATCTTCATGCTCACAACACTCCCTCTTTGTTCTTTTTAAAAGGAAAACATAGCAAAGAAGACAGAGTTACAGTCTGCAGGGGTCATTTGGTTCCTAGGCTAGAGAGGTGGTTGGAAATGGACAGAAAATGAGAATAGGGGCACCTGAGTGGCTCAGTCGGTTGAGTGTCTCAGGTCATGATCTCATGGTTCGTGGGTTCGAGCCCCGCATCAGGTTCTGTGCTGACAGCTCAGAGCCTTCGGATTCTGTGTCTCCCTCTCTCTCTGCCACTCCCCTGCTCACTCTCTCTCTCTCTCTCTCTCTCTCTCTCTCAAAAATAAACATTAAAACATTTTTTAAAGAAAATGAGAACAGGGAGTCATGGTGTACATAATGAGGGGGGACAGTGGCCCCCCAGAATTCAAAAGTAGATTTAAGGGGACAGTTTCCCTTAACATACAGTTACTTTTTAACTGGGTAAGCACGTTTCATTTTTTGCTCAACAAAACTTCTTTTTCAAAGTTTATTTTGAGCGAGCGAGAGAGAAAGTGCACAAGCGTGTGCATGGGGTAAAGGCAGAGAGAGGGTGGGAGAAAGAATCTCAAGCAAGCTCTGCACTGTCAGCATGGAGGCTGACGCATGGCTTGAACCCACGAACTGTGAGACCACAACCTGAGCTGAAATGTTTAACGGACTGAGCCACCAGGGACCCTGCTCAATAAGACTTTGTGAAAAAGTATGATTTATTGGTTAAGTGTTAGTCTTTTATCTGAGAGGCTTATTGCCCCCAGAGCCTATTCCATACCCCTCGGGGTGTTCTGGCCAGACCTCAGGGGGATAACATAGCCCCTGGGGACAAAGACGCAGCCTCACAGCCCCTCACTGGAGACTGGATGGAGACGATCTCCCCGGCCTCCACGACCTCGCCCTTGGTCGGGGAGGAGGGTGGCCTGGATGCCACAGAACGTCAGCGTGCTGGATGCCAGGAACTTGGCTTTGCTGGAGGCATCTGGAAAGCCACCATGAAACTTCCTGGGGCCCGGAGCCCAGGCATCCCAGGACACAGCCGAGGGCAGTGACCAAGCCCTCGCTGCACACGAGGAGGACATACCCAGGCTCAGAGTGTGTGTCTGTGTCAGGGAAGGGGGCGAGGTTCCCAGCCAGACCCCATGGGGAGCTGGGGATCAGGGAGCAGATGGAAATGATGGAGTTAGGTGCCCCTAAGTGCCGCCCTCTCTTCCCTGGTGTAGTGACCCTGAAGACCAAGACCACAGTGATGGTTTGGGCCAAAACATTGGAAACAGCCATAGTATAAAGTCAGCCAAAGTATAAAATCATAGTATAAAGACAGCCAAAGTATAAAATCCACTCCAAATGCGGTCTGCGGGAGCATATTGGTGGCTGTGGCAGGACGGCCGATGACATGTAAGGAGCAGAGCAAACAGAAGGTGCGGGAGTTGAGCAGGACGTAGCTGAGGGCCCTGTTGTTGGCTTTGACCGGGAGAGTGCCTCAGTGCTTCCTGAAGACCCCAGGACCACAGCTGTGAGGACAGAGAAGCACAGGGTCATGGAGGCCAGAACCGCCCCCAGTGGTCTTTACAAGCTAGGAAGCTCACCGCTTCTAGACTCAGCAATCTGTGTGCGTCCCGGTGGGTTGGACACTTCACACATTCCTCTATGTCCAATGAATGAACCAGAAACCATCCCCTCTGTTCAGCATTTCTTACTGATTCCCACGATAAAAATAGATACACTGTCTACCCAGTGAGGCCATATAATGTCTACACTGTCCCCTCACATATGGTTTCATGGACAAAATCATATTTCCTCTTATGAGGAAATATGGACATCGTCCATTGTCTCTCGTTTGGAAATAATTTTGAAATTATAATAGGCTTTTAGACCTTAAAGATTACTTTTCTAGGTCACATACCATATATATAGCCTTACCTGACTGGGATTTTTCCCCCCATAAGAACACAGGAAACTAGACCCAGAAAAAGAGACCATGTTTGTGGTTACCATGGGTGTGAGTGGGGCGGCAGAAGAAGTGAGTGGAGGTGGTCAAGTGCCCCCCTCGGAGGCATTATCTACAGCAGGACCAGAGTGGACCCTGCTGTGCAGAGGGTGGGGCAGAAACAGGTGTATGGGGGCTCAGGAAGGGCCAGAACTCAGCTCAAGCGTCATTTCCTTTGGTAATCCTTCCCAGATCGCTCAGGGCTGTCATGTTCATTCTCTGTGTCCTTGTCCAGCTCCCTGTACAAGCTTCTCCTACACCCTTTCACAGAATGGTGAAGGACTGTTGATTTGCCACCCTTCATTCACTAGACTGTGACATTCCAGAGCGATATCATTGAAACAGACGACAATTCTGAATCCATAGGCAATTCTGAATCTGTAGGCAATTCTGAATCCATAGGCTCAGAGTCAAATCTGGGCCCTGTGGCTTACAAAGGCTTTACTCTTCCACATGTTTTCGATTCTTTTAGTAAAATGATGGTCATGATAGGGGTGTCTGGGTGGCTCAGTTGTTTAAGTGTCTGACTTTAGCTCAGGTCATGCTCTCACAGCTTGTGAGTTCGAGCCCTGCATCGGGCTCTGTGCTGACAGCTCAGAGCCTGGAGCCTGCTTCAGATTCTGTGTCTCCTTCTCTCTCTGTCCTTCCCCTGCTCACATTGTCTCTCTCAAGAACGAATAAGCGTTAAAAATATTTTTTATTTTTTTACTAAGAAAATGTTTAACATTTATTTATTTTTGAGAGAGAGAGGGAGAAAGAGAGAGAGAGAGAGAGAGAGAGAGAGAGAGCGATAGCAGAGAGAGAGGGAGACACGGAATCCAAAGCAGGCTCCATGCTCTGAGCTCTCAGCACAGAGCCTGACGTGAGGTTCGAACTCACGAACTGCGAGATCATGACCTAAGCTAAAGTTGGATGCTTAACCAACTGAACCACCCAGGGGTCTCAACATGAGAAATATTTTTTAAAAAATCATGGTCATGATAATACTCCATGGTGTTGTTGTGTGGGTTGAAAACAAAAGTGTCCTCCAAATAATTCCTACCATAGAAGAGACTCAGTGTGTGATCGTGTATTAGATGTGTTTTATTGATGGCTGGGCTTGACTTTGGGATTAACTTTCCTATGTGTGGAGAAAGTTACATCTCATGAATACTCTACCTCTGAAGGAGGACTCAGCTCACATTAGAGCTCTCCTCTGCAGCAAGGGTGCAGGCCCATGACCTTGGTCCCCTGGACCAAGAGTACTGACCTGAAGTCTTCTCTTTGGGACTGAGCAGTTGGGGGCGTCAAGCATCACATGGTTCTTACTTCCTGGCGTGGGTGGTGGCAACAGCAATTTCCTTTAGAATTTCTTGGGGTAGCAACCACGGCAATATTTTTTCTTTTCATGTCTACTCTGTGGTGTGTCTGACTTAGATCGCTAACAGTTTTCTGATCTGTGCTGTGTCCATTTAGAGCATGGATACAGTTTACTGCAACGTCAGGCAATTCTTAATTGGTGTCAGTCTCACCTCGTATCCTGTTTCAGCACCTGGACAGCTCATCTCCATCTGCTCGCTGCCCAGTTCCTTCCCCTGAAACCTGAGCCTTTGGGCTTCTTAAATGTAGCTGCTGAATTGCATTAGTGCTCAATGACATTTCAAGAGTAGGGAGTTCCTGACTAGGCACTAGGTAGGATTCGCGAGGCAGAGGTGAGGGCATGCCAAACAAGTGAAAGAGTCCCAACAGTTATTATGACGGGTTGACAGAATGCATTTCCTGAGCGCATGAAGGAGCTAGTGATATAAGCAAAAGGCGCATGACACTGCAATGCGCCCACGGGACTGAGAAGGAAGGTTTGGGGGTGTTCAGAGGAAATGCTTCGGCAGGTGCCCACCTGTCTGATTGCAAACCTCCCCATGTGGACAAGAGCTTTGCAAGCAGTAGGCAGACGCCCTCTCCTGAGGATTTTTCATCAACCCAGGACCACAGCCCTAGCTGCACACAGAGTAGGGAGTCTGAAAACAAGTTCTGCCGATAAACACGTGTCTTATTAGCAGCAGGGGAAGGACCAATGGTTCACAGAAAGAATGATAGTGTTTTTACATGGACAAAAATTATTGTGTTGCAGACCCGACAATCACAATACATATGATCAGGGAAATAACAGGTAAGTGAAAATAGGTCCATGCTTTTTTTTTTTTTTTTTTTTGGCGGGGGGAGGTATACCAAACCGCATTCCACAGCTGAGTGGAAGGCATATGGACCAAAGAACAATTAAATTCGCACTTCCAAAACACAGGAGACGTGGGTAACATTAAAACATGTGATTAGATCACACAATAAGACACCCAACAGATTGGAAGCATTTTAAAATGTGTGATAGTATCAGGATTGGGGTAAAGAATGACCTGACAAAGTCTTACGGAGGATAATTTGATAGTATCTACCAAAAAAAATTTAAGGGGTGCCTGGGTGGCTCAGTCAGTTGAGCGTCCGGCTTCGGCTCAGGTCATGATCTCGCAGTTAGTGGGTTCAAGCCCTGCATCCGGCTCTGTGCTGACAGCTAGCTCAGAGCCTGGAGCCTGTCTTCGGATTCTGTATCTCCCTCTCTCTCTGACCCTCCCCTGTTTCTCTCTGTCTCTCAATAATAATAAATAAAACATTATTTTTAATGTTTTATTTATTATTGAGAGAGACAGAGGGAGACACAGAATCCAAAGCAGGCTCCAGGCTCTGAGCTGTCAGCACAGAGCCCAACACGGGTTGGACACTTAACTGACTGAGCCACCCAGGCGTCCCTCAAAATTTAAGATGTAAATACACCACCCCAACACCCCATATCCAGGGATCTGATGAAGTACACACACATTTGGTTAAGTTGTAGGTAAAATGTTCATCGTAGCATTATTTGTAATCACGGAAATTTCAAAACAACCCAAATGCCACCAATAAAGAAATAGTTAAATTACAACAAAATATGTAGTTTAAATGTAGGAGGACATTCATTTAACGTGATACATGGTCTAGCCCCATGTTGATCAGGCTTTTACCAGTTATGCACATTCAAACGACTTAGTTTAAGAAGTCAGTCTATTTAATTAATCTGTAGGAATCATAAGGTTCTCCACAGAATAGTATCTTAATAAAAATTACAGAAAAATTATCTGTATGTTTGAGTGTGTTATTTCTTTAGCCACTGGAGAATGAGTAAGAAAGAAGTCTATGTAAACTGACAGGTCTTTTTTTCCCCCATAAATACGGACCTTGAAATGAGATGGAGTCTATGATTGGGCTGATGAGAATGGCTCCCTCAAAGATCTGTGTGAAGTAGAAACTCAGCATTGAAATGGCATCCCACCTCGACGCCATTGACCATGAGCTTGCCAGGGGAACATACTATTTCATTCCATCTCAAATTCCAGTCCCCATGGATAATTTCCATAGTTGAGAATATCGTATCATTCCACATCTTTTTAGGCTAATTTCCTAAAGATCAGTAACAACTCACCAGCATGGATGTTCCTCAGCTGGGGATGAAGCTGAAAGATAAACCTCAGTAAGCAATGGAACGTGAACTCCGCTGAGAAATATCCTGGAAATACCTTGGCCGCTAGACCTGGGGAGAAGAAATCATGTACCTCCTTCAACCTCAAAGGTCCATCAGAAATTTTGTGTGTGTAGTGTGTTTGGATATCAAGTGAGATAATGTATGGAAACACTTAACATTATTACGTGCACATACATACATTCTTGTTAACATGTGTATAATGCTAATTGAAAATGCCAGTCGTTCCCTGATGCTTGAGGGATCCAAGACATTCTCTGTGCATCTGATAATTTTTTTAATGTTTATTTATTTTTGAGAGAGAGACAGCGAATGGGGGAGGGTCGGGGGGGGGGGGGGACACACAGAATCTGAAGCAGGCTCCAAGCTCTGAGCTGTCAGCACAGAGCCCGAGCAGGGCTCCGAACTCATGAACCGTGAGATCAAACAAACAAACAAACAAACAAACCAAAACCCCAAAACCCTTACATTTTAAAGCTCCTGGGTAGTTGACCTGTTAAGAACCAATGTCTTCATTTGTAAAAAGGAGAGAACAATAGCTATCCCTTGAAGTACTCACAGAATTAAATTAAAAAATATATAAACCCTTCTTTAGAGTAGTTGCACAAAGGGGGACTTGGTTTATTTCATACCGTCGTTAAAAGACATCATGCCTGAAACCCATCCCACTGACCGAAGCAGATCTGGCTGGTTAGAGAGACTCCCTGGGCAGCGAACGAAAGATACTGAGTTCTCCTTTATAAAATCTCCTGCACGCAGAGGCACCGTCTACTTCAGGGCCATTTCCAGCTCAAGCACTCTTTAGTCTTGCCTAGAAAATACAACCACAGATATTCCTACAACTCTTGAGAAAAATGCCGGTTCATTAAAACCGGGCCCCTTTGCCCTTCTGAGGACATATTGTCACCGGCAGGCATTCTCGATGGACTGCAGATTGCGGGGCTCAAACTCACAAACTGTGAGATCATGACCTGAGCCAAAGTCAGATGCTTGACAGACTGAGCCACCCAGGGGCCCCTGCAAAGTGGTTTTTAAAAAATATTTATTTTGGGGGCACCTGGGTGGCTCAGTCAGTTAAGGATCTGACTTCAGCGCAGGTCATGATCTCATGCTCTGTGAGTTCGAGCCCCGTGTCGGGCTCTGTGCTGACAGCTCAGAGAGCCTGGAGTCTGCTTCGGATTCTGTGTTCCCCTTTCTCTCGCTGCCCCTTCCCTATTCATTCTCTCTCTCTCAAAAAGAAATAAACATTTAAAAAATACAAAAAACTTAAAATATTTATTTATTTTGAGAGACTGAGAGCGAGAGTGAGAGAGCACAAGTGGGGGAGGGGTAGAGAAAGAGAGGGAGAGAGAGAATCCCGCGCTGTAAGCGGGGAGCCCGACGTGGGGCTTGATCTCACGAACCGTGTGATCATGACCTGAGCTGAAATCAAGAGTCACGGATGCTTAACCGACTAAGCCCCTCAGGCTCCTTGCTGTTCACATTCTAGTCACTTCAGTTTACCCTTTACCCTCTTCTGCCTTCCTTTGGAGTAACTGAGTATTTTTCATGATGCTATTTTATTTTCTTGTTGATTTATTTGCTATCGCTCTCTGTTTTGATAGTGACGTTAGGGTTTAATATACATCTAACCTGTTACAGTTTGCCTTCACGTGATATTGTGGGACCTCGTGGGTAAGAACCTTGCAATAGGACGCTACCATTTCTCCCTTTCCAGCCTTTCTACTATTATCAGGCCTTTTCGTTTTACATTCACTATAAACTCCCCAATCCACTGTTATTATTACTTTTTAAATGTCTATTTATTTATTTTGAGAGAGAGGGAGGCAGAATCCCAAGCAGGCTCCACACTGTCAACATGGAGCCTGACATGAGGCTCGATCTCACCAACCGTGAGATCATGACCTGAGCTGAAAGTCAGGAGTCAGACGCTGAACCGACTGAGCCACCCTGTTGGACCACTGCTATTATGTTTTATTAATCAAGGCTGAAAGCCTAGGACTGTCAGCAGCAGTGTGGAGGACTCTGAGGAGGAAGAGGTCCTCCAGTCCTAAACGGGCAGTCTGGGCAGCATATCTTCTGTGTCACAGGCTAAGACTGGAAAAACCAGACTGAAAAAGTGGGGTTGGAAAATTATTCAACACATTGTCTGAGTTCGTTCAGGCTGGCATAATAAAGCGTCACGGACTGGTGGCTTACACAGCCGTTTGTTTCTCACAGTTCTGGAGGCTGGAAGTTCAAGATCAGGGTGCTGGCCCCCGCAGGGGAGAACCCCCTTCCAGGTGGCAGACGGCTGACCTCTTCCTTGGGTCCTCATATGGAAGAAGGGACGAGGGAGCTCTCTTGGGTTTCTTTCACAAGGGCCCTAATCCCAACCATGACGACTCCGCCCAATGATCACCTCTCAAAGGCCCCTGCCTCCTAATATCATCACTTTGGCCATCAGGTGTCAACTTAAGAATTTGGTGGGGGGGCTGGGGAACACAATCATTCACTCATAATGAATGATGATGAATCATAATGAACACATTATGTTCATTATTGAGTTG
The DNA here is from genome assembly GCA_028646485.1 of Cryptoprocta ferox. Classification (NCBI taxonomy): domain Eukaryota; kingdom Metazoa; phylum Chordata; class Mammalia; order Carnivora; family Eupleridae; genus Cryptoprocta; species Cryptoprocta ferox. The sequence goes on from CM053574.1 coordinate 1,779,628, forward strand.
GCTTGGGCCATCTGTTACACAAATTCATCCAACCATTGGGACCCTCCACCTGATGTTTTATTCTACTTAAACCAAAGCCACTTGAAGACTAGATTCCCAATCCAGGCGTGAAACAAGTAAGATGCAACTCTGGAGAAAAGATCCTCATCTGTTTTGGCCGAGTGCCTGTAGATCGGATGACAAGTCACAAGCATGACGTGTATAATTGCGTACCACATGGAACAGCTTCTCCGGTGCCAGGAGAGCATCAGTTGTAATGGAGGAAACGCTGTCAACTTCTCTCCATTTCAGGGGGACCCCATTTTTTCTCTAAGGAAAACATGCAGCTCAGGGCTTGGGAATTGCGTAGAGAGAAAGAGTGAGAAAGAGAAATACACAGTATTCAGAAAGACATATAATACATATCATGATTTGGACCAATAATATTTAATGTATAATTTACCACATATTTATATAATTTATTAATATTTTATTACTAGATGGTTACTTTTAAAAATGTTTATTTTTCAGAGAGAGAGAGAGAGAGTGAGAGAGCAGGGGAGGGGCAGAGAGAGAAGGGGACAGAGGATACTAAGTGGGCCCGGTGCTGACAGCAGAGAGTGGTTGGGGGGCTCGAGCTCACGAACTGTGAGATCATGACCTGAACCAAAGTCAGACACTCAATTGAGCCACCCAGGTGCCCTAGATGGTTACATTTTTTTTTTTAAGTTTATTTATTTGGAGAGAGGCAGAGATAGCTCCAGTGGGGGGGAGGGGCAGAGAGGGAGTAGGGGGAGAGAGAGAGAGAGAGCGAGAGAGAGCCCCAAGAAGGGCTCAGACCCAATCAGTGATACCATGACCTGAGCAGAAACCAAGAGTGGGACGTTTGACTGAGCCACCCAGGCGCCCCAGATGGTTGGTTACATTTTACTGCGCTATACAGAATATTATAGTTAATTACAACATTACATATTACTAAACTATAATACATTAATATATTAATTATGGTAGTTTTATTGTTTCAACATATTATTGATAACACAAATCAACATATTGGTATTACTAATAAATATTATTAAAAATTTTTACTAACTAAAAAATGGGTCATATGTTGACAAAATTTGTTAATAAATAGGCAAATCTGTACGTCTCTGGTACCGTGCCAAATGGTAATTTCTCCCGCATTTAAGAACGGGGCCGAACACCCTGCGCACCTGCCCGATGGCGCGGGCCCGCGCTTGCGGCCCGCGGCTGTGCGCAGCGGCAGGAAGCTTCTCAGTGCTGCGTAGACACCGCCCACCCGCAGATGGCGCTGTGACTCGACTCGTTGCCCCCAGGGGGACGGCGGACACCCGGCGCCACGCCCTCCTGGGAGGCCTCCTGGGACTTGTAGTTCGCGGCCTAGTGGCGCGCAGGCGCACTGCGCAGTCCGTCCTGGGCGCGCTCGCGGGGGCGGCGGCTGCTGCGCGGCGTGAGTTAACGGGGCGCGGGCGCGGGCTCCGGGCCCGAGGGGCGGAGGGAGGTGGGGTCCGGGGCGGGAGCCGGCGGCGCCCGAGCGCTGCGCCCTGGATGGCACCTGCGCCCACCCCGAGGCCGCCGTGCCCGAAGACGGGTGTGCGGGGGTCCGGCGGGGGGGCCACCGAGGCGTTCCCGGGGCGTTTGCCCTGCCTGTCCCGCTGGAGGCGACAGAGGCCGCCAGCGCCCAGAATGGCACAGCTGACCCTTACCCGGTGGGGGGCCCCAGCGTGAGACGGAGGGGGGCGCGCTCTGCTGCGAGGGGCGAGGCCGCGCTTGAAAGGGAAATGGAATAAACCTGTTTGCTCTTAAAGGCCGAGAGGGGTCGCAACGCTCGGTCTTGGGAATGTAAATCCGCTCGGGCTCCGTGGGCTGACGCAGAGGTCACCCGGGGCCGTTCTGCCTGGCCCCGTCCCCCAGGAGACACTAGGCAGTGCTCGGGGGAGTGCGAGGGGGCGTGCTCCCGGGATCGAGGGGCCCAGCCCCCTGCGGTGCCCGGGACGGCCCCTCCCCAGAGAACGATCCAGCCCCCGTGCCCACGGGGCTGAGGGGGAGACACTCTGTTAAGTATTTGGAAAACCAGTTGAGTCCGATCCCTGCTCATTAGACACCAGAATAAATCCCCAAAGGGTCAGACAGTAGGAACCAGAGGGACGCACCCCCAGCATCTGTGAGTCACCCCCCACGCCCACCCCGTGTGTGTATTTAATTGTGCAGCGTCCTGGGACCTCAGCAGAGCAGACGATGATGGTACGCAAAGTCTCCTCGGGAGGGTGGAATCCCCTAAACCAAGGAGATCTCATTTGGGAGTGACTCTGTCCCCGGGGGACCCTGGGTGGTATCTGGGGACATCTGTGGTTGTCACGCTGGGGGAGCCCCTGGTGTGCAGTAGGTGAGGCCAGGGACGCCCGCTCAACTCCTCACAGTGCCCAGGACCCCGCGAGCACCCCCCACCCCGCGACAACACCCGCGCGGAAGTTCACAGTGGAGACCCCAACTTACACTTCAGCATTGTGATCCTAGTGGTATCCAGGGTCCCCCCACTTATGCCCAGACACACCTGCCGAGGAGTGAGGAAGCAGCCGGCCCTCCTGCCAGTGACCTGGCACCACGCCCCCCAACCTGCCCCCTTCCTTGGGGTGGATTTCGTTGTCCTCGGAGGAATTCCTCATCGGGCCTTTCCTGTGGAGAAGGGATGAGTTTCTGTGGTTTGAACACTGAAAGGGAGAATCGCAAACTCTGTGGCACAAGCCTGGGTGAAGGAGGGGGGCTGAAGGGGCCACTGACACCCACCACGAGGTAGGAGGGGCTTCCAGCCAGAGAGGATGGGAGAGGATTGGTCTGCAAGAGCTCGGAGGGGGCTGGGGGACCTGGGTGCAGAGCCCTGAGCTGGGGTGTAAAGTCCCAGGGGAAGGACTGAAGCTCACACAGTGGGGTGGGGGGGCAGATGCCTTCAGGTTCCCTGGCAACAAGGCTAGGGGGGCGGGGCCTGGGGGCAAGGAACGCTGCCCCTGTGTTTGCCTTTGGTGTTCGCGAGTGTCCGGGGGCTGCCGGACTGGGTGACTGAAACCACGGAAGCTTCCCGTCGCCCCCGCTGGAGGCCAGAAGTCTGAAGTCAAGGGTCAGCAGGGCCCTGCTCCCTCCAGGGGGGGCACCCTTCCTGCCTCTTCCAGATCCCGGGAGTCCCTCTGAACGCTTGGGGTCCCTTGGCTTACAGCTGTGTGACTCCAGTCTCTATGTCTATCGTCACATGGCCTTCTTCCTGTGTGTCGGTGTCTCTTTTAAGGACACCAGCTTACGGCATTCATGCTCACTCTACTCCAGTGTGACTTCATGGCATCTGCGAAGGTCCTGCTTGCAGATAAGGTCACCTTCACTGGCCGGGAGGGTCAGGACTAGAGCATGTCTTTTAGAGGACCCGATTCGGTGTCATCAGCAGATGCTTCGTCGGGGTAAAGCATGTGTGTCCTTGTAGAGACGCAGCTGATGCCCCGGGACAGGGCCGGGCACCTCCTGCCCGCCGGCAGAGCTGAAGCCACAGGCGCAGAGCGAGGCAGGGCCAGCTGTCCGCGAGAATTCGGCCACACGTCCACTCTGGCTCGTCTTCGAGGTTTTCAAACTTCTGTTCTATTTTATCTGTTTTATTTCATGAGTGGTTTGTAAAAGAAGTGGCTCTTACCAATCACGTCTTCCTTGGTCATTTAAACAGTTACGGGGCGCCTGGGGGGCTCAGTCTTTGGAGCGGCCGACTTCGGCTCAGGTCATGATATCGGGGGTCGTGGGTTTGAGCCCCACATCAGGCTCTGTGCTGACCGCCCAGAGCCTGGAGCTGCTTCCCATTCTGTGTCTCCCTCTCTCTCCCCTCTCATGCTCTCTGCCCCTCCCCTGCTCATACTCGCATGCTCTCTCTCTCTCTCTCAAAAAAATAAACATTAAAAAAAATTTTTTTAATAGTTACATGTCCAAAAAAGAGAAAAATCCAGTTACACATCCTTCCTGGTGTTAGTCATGATATTGTTTGATGTATACCCTTGTCAGCTTTTTGCCATATTGTCATATATTACATATGTGTGTTATATATACACAGTTATATGTGTGTGTACATATATTACATATGTGTGCATATTATATATACACAGTTATATATATTATGTAAAACTGTAGACAAGTATTTTTTTTCAGGTTTCTTAGGGGTATTTTTGGGTAACAGCTTCATTAAGATAAAATCCACATACCAAACAATTCGTTCATTTCAGGTATGCACTTAAGTGGTTTATAGTATATTCACAGAGTTGTGCAGTTATGTCTAATTCTGGAACATTCCATCACCCCAAAGAAACCCTGTCTCCATCAGCAGTGACTCCCCCTCCCCGGCCCCCACGAGCCCCTTCCCGTCCGTGGACGAGCCCGTTCGGGACGGTTCACGCACGTGGACTCATACCTGCGGGGCCTCCCGTGCCCGGTTCCCTCCCTGAGCGTCGTGTGTTCAGGTCCGTCCGCAGGGCGGCGGGGGCGGGCGCCTCGCTCCTGCTCGTGGCTGAACAACACTCCACTGTCGGGATGGACCACATCGTGTTTACCCGTTCGTCCGTGGGTGGACCCCGGGGTTGTTTCCACTTTTGGGCAACCGCAACTCATGCTGCCGCGAACATTCGGGAACAAGTTTGTGTGAAGGTGTGTTTTCGTTTCTACTGGGCAGACCGTGGGAGTGGCATGGCTGGGTCCAGCGGAAACTGTGTTGAACCATTTGAGGAACCCCCAGACCGTCTCCCAGGCCGGCGGCGCCCACCTTCCACCCCTGCCCGCCGCGCCCCAGGGTTTCCTTCCTCCACACCCTCGCCAGCGCCCGTCACTGACCTCTGCTGGGCGGGACGGGCCACGTCCCTGGGTCTGATTGTATTTCCCTGATGACTGAGGTCGAGCGTCCTTTCATGTGCTTCTCGGCCATTCGTGTATCGCCTTCGGACACGTGTCTGTCCTTTACGTGAGTCCTTTGTGTTGAAGTGAGTTGCTGTCTCTGGAAGAGGCATGTGCGGAGCCCCGCGTGTGTGCTCTCTGCGCTTCTCCCTTCATCCTCACCCCAAGGCACCTTGTTTCCTATTCCCCCTTTCCTGTGACGTTCTGCCTAGTGGGGAGGCTACTATTTATTTAAGTGTGCAGTTCTGACTTATAGACTCATGCAGTGTGGAGGCCCAGGTACCCATCACCCAGCTCGCCCCCTTGGCATGTCCCGTAACAAGAGCCTGGGATCAAAGCCAGCACATGGATATTGACTTCCCCCCATGAAAAATTTAATGTTTATTTATTTTGAGAGAGAGAGAGAGAGAGAGAGAGAGATTGAGAGAACCCAGGCCGACTCCACACTGTCAGTGCACAGCCGGACGTGGGGCTTGAACTCACAAACAGCGAAATCATGACCTGAGCCAAAATCAAGAGGCAGTCGCTTAGGGGCACCTGGTGGCTCAGTCGGTTAAGTGTCCAACTTCGGTTCAGGTCATGATCTCATGGTTCATGAGTTCGAGCCCCATGTCGGGCTCTGTGCTGACACCTGAGAGCCTGGAGCCTGCTTGGGATTCTCTGTCTCCCTCTTTCTCTGCCCCTCTCCAGCTCGCGCGTGCTCTCTCTCTTTCTCAAAAATTACATTAAAAAAACTCCACTATTTTAAAATATATATAAATAAAAGAACAATGTAAATATTTTAATTTCAAACTACGTGTACTGCCACAAAATGCTAATCATCATCTGAACTTTAGCGAGCCGTGTCACTGATCACAGGTCACCATAACAACCATAAGAAGAATAATGAGTTCGGACGTGCCTGGGAGGCTCAGTCAGTTGAGCATCCGACTCTTGGTTTCAGCTTGGGTCATGATCCTGCAGTTTGTGAGATCGAGCCCCGCGTCAGGCTCTGCACTGACAGCGCGGAGCCTGCTTAGGATCCTCTCTCCTCTCTCTCTGCCCCTTTCCTGCGTGTGTGCTGTCTCTCTCTCAAAATAAATAAACTTAAAAAAAATAATGAGTTCATGAGGATCACCAACACATGACCCAGGGACACGCAAATGCTGTTGGAAAAATGGCGCCGACAGACTTGCTGGACGCAGGTCGTCACAGACCTTCAGTATTAACGTGGCGGCCATGAAGTGTGATAAAGTGAGGGATGCCCATATGTGCTTCTGTTCTGCATGTGCGTCTGCGCTTTATTTATTTATTTTTATTTTTTTTAAGTCTTTATTTTATTTTGAGAGACAGAGACAAAGAGTGAGTGGGCGAGGGGCAGAGAGAGAGGGAGACACAGAATCCGAAGCAGCTCCAGGCTCCAACCTGTCAGCACAGAGCCCGACGCAGGGCTCGAACCTGTGAACTGTGAGATCATGACCTGAGCCGAAGTCGGACGCTTAACCGACTGAGCCACCCAGGCGCCCTCATACACAATTTTTAAAAACATCAACCCACAGGGGCTCCTGGGTGGCTCAGTCGGTTGGGCATCCGACTCCTGATTTGGGTTCAGGTCACGATCTCACAGTTCATGAGTTCCAGCCCCGCGTCGGGCTCTGTGGTGACGGTGTGGAGTCTGCTTGGGATTCTCTCTCTCTGCCCCTTCCCTGCTCACTCTCTCTCTCTCAAAATAAATAAACTTAAAAAAACCATGTCAACCCGCCAAGACATTAACCTTGGTTCTGTACTATTAACTAGACTGCAAACTCCATTTAGATTTCACCAGATTTTCCACTGTCATCTTCATTCTGGCCCAGAACCGCATCCAGGGGCCCACATGACATCTTGCTGTCCCACCTTGTCTTCTTGGGCTCCTCCAGTCTGTGCCCTTTCCTCACACTTTCCTGGTCTTTCGTGACCTTGATGCTTTTGAAGAGCACTGGCCAGGTGTTTTGTAGAAGGTCCCTTGGATTGAGTTCGTCTGATGTTTTCTCCTGATTACACTGAGGTTACAGTTTGGGGGGAAGGTAGCCCAGAGGGGTCATGTCACCTCAGGGGATATCCAATGTCTACTTCACGTCACAGTGACACCAATCTTGATCACTTGGCGAGGGTGGGGTCCTCCAGGTTCCCCCAGCAGTACGGTTCCCCTTCTTCCCTTTATCTGCACTATTTGCTGGAAGCAAGTCACTAAATCAACCCCTGTGGATGGGGGGTGGGGGGTGGGGCGGATCTCCATGTCCTGGAGGGAGAAGCATGGACGAGTTTACAGATGCCTGAACACCATGATGGTAATTAACAAGTGTTTTGGAGGTGTGACCTTAGGCTACACGATGTCCCTCCTCTCCGTCGAGTCTCCCCGGTAATGACGGGTGGATCTGTGGGTCTTGTCTGCAGGGATGATTACTGGGGTGTCCCACGGTGATTGTCCATGAATGGGGCTGGGTGCTGATGTTTGAAGTTTTCATCCAGGAATCCAGATCACGCCCATTGTAAGTACCCCATAAATAGTCCCTATTCGTTCCTCACGAGTCTGCATGAGAATTTGCGGTTTACAAGAGACTTCACGTCCATGACGTCACCCGGAGCGGGCCAGTGGCTCACGTGTGGTGAGTGGGGACAGAGCAGGACTGCTCCAGGATGATGTTAACAGAGGGCCGGAGCTGAACGGTCGTCAGAGGCTAGAAACAGTCTGTTCCGGACCTGCTTCGGTGGGGACAAGTGGGGAAGGACCTCCCGGGGCTCCGTCCCTACTGCGGTGCGGACAAGCGGGCGCTTAGAGCAGGGGAGCAGGCAGGGGTCAGTGGAGGGCACTTGCCGTGAAGACGCATCGCGGGGGATTCTGGGGGAACAGACCTGATAGGATTGCTGCTGCAGGCCTTCCGGTGGTCCCCACGCCACCTGGGTGACAGGAGGAAGTTGGCCGGATATCCAGGGTGATCGGACACAGGGCAGAAGTGACTTAGCAGGGGTCTGGCTAAAACAGAGCATCTGAGCTGAACTCAGAAGCCCAGAGGTCAAGGCCTAGTTGAAGGAGGGCTCAGAGAGGCGGGAGGGAGTCCTTGGTGCCACAAGGAAGCGTCAGAATCAGCCCTCCCCCTGGAAGGGAAGTAGCCTCCAGGGAGTGCGCAGAGCGCAGTCCGGGCCATGCCTTCCGGGCGGGACAGGCCCGTCTGGATCCTTCCTGCCGCAGAGCTGGGGCGGTCAGGCAGGAGAGGCCAGGGCAAGGGAGGGGGGCCGAGAGGGGGACCTCAGGGAGCTGGCTGGGCCGTGGGAAGGCAGAGATGAATCTGAGAGATGCCAGGGGTGGAGGCACCTGGGGCTTCTGAACTGCGCCTTCCAGAGTTCGAGGCTGGGAGGTCCTACTGGGTGGGACGGAGCTCCCTGCACAATTCACGTCCACCCAAGACCTTGGAATGTGAGCTTCTTTGGAAATAGGGTCTTTGCAGATGTAACTAGTTAAGATGGGGTCATATCGGAATGGGTGAGCCTAAGCCAACGACTGGTGTACTTGAGAGACACAGAATCAGAAGACACCCACGTGACCACGGAGGCAGAGGCTGGAGGGACGTGGCCACAAGCCCAGGGGCAGCTGGAGTCCCAGAACCTGGAAGAGGCGGGAAGGACCCTGTTCTGGGCCCTGAGACCTTGTTGCGACTTCTGGCCTCCAAAATGTGGGAGAATAAATCCTGCTGTCTTAAGCCCCCAGTGTGTGGTTTATTTCAGTGGCCCCAGGACACTTGCACAGACTGCTCTGTGATAGAATTGGTACACTTCATAAGCTTCTAAGACTTTCAGTATCTTGGTCCATACATGGGTTAAGGAGCCATTCAGGCCCATGGCCTCTGTCCTGGCCTCCGTTGACCACAGTCTGTGTGTGTGGGGAGGGGGCACCCAGATTGGTGCCAGAGGTATCCAGGTCCAGGGTTTTGGGTTCGAGACAGGCCGGGGCCTGGGCTTCACGGTCTCTTCTCCTCCCGCAGCTCTGCCTGCCCCGGATCCTGCTTCTCCCAAGAGAAGAGGATGGCTGCTGGGTACCTGACCACCGGGCCCCAGGTGAGTGGGGGCTCCCTCCTTCCCTGAAGACGCGCCGTGTGCCCGGAGGAAACCCTCCTACGAGGAGTGTGTTCCCGGATGGAGAAGGGAGCCTGGTGGCGTGTGGGGACCCAGGGGGCCTTCCCCGAGCATCTGGGTCTGAGCACCTCTGCTTCCGGAAGGACAGGTATGTGCTGTACTCGGTGCGTCTTTGGCTACAAGACAGCTGAGCGTCCGTCCTGGGCGGGGAGCGCGTCCCCCCCGTTGGGAGAGAGGGGCACACAGGAAGCACCGTCTTGTTACGTTAAAAAAATAATTTTTTAAGTTGTGATAAAATACACATGACATAAAATTCACCATCGTAACCATGTCCAGTGCACAGCTCAGCAGCGTCAAGCACACGCACAGTCGTGCAGCCGCCCCACCATCCATCTCCGGAACTTTCCATCTCCCCAGACTGAGATTCTGTCCCTATGAAGCACGGACTCCCCGCCCCCTGTCCCAGCCCTGGCTCCCACCATCTACTTTCTGTCTCTGGGGACGGGACTCCTCTAGGGACCCCTGTGAGTGGAGTCACACAGGACGTGTCCTTCTGTGTCTGGCTTCTGTCACTGCACATAATGTCCTGGTCCGTCTGCACGGTGGCAGGTGGCAGGATGTTCCTCCTTCCTGGCACTGGATCGGTCCTTGTAAGGCTGGGAGAGCTGTGTTTGGTGCGAAGCTGCCTTACGGGGCATGAGCATCAGGAGAGCAGAGGCCAGCATCAGCTGGGACCGCAGATCTGTGAGGAGTGGTAGACAGGGTCCCTGTCCCTTAGTTCCCAGCTCTGGGCGGCAGCCGCAAGTTTGGGAAAGTGATCAGTGTCTGCACCCGAAACAGCTGACCGGACAGCTCGGGCTCCAGAGGTCCCTGGGAGAACAGGTGTCCTCCCCTGTAGACATTTACAATTGGCCCAGAGGGTCCAGTCAGTGTCCTGGGTGTTGTCCTCAAAGCGGGGGGGCTCGGGAGAGGGGTCCTCCATCTACTCTGGCCCCTGCACAGAAGTCCTGGTCCTCGCAGGCACGCCGAGGCCGGCACAGCCCTGGGGACGCTGCCAGCCTCAGCATGGAGCCCGGGCCGCCCCCAGGGTCCCAGATGAAGCTGTGGCTCATCCCTCAGCAGCAGCAGAGCTGAGCTGCCACAAGGCAGGTGGGGTCCCTTCTTGTCCTTATCTGTGTGCGAGTAAATGGAGCCACCCACACCTAGGCGGTCAGGCCGGAGGGTCATCGCGTCTCCAGGCCACGCACGACTTCACGGGAGCCCCTTAGCAGCTCAGCCCTGCAACTTTATTTCGTTTTATTTAAAAACATTTTTTTTCTAAATTTTATTTATTATTGAGAGACAGAGAGAGATAGAGCATGAGCAGGGGAGGGAAGAGAGAGACACAGACTCTGAAGCAGGCTCCAGGCTCTGAGCTGTCAGCACAGAGCCTGACGTGGGGCTCGAACCCACGAAGTGTGAGATCATGACCTGAGCCGAAGTCAGACACTCAACCGGCTGAGCCCCCCAGGCGCCCCAGTAATTGTGCTTTTTAAAAACGAAAAACCACATTAACTTGGGCAGGTCCGGCAGCCCCGCTCGCCTGGGGTCGGAGCTGTCATTTCCAAATTGCGCAGGGAGCTTCCCCCCTCACGACAGACAGCAAGCAGCCCAGCTGCTGGTTCCAGCCAGGACGGCTGCAGTAGCCAGCCAGGCGCCACGCACTCGCCACCCCCACCCATGTGCCCTCCTTTCCCCGGTCAGCCTCTTGCCACGTCTCAGCGAGCCGGGTGCTGGGCAGCGAATCCCGTTTCTTGCTCCATCTGCACCTTGTAGCTGCAGAGAACCCTGCGGTTTGGGACAGAGGTCTCTCTGCTCGTACAGCTTAGCAGGCGTGGCTTCTGGCAGATGCCCCAACCGGCTGCGAAGTCAGTAATATCCGTCCCATCCCACCAACTGCCTCTTTTTGGAATGAGCAGGGGAGATTGTCAAGTGGGAATGTCGCGCTCCCAGATCCAAAAGTTGGACTCACCGGTTCAGTAGGAAACGGGCCGTATGTTCCCGTCAGTCCTGCACGTTAGCAGAGCGTGACCTCCGGGCGTTGCCCCCTGCTGCGCCTGCTGCTCCTGTTGGCCTTGGCCCTCAGCCATCCTCCTGTAAACGTGGGGGGGGGGCCTTTCTTGAGCAGAACCGATGTGATGTTTTAGGCGTTAGTGACCTTCGAGGATGTGGCCGTGGACTTCTCCCGGGAGGAGTGGGCTTTGCTGGACCCTGCTCAGAAGAGGCTCTGCAGGGAGGTGATGCTGGAGACGTGCAGGAACCTGGCCGCTGTGGGTAAGGCCAGCGCCGCGCTCGCGCCTGCCCGTCGGCTCACACCCACGCGGGTCTGTGGTGTGTCGGGAGCTGTGTTAGAAGTGGGGGTTGTTGGTGAATAAGGCAGCTGTGGCCCCTCCCTTGTTGGGTGTGTGGCCCCTGACCTGTGGGGTGCGTGGCCCGCTGGTGTCTTCAGTACGTGGCTCCCAGAGCTGGGGCTGAGCCGCACGCCTCACCTCAGGCGTAGCTAACGTCCCCGATTCCCCTTGGGTACGGAGCCATGATGGAACATATTTCGGTGGGTGTGGTAAGGTACATATAACATTAAATTTGCCTTTTAAACCATTTTGGGGCATACAATTCAATGGCAGTAATTACATTCAAAATGTTGTGCAGCCGTCCCCACCATCTGTCTCTAGAACTTTCCATCTCCCCAAACTGAGACTCTGTGGCCATGAAGCATGGACTCCCCACCCCCTTCCCACCTCTGGCTCCCACCATCTACTCTCTGTCTCTGGGGACGGGACTCCTCTAGGGACCCCCTGTGAGTGGAGTCACTCAGGACGTGTCCTTCTGTGTCTGGCTTCTGTCACTGTGCAGTGTCCTCCGGGTCCATCCATGTGGTGGCAGGTGGAAGGACGTCCTTCCTCTTTATTTTTTAAAAATTATTTATATATTTATTTAATTGTTAAAGAATGTTTATTTATTTTGGGGGCAGGGGCAGAGAGAGAGAGGGGAACAGAAGATGTGAAGTGGCTCTGAGCCGTCAGCACAGAGCCCGACGCGGGGCTCGAACCCACGAACCACGAGATCATGACTTGAGCTGAAGTCGGACGTTTAACCGACTGAGCCCCCCAGGCGCCCCCATCCTTCTTTTTTAAAGCCAAGTAATATTTCCATGTGTGGATGGACCACATTTTATTTATCTACTTATCCGCAGATGGACACTTGGGGTGCTTCGACTTTGTGGCTGTTGTGAATCACGCTCCCGTGAACAGTCTGCAAACAGCACTTTGACTTCCTGCTTCCATCTCTCTTGGGTCCACGCCCAGGGGTGCGATTGTGAGGTCACGGGGAGACTCTGCGTTTGCCTTTTTGAGGAACCACCAGACCTTTTCACAGCACCCTCCCCCCCCCCAGCCATGCACAAGGATTCTGATTTGTCCACATCCTCTCTAATCCTTATTTTCTGTTTTTGCTTTAAAAAAAATTACAGGGGTGCCCGGGGGGCTCAGTCAGTTAAGCGACTGACTTCGGTTCAGGTCACAATCTCACCATTCGTGAGTTTGAGCCCTGCGTCTGGCTCTGTGCTGACAGCTCAGAGCCTGGAGCCTGCTTCGCATTCTGTGTCTCCCTCTCTTTTTGACCCTCCCCCGCTCATGCTCTGTTTCTCTCTGTCTCAATAATAAATTTAAAAAAATTTTTAAAAAATTACAGGGGCGCCCGGGGGGCTCAGTCAGTTGAGCGTCAGACCAGACTTCAGCTCAGGTCAAGATCTCACGGTTCATGAGTTTGATCCCCGCATTTGGGCTCCATGCTGACAGCGCAGAGCCTGCTTGGGATTCTCTCTCTCCCTCTGTCTCTGCCCTTCCCCTCCTCATGTGTGTGTGTTTCTCTCTCTCTCTCAAAAATAAATAAACATTAAAAAATAATAGCTATCCTAATAGCTGTGAAGTGGGGTCTCACTGTGGTTTTGATTTGAACTTTCCTGATGCCTAGTGATGTTGAGCATCTTTTCATGTGATTGTTGGCCATTTGTACAGCTCCTTAAGGAAATGTGAGGTCCACAAAGTTTTTTAAAAATTAATTTTGTTTAATGTTTGCTTATTTTTGAGAGAGAGAGAGAGAGAGAGAGAGAGCATGAGAGCATGAGCAGTAAAGGGGGAGAGAGAGAGGGAGATACAGAATCCGAAGCAGGCTCCAGGCTTTGAGCTGTCAGCACAGAGCCCGACGCAGGGCTCGAACCCACGAACTGTGAGATCATGACATGAGCTGAGATCAAGAGTCAGTTGTTTAATAGACTGAGCCCCCCCAGGTGCCCCAAGATCCACTAATTTTTAATTAGGAAAATAAGCTCTTAGCTTAGTCAACATGGCATCTCTCCAGCATACCCTTGCCTCTTCCAGAAACCTTGAAGAATGGAAGTACTGATGCAGGCGTTGAGTTTGGCGCACTCTCCCCAACCTCAGCCTCTCAGACAGCTGGTCCTTCCCCACGGGTGGGGGGTTCACTCTTTCCACCAGTGGTGCCTTTCCACTTGGAGCCACAAGAAGCCGCGTGGACGAGGGAGGAAGGAACTCCTCAAACCTCCTGTTCAGGTGAGAGCCAGGCGGATGCGAGCCACTGAGTGGGGGCGGCGTCTTGGGGACTGCAGGGCCCAGGTCTCCCCATGGATGCCCATTGCATTAGGAGAAGGTTGAGGTCTCAGATACCTTCATTCATTCTCCAACAGGCTTATCCTGTGCACTGGCTTCCACAAGCCTTTGGGTGCAGAGGAAATGTATCCCATTTCCTTCTTTAAAAAATTTTTTTTAATGTTTCTTTATTTTTGAGAGAGAGAGAGAGAGAGAGAGAGCGCACAAGCATGAGCAGGGGAGGGGCAGAGAGAGAGGGAGACACAGAATCCGAAGCAGCTCCAGGCTCTGAGCTGTCAGCACAGAGCCTGATGCGGGGCTCGAACTCATGAGCTGCGAGATCATGACTTCAGCCGAAGTCAGACGCTCAACCGACTGAGCCACCCAGGTGCCCCTTATTTCCTTCTTGAAGCTATTCTACCCATGTTTCTTGTTACATCTTTTCCCTCTCTGCCTTCTTGATAATTCTCTCTCTCTGCCGTTCTCATGCCCCCTCCTTTGTACGGCCATCCCTTCTACATTTATATTTCCCCCCTGTTTTCCATCGTTGGCAAAGTTCTTACCCTGCGTCCTGGACTGTTTTTCCCCTGTGTTGAGCACTGATATTTGAATATGAATTCACCATATGCCTTGTGTACACTGGAAGTACTCTTTTGCCGCCATTATTAAGTTAAAAGTTTCTTCCTTTTCCCCCTCAATTTATTTCAGATTTGGACGCTAGGCTGAAAAGCCAAGAGTCATCTTGTAAGAAGGGGGTTTGGGGGGAAGAACCACCCAGTTGTATGAATATAACAAAGTTTCCCAAAGAAGACAGGGGATATGGTCAACTTGAGGAGAACCATGAAGACCCCCACAGGCTTTCGAGGCAAATGGCACACCCCCAAGTGGAGGGGTTTGCTCAGAGGGAGACCGCTGCCTGGCATGAGTTTGGGGAAGCCTGTAGTGTGAGCTCAGACTTTGCTTTAGCTCAAGGAGGTTCTGTAGGAAAACATTTCCATGACTGTGGTCTAGATATTGAGAGTTTGGTATCTGATCCATTCTTAAACCATCATCAGATGGGATACACAGATCAGAGACCCGGTGAAGGGAGCGAATATGGAAAAGACGTCAGCCACAATAGTCCCCTTGGTCAACACAACAGAGCCGCCGAAAGCGGGGAGTCATTTCATCGTGGGGTGGCCCTCCCGACACACAACGCAGCGAATGCAGTGGGGAGACCCTATGAATGTTGCCAGTGCGGGAAAGTGTTTAACCGGAGGCATTCCCTGAGTGAGCACCAGAGAATCCATACAGGGGAGAGGCCGTATGAATGTCAGGAATGCGGGAGAGCCTTCACGCACAGCTCAACCCTCACGCGGCACCTGAGAACTCATACTGGAGAGAAGCCCTACGCGTGCGGCGAATGCGGGAAAGCCTTCAACAGGGTTTCGTCCCTTACCCAACACCAGAGGATTCACACAGGGGAAAAGCCTTACAGATGCAAAGACTGCGGGAAGTCCTTCTGCCAGAGTTCTTACCTGATCCTGCACAGGAGGACACATACGGGCGAGAAGCCCTACGAATGTAACGCGTGCGGAAAGGCCTTCAGCGATCGTTCGTCGCTTAACCAGCACGAGCGAACGCACACCGGCGAGAACCCCTATGCGTGCAGTCAGTGCGGCAGAGCCTTCAGCCAGAGGTCCTCCCTCGTTAGGCACGAGAGGACTCACACCGGAGAGAAGCCGTACGGCTGCGGTGAGTGTGGGAAGGCGTTCAGCCAGAGCTCATCCCTGATCACACATCGGAAGACTCACGCTAGTCAGAAAACCTATAAAATAATTGATTGTGGGAAAGCTTTCTATCAGAGCAGCCACCTCATGGGGTTTTAGGGGCTGCTTGCTGCCCTGTAATGCACCTTGTGGCTCTCTGCGACGGAAGTGTGCTTAGATTTTGCCCTTCTGACGGGACCGAGAAGAAGTAGGCTTCTGCCACGTTCTTGAGGAAAAACACTGAGATCTAGATCTGAGAAGGGACCTTTTAATGGGGGAAACTGCCGTTGAGTTGTGCCCAGTGAGGCCCGTCCTTTCGGAAAAGATTGGTAAATGTGAACGGTAATGTGAAATGGGATTTTGCTAAGAATCATCATACTAATTTAGTTGTTGACACAAAAGGCATTCTGTTTCAACCTTTCGTTTCAAAATTCAGTATTTAAGAAACATGTTTATTATTTCAAGAGAGAGCGCTAGCAGAAGAGGGGCAGAGAGAGATGGAGAGAGAGAGAATCCCAAGCAGGCTCCATGCTGTCAGCGCCGAGCCCGACGCGAGGCTCGATTCCACAAACCCTGAGATCATGACCTGAACCGAAATCAAGAGTCAGATGTTCAACCAACAGAGCCATCCAGGTGCCCCCTCAAAATTCAGTATTTTTTTAGATGTTTATTTATTTTTGAGAGAGAGAGAGAGAGAGAGAGAGAGAGGCAGGCAGAGAGAGGGAGACACAGAATCCGAAGCAGGCTCCAGGCTCTGAGCTGTCAGCACAGAGCCCCATGTAGGGCTTGAACTCAGGAATGGCAAGATGATGACCTGAGCCAAACTCAGACGCCTAACTGACTGAACCACCCAGGCGCCCCCAAATTCAGTATTTTTGTTTCAATAATCTGTTTCAGTATTTTACTTAGTCATTCTGCCCCTGCTGGTCACTTAGCTAGGTCCTAACTTGTTTCGTGCCCGGTTCTGTCAACACAGAAAGTATGCTAACACGGAAAGAGCTTTGGGTGCAAAGTGAAAAATAAAGAGTGCAAAAAAGTATGTGTGATTCTGTCCAGTGTATTCTGAACATATACACAAGTGGACAAAGGCTGGACAGAGACGTGGAGGAACGAACAGAGCTTATTTATCAGAGTTATCTGATTATATGTGATTTCCTGCCTTTCGGCATTTTGTTTGGTGTTGCTATAATCATTTTGACCGTGAGCAGAAATCCAACAACCCCAAGAGATGTCAGCTTTCTTCAGTCAGGCAGGTAGGATTGTTGATGGCATGGTGGGGAGGGTGCAGTGCGGTAGGTCTCAGGACAGGGGGACATGAAGCAGCCTTTGACAGCCCAGGAAGGGTCCCACCTGCGAGGGGGACTTGCCAGAGTGGAGACCAGGAGCTCTGATGTGCACCGTCACCATCACTGTCACCATCACCATCACCATTTATTGGCTGCCTGCTCTGTTTCCAGCACTTCTATGTGGTTCGTCATTGAATCTCCTCAATGACCCCAAGAGATAGTGGCTGTTCATACCCTTATGCTACAGAAGGGTAAATTTAAATAACGGAGCTTGTCCAAAGTCAGATGACTAGAAAGGGGCGGACCCAGGATTTGAACTTGAACAACCTGTGCAAGGGCCCGTGTCATGTTTGGAGCTGTTTTCTACATTCTCCCTTGGAAGTCATTTGACCTTCATCTAAATCTTAGCCTTTCTCTGCGGCTGATGAGGAAGGTTGCTTGTCAGGTCTCCTCTCACCTAAGTGGTACCTGATCACATCGTAGTTGCTGTGTTTCTCTGAAGTAGAGGTCCCTCGTCTGAAGTCTGTGGAGACCCTCCTGGGTTGATGGATAAGTGTCCTCAAGGACTCTGGGAACAGTCTTGTGCCAGATGCAGATGTGTGTTGGGGCATAGTGTGTCATCTGGGGAAGGATCTAGCTTTCATCCAGTTCTGAGGACTAGGGGTGACACAAGTGCACTGTTTTCCAGTCTCAATCCCTTGCTCCCTCCAACAGTTGTTTGGAACTCCTTGTGCTAGGTGGCCACGCATAACGTGGATGGGGTGTCTGCCCTCCCTGCACGTATATTTCAGTAGTGAGGAAGCAGGACGGTCTCATCGGTTGTGACATGTGCAGTCACCCAAGTGTCCTGTGATTGGTTAAATACTCTTGTATCCATCTTGATATTCTTTTTTTTTTAATATTTATTTTTGAGAGAGAGAGAGCGAGAGAGAGCACAAGCAGGGTAGGGGCAGAGAGAGAGGGAGAGAGAATCCCAGGCAGGCTCTGTGCCATCAGTGCAGAGCCCAACACGGGGCTTGATCCCACAAACCATGAGATTGTGACCTGAGCCAAAATCAAGAGGCGGATGATTAACTGACCGAGCCCCCCAGGCGCCCCTCATCTTGATAGTCAGAGGATCCCCCCACTATGTTTTCACTTTGCAGTGAACCCTGCAGTGTAGCCAGACCCATGATGGAGTGAGGGGCAGGGACAGATATGAAACAGCTAACCAAATATTTTAATTAAATAATTACAGATTTTGGTAGTGCTCTTGGGGACTTAAACAGGATACTGCTGTAATAGATAATATGAGAGGACCAGCCTTGGGGCCTTTCTGAGAATCTGGTATTTAATTTGAAATGTGAGTCACTGGAGCCTCCAAGTCGAGGAATTTAACCAGAGGAGAGCTTCTGTTTAGCTTTGTTTCCACATATTTAAAAAATATTTATAGGGGCACCTGGCTGGCTCCGTTGGTAGAGTGTGTGACTCTTGATCTCAGGGTTGTGAGATCATGGACATGGAGTCTATTAAAAAAATATTTACAGTGCCTGTTTGTTTTGATTTATCTGACTCAAAGTATTTTGAGAGAGAATATTTTAAACATCTGGGTGTTTACCCATCTCCCTCTCTTTAAAAACAAATTCTTTTTCTTGTCTGATTGCACTGGCTCAATCCTTTAGTACAGTGTTGAACAGGAGAGTTGAGAACACACCTCCTTGCTTTGTTCCAGATCTTAGGAAAAGCGTTTAGTCTTTCACCATGGAGCATGATGTTTTCTGTGGGCTTTCTGTAGATTCCCATCTTTATTATCCTTTAAATTTCTGCTTTTATTGTGCTGTGGTCTGAGAACGTGTCTACTGTCTTGAATCTTTGAAATGTGTTGCGTTTCACTGTGTGGTGTACTCTGTGGTCGAGTTTTAGAATTGTTCTCTAGATCTTGGGGAAAAGCTGTGTTCTTTGTTTTCACGCTTTGGCATCTGGCTTGTCTGTTACAGCAACTTTATTGATCATTGCCTGTTGAAGTTCATGTCAGGACGTTCAGATTAAACAAGTGAGAGTTGGTGCCCAGTAATATGCATTAAAATTGTTTTAACGTTTATTTATTTTTGAGAGAGAGAGAGAGAGAGAGAGAGAGACAGAGACAGAGTGTGAACAGGGGAGGAGCAGAGAGAGAGGGAGACACAGTGTCTGAAACAGTTTCCAGGCTCTGAGCTGTTAGCACGGAGCCTGATGTGGGGTTCAAACTTGGGAATGGCAAGATCATGACCTCAGCCGAACTCAGAGGCCCAACCAACTGAGCCACCCAGGCGCCCCAGTAACATGCATTAAAAAAATTTTTTTTAAATGTTTATTTATTTTTGAGAGACAGAGTGTGAGCGGGGGAGGGGCAGAGAGAGAGGGAGACACAGAATCTGAAGCAGGCTCCAGGCTCTGAGCTGTCAGCACAGAGCCTGATGCGGGGCTTGAACCCATGAACTGTGAGATCATGACCTGAGCTGAAGTGGGAGGCTTAATCAACTGAGCCCCCCAGGCGCCCCAGGCGCCTGCATTTTTAACAAGCAGGTCAGGCAAGTGCGCAGATGCTCCTCCTTCATTTATACTTTGAAAACTGCTGCTTGTCCTTATTGGACTTAGATCGTTGATTCAAAGATAATTAGCTCAAAAGGATTAAGTTACCGTTTCCTACTGCTATTGTGCTTATTTTCCCTCACTGTTTTCTGTTGCTTTTGCTTCTTTTTCTGTTGTTTTAGTTATTTTTAAAAATTTTCCTTTATTTGGTGTAAAAATTTCATGAAAAGTCTTCGCTGTGAATTATGCCCTTTATCATTTTTAAGTGACTTTCTTTGCTTTAATTAATAGTACCGCCTCTGCTTTTAAGAGAAATTTTTTGAAATACTTATTTTTGAGACAGAGAAAGAGACACAGAGTGTGCGCATGGGGAGGGACAGAGAGAGAGGGAAACACAGAATCCGAAGCAGGCTCCAGGCTCTGAGCTGTCAGCACACACCCCGACATGGGGCTGGAACCCAAGAACCATGAGATCATGACCTGAGCCGAAGTTGGATGCTTAACCGACTGAGCCCCCCAGGCGCCCCTGGTCTGCTAGAGGACGGTAAACTGATAGGATTTCATACATCTTAGCAGTAGACACTTGAGTATTCAAAATGTTGCTTCATGTTGTACATGGTTGAAATACTGGGTGACGGTTTGGAGGTGCTCCCCTTTCCCCTGTGCTGTGGTCATCAGAACATCCTTCTTTGAGGAATGCAAAAACCAGCCCTCCGATGGCTTACAAATAGATGCTTAGAGTTTGGATAAGATTTCTAGTCAGAATATCATCTATCTGAAAAATGCTCCCTTTCAAACGCAAAGACGCAGAGACATTGTTCTCTAAAACACTGTCAGATCACCTCAAGATGTGCAGTTGTGGGAGCAGAGTCGTGTTGAAGGAGCCCGTGGAAAGTTCCAAGTCATCTCATGAAAAATGAGACTGGGAAGAGGCGTTCTTTATGCCACGTGAGGCATCTTCCTCTGCCTCAGACCCATCATATGAGCTTCCCGTTACTGTTCTAACAAATTACCATCTTTAGTGACTCAAAACAACCAATTTCTTACAACAGTTCTGGAGGTCAGAAGTCTAAAATCAAGGTGTTGACAAGGCTGTCTTCTTTTGGGGGAGCCTAAGAGAGGATCTGTTCCCTCACCTTTATCTGGCTTCTAGAAGCCACCCAGACCCCTTGGCCCGTGGTCCCTCCTCCATCCTCACAGCCAGCAGCTGGGGGTCTGACCGTCTCTCTGACTCGGACCCCCTGCCTCTGTCTTATGAGGACGCTGGGCCACCTGGGAACCCAGGGTCACCCCCACCCCAGGGTCCTTCATCACCTCTCCAAAGTCCCCTTGGCCATTCGCGGGGCCATATTCCCAGGTTTCTGTGAGGACACGTGTGCACCTTCGGGGTGCTTTACTCTGCTGGCCACACCTTTCATACTTGGCTTTAAGATGTGGGGCTGAAGTGGGGTGGACATGCAGCAAACCACATCTCTACTTCACCAGCGGCTCCCCGAATACTAGAACCTTCTAGCCGCAGGGAGGATGGAGGCTGCAGGAGGGAGAAGGGGTCAGTCTGTTCCTTCCTGTCCCTGTCCCTCTTCGCATATTTCAGAATGTCTTTGTTACCTCCAGGCGTGAATCACATCCCAAATAACTCGACTCACACTTCTTTCCTTTCAGGTTGCTATAGTTTTTACTTTCTTTGCGCAGCGAATGTTCTGTGAAGAATTCGGAGACCAGCCTCATTCTTCACCTTAATGAATGAAATGACGTGTCCCTTATGAGCGATGCTGACAGGGTATTTATGCGAACACACGGGTGCAGGCAGGCGGTGGGTGCTGGAGGTTCATGCCAGAACCCAGTCTTCTAAATCTCATGCCGATTTATTGAAACTTGATATTCATTATTAATCCATATTAATCAAAAAAGTATGTAATCATACTTTCAATAGCTTATGAATCCAACAGGTGATTTATTTTTAGCTCAAAGCTTTTTATGTATTAATTTTCTAAACACTAATTTTTATGAAAGCTATAAAACCTTTTTGAAGCCCCCTCCCCCGAATTTTTTAAAAATTCTGTTTGTAAATCAAATAAGTGATACCAAGAGTTTGGACGTCCAGACCCGGCCTAGACACTGTTTTCTGACGCGAGGAGGCCTTATTAGATACCTTGGGTGTTTAGCCCCCCATCTATTAAGTGTATTAAGTGCTTCCAGGTCCGTCTCAAAGCCTTACATAAGCTTTCCTGGTGTTTCAAACCAGTTAAAATAGGCACTCAATTGCCTTGGGGACATCACAGCTTTTAGTCTGCAGAATTCCCTGGGGACACACCAGAACCCTGATTCGAAATACATGGTTCTGCAGCGTAAAACGCAACCTGCAGGTTTCAAATGCTGCCGGCACTCGGGCGGGGGCGCCAGGTCCCGACCCCCCCGCGGTTAGCCAACCTCCAGCACCGGGGGCGGGGCCGGGGCCTCCGATGTCAGAGGTCACTCGTGAACCCCGAGCCCGACCTGGCCTTCCCTGAGGTGACGTCACCGTGGAGGGTCTTTGTTCCTGAACAAAGAGTACTCGTCCACGCTGACCTCGCTTCCGGGCCCTCCGGTCCTGTCTCCTCGGTCCCGGCTCCGGGCAGGGACGCTCCGCGGGGAAACTGAGTCAGGAGGTGTGGGACCGCCGCGCCGCGCCGCACCGCCAGGGGCTCAGCTCCCGGCGCACTTCCGGAGCGCACGGGTCAGCCACGTGTGTCGGGACGGCCTGTCACTCAGGTGCAGGGGCGTGGTCACGGAGAGCCGTCCAATCAGAATGACAGGGGCGTTTCTCGAAGCACAATCAGACATCCCCAGGTGAACTGGCCAATCAGGGACTTAAGTCCGGAGCACTGTCCAATCAAGGGCACCAGAGGCGGGTCTCGGAAAACTATCCAATCAGAGGCCCAAGTAGAGGGAGGACGCCCCCCTCCCCGAGCAGAGCCCAATCAGAGTGCGGAAGCCCGGAACACCGTCCAATCAGGCGCGGGGGCGGGCGCGCTTGCGGCCGCGTGGACGTGGCTCCGGGCCGGTCCCGGGCGCTTCTGCGCACCTTCCCCGCGCGGCCCCGGGTGTCCTGCTCTCACCTGCCCGGTGCCCGGGCCCGCGGGGAAGACCCCGGGAGAGCTCGGCGCCGGGCCGCGAGATGGTGAGTGCGCGCGGCCCGGGCCGAGACCGGGAGGGGCTGGTTCCATCCGGCCGGAACCGGCTTCCTGCGGCCGCGGCCCGGGTGTCCCCGTCCCCGAGGCTCCCGACCCGAGTCTCCGCCTTCGGGCGGGGGGATGTTGGGGACTCACAGTCCTGGGTCGGCTGCGCCTTGGAGGGCAGGCTCTGGGGGCGGGCGAGGAGTGTGGGGAGACGGACCCCCTGGCCGGCCCTCGGCCGCAGGTGGCCGTTCCCGGGAGGGACGTGGCCGGCAGCCGACTGGCTCCGGGGCTGAGGGGAGTGGCGGTTCCGGCGCCTGGGTTCCCCAGCGCGGGGCTGGTGCGGCCTCCTGCGAAGCGTCGTGCCCGCCCCTCAACACCTGCCGCGGGGCCCGCGGCGGGCGCCCTTTGTTCGGGGGTGCAGTGGGGGGCGCCCGGGGGGCCGGGAGGCCCCGCCCCGCCCCTGCCTGGTTCGTCCTCCCGAGAAGATGTATTCACGGGCGGGGTCTCGGCGTTTTGGCAGAGGTCAGACGCGTTTCATTAATAGAGCGTGAAGGCGAGGATGAGATGTTTTCCAAGGAGTGGATTTCAGGAGAGTAAGGAAATGCCTTACCTTACGTGTGCTCCTCGGCACGTCCGTCCCAGTGTGCAGTAAGTGTCTCAGGCCTGCTCCTTCGGGTGATGGTGACAAATGGAATTCCAGGGCCTCCCGGGGAAAGCCCTTCTGGGAAAAAGAATGTCCGAGGAGGAGAGGAAATCCCCCCGTGGGGCTGCGGAGGAACGACTAGCCTTCCGCAAAGCGGTGGGTCACTTGGTGAGTTAGATAAACCGATCTGTGATTTCCCCTGGCCGCGTGGAGTTTGTGACACTACCGTTTCCTGTTATCGGGGATACACTTTGCTGTAATGTTCAACAAACGAGTGTCCGTGGAAGGGGTAGGAATGCACGCATCTTTCGTAATTTGGGCGGCTGTCACTGGCTCATTCATTTCTGCCTCTGCTCTTCCGTGGCTGTCCGGCCGGGAATCCAGTT
The DNA here is from genome assembly GCA_028646485.1 of Cryptoprocta ferox. Classification (NCBI taxonomy): domain Eukaryota; kingdom Metazoa; phylum Chordata; class Mammalia; order Carnivora; family Eupleridae; genus Cryptoprocta; species Cryptoprocta ferox. The sequence continues at coordinate 1,803,048 of CM053574.1, forward strand.
TCCCCGTAGACTTGGACCCGCTTCCCGTGGATTCGGCAGTCAGTTCCGTCCGGGCCGGAGTGTCACTGCCCTAGAATCCTGTGCCTTCGGCAGGATCTGCCTGGTTTCTAGAACGTTTTGCCTGTTCTTGGACATTTGTTCTTCCTGTTGGATTTGCAGAATTACTCTTGGTCTAGTCCCCGCCAAAAAACCACACTTGAGTTTGTGGGTTTAGTAGAATATTATGCGACACCTGGGGGGCTCAGTCGGTTGAGCGTCTGACTTCAGCTCAGGTCATGATCTCACAGTTCGAGGGTTCGAGCCCCTGGTCGGGCTCTGTGCTGACAGCTCAGAGCCTGGAGCCTGTCTTCCGATTCTGTATCTCCCTCTCTCTCTGCCCCTCCCCTGCTCCCGCTGTCTCTCTCTGTTTCTCAAAAATAAATAAAAAACATTAAAAAAATAAAAAATCTATAATATTATGAAGACCGTAGGTCTGTCTTGGGAGGGTTGGTATCGTAGTAACAGTGAGATCTTCTCTCTGTGTTTTCTTTCCATTTATTTCTTTTTGGGTATTAGCCCCTAATGTTTTCAAATTTTTCCATTTGACTCTTTTTGTAGTAGTCATTTTACTTATTTGATAGTAATGAAATTTGGTTTACACCATAGTATGTGTTTTTTTTTTTTAAATGAATTTTTGACTTGCTATTAATTAGGTAGTGACATTTGGTTTTATATTGAATTTTTATCCTGGAATCTTGTTAAAAATCTTGTTTTGTGACTTTCATTTTTGTTCTGTTGGTGTCCTGTACGTAGAGTTTTTAAGCTTAGACACAAAGACCAGTGTTTCTTTTCCAGTATTGGGTCTTTGTTTACTTTCTGTCTGTACCGGATCGGATCTCTAGTATAATGCTGATTACGAGTGAGATGCCGGCCTGATTTCTAGCTAATTGTTTTGGAGAAAACAATGAGCTTCATACCATTTTATAAGATCTTTGTTCTCTTTTGAACCTTCTTTCATCGGTTTTCCTTTACCAGGTTATGCATGTTACCATCATTTCCCAGTGGTAAGATTTTTTTACTTGACTGGTGGATATTACAAAATGGCTTTTGGCGTCTCTTAGGATGATTATGTGTAAATCATATGAATTGTTTTTAGAATGTTCTGTTGTGTAATATAGCACCAGTGCAGGACAATGCATTTGACACAGGTACAGTTGACAGATACCTTAAAAAAGAATCCTCTGTGCAGTGAAATTCACCGCTAAATGTAGAGCAAGCTTTCACACGAGAAACCCCACTTGAAGGGAACCCCAGCCAGGCCGGCCCCCTCACTCCCAGGTGTAACGAACATGTACAAGTATATGGAGACTTGTATGTGTGTATTTGTGGTTCTGCCCACAGAGTTCTATGCACGTGTGCAAATTGTTAGATGTGTGTATGCACGTATATATATATTTTTAGCAATTTAGGTATCAAGTTGCAGTATAATCTGAAGTGGTTAATTTTCCTGGTCACCCTTATTCTGCCCTGCAACCAGTCATTCATATGTGTCTGTGTCAGTAGCAACACGGAGATCGATGACACAAACACACACGACAACATATATATATGTTCTTCCTAACCCGCCTGCCGTGGCACGTTTCCTGTAGTACTGCTATTTCATTTCCTTATTTATTATTTTCCTCCAAGAGAATTCAGAATCCACAGGGTTCAGAATTCTCGTTTTGTTCAGTAGCTGCAGCCCCAGCGCCTGCAGGTTGGTGGACCCGTGTAACTGCAACCTGAGTGCAGTTCGCTCCGAGAAAGAGCCAGAAGTGAGGTCCTCAAACAGCAGTCCCACAGGAGACCCTCGGCTTTGCCACGAGCGGGAGCGGGAGGGCGCGAGGGAGGAGGAAGAGGTTTCTGTTGCCTGCTCGGCACAGTGCCTGGCAAGAATCAGCACATCTTCTTACCACCCCGGGAAATACCAGTCACGACAGAGAAGCAGCCGCACGTGTAGTAAAAGCACGGGTGTTGGAGAGGTTTCAGGGATGTTACTGGCCTTTAGCATTTCCTCTGCCGGGAGCTCCCAGTTTTAATACTGTCTGCTTTACAGAGTTTCTAAGAATGTATGAGCTAATGCGTACAAAGCTTTTGGCAGAGTTTCTTGCATATATTGGGTTCTCCGTGGCACACTTAAAAAATTAGTATCGAAAGATGGTGGTTTTGAGCAAGGTGTGTTGGGAGTCCCTGTCTCCATCTGTTGGGGCTGCTGTAACAAAAATGCCATAGCCAGGGGCGCCTGGTGGGGCTCGGTTGGTTGAGCTTCTGACTTTGGCTCAGGTCGTGATCTCACGGTTTGTGAGTTCGAGCCCTGCGTCGGGCTCTGGGCTGACAGCTCAGAGCCTGGAGCCTGCTTCGGACTCTGTGTCTCCCTCTCTCTCTGCCCCTCCCACACTCATGCTCTGTCTCTCAAAAATAAATAAACATTAAAAAAAAATTAGGGGTGCCTGGGTGACTCAGTCAGTTAAGCATCTGACTTCGGCTCAGGTCATGATGTCACGGTTCACGGGTTTGAGCCCCGAGTCGGGCTCTGTGCTGACAGCTCGGAGCTTGCAGCCTGCTTCGGATTCTGTTTCTCCTTCTCTCTCTGCCCTTACCCTGCTCATGCTCTGTCTCTCTTTCTCAAAAATAAATAAACGTTAAAAAAAAATGCCATAGACCAGGCACTTATAAACAATACACGTTTGTCTCTCACAGTTCTGGAGACTGGGAAGACCAAGGTCAAGATGTCTTGATGGCAGATTTGGCAGATTTCTGGCAGAATTGGTGTCTGGTGAGGACCTTCTTTCTGGTTCACAGACAGGGCTCTCCTCACTGTGTCCTCCCGTGGAGGAAGGGGCAAGGGAGCTCTCTCAGGCTGCGTATAAGGGCACTCGTCCCATTTATGAGGGCTGCATCCTCATGGCCTAATCTCCTCCCCAGCCACCCCCCAGTACCATCACACCAAAGTTAGGATTTAACATGAATTTTGGAGGGCACAGGAACTTTGAGTCTGTAGCAGTCCCCTAGGAGGACTCCCAGGACTCTGCATGTATGTGTCCACGGCCCTGGCTTATGACAGTGCTTACAATGCAGAGCACGGTCAGCAGAGGGGAGGTGTGCCTGGGGCAAAGCCCTGAGGACAGCAGCCGCAGGGCTCCAAGTGTCCCCTCCAGTGACATCATGCAGGACATGCCCAGTTCCTCCCGCAGCCCAGAGTGACAGCACATGTAAAATGTCTACCAGGGAAGCTAACGAGAGACTCTGGTACCAGGTCACAGAGACACCCTAGGCCTAGCACGTACCAAGATTCTGGAAGTTGGTCTTGGGCACAAGACGTTATTAGCGTAACAAGACATAGGGACCCTCTCCTAACAGGGTTGTGGGAAGCCTTCCCAAATCCAAGTTCCTATGAACCAGCCAAGGGCCAGGCTTGGGAGCAGGACTTTCTCAGAATAAGGATCCTCAGGCCTATTAAGTTAACACCCCTGAACAGTCCACTCCTTTGGTCCTTGGACATGACCTCTTTACAGCAAAATTATGATCAGTGGTAGGTACCTATGCAGCTAAGTGAGAGCAGTCTGCAGTATTGATTTTGGTTACGCTCTTTAAGAGGTCCTGACATGCCCAGTTCAAGTAAACCCCGTTAATCATAAAGGTAAAGGTCTTAGAATGTGAGGGGGCTTCATCCTCAAAACTTCTGTTTTATTTTCACCTGCCCTCAGGGGTGCATTCTGATATGGCACAACTCTGGCCGACTTGAGTGTCTTTCAGGGATAAGAGTATCCTGATGGGGTATGCATTAGGCAGCCAGGCCAGCAGGTCCCCACTGCGGCGTCGGGAGGGGGAGGCTGGGGGGGACTTGCCCTGGAGTTCTCAGTGTAGCCTATTATTACTATTATTATTTAATGTTTTTATTTGTTTTTGAGAGAGAGGGAGACAGAGTGTGACTAGGGGAGGGGCAGAGAGAGAGAGAGGGAGACAGAATTCGAAGCAGGCTCCAGGCTCCAGGCTCTGAGCCGTCAGCACAGAGCCCGACTTGGGGCTCAAACTCATGAATTGCGAGATCATGACCTGAGCCGAAGTCGGACGCTTAACTGACTGAGCCCCTCAGATGCCCTCAGTGCAGCCTCTGTGAGGAATCCAGTCTGGCCCTTGTTAGGAGGGATGCTTGCGGCGGTCGTTTTCAGACAGGTTTGTTACCCACAACCCTGGTTCGTGCACCTCACCAGTGGGGATGGCATCTGGGGGTGGTCTGTGTGGACAGTAATGGCAATGAACAGCTTGATTTCAGATGGTCTCATGGGAGACCAAGGCCTTCATCACTGGCAACCGTGCATGACCCAGATGGACCACCAGGAGTTTTCCGTGGGTTAGGACCTCAGACAAATGTCCGAAGTTCGCGGTGTTCCTAGCGTCAGAGTCCTGTTCCTGGAGCTTGTCCTTTTTCAGAGCAGCCCAGTGTGCAGTGAGGCTGAAACAGCCCATCGCGCACACTGCGGGCCGTTAGCTTACAGTCAAGTTCAGGCGGTTTGGAATTCAGAATCCCCCAGATCACTAGGGGCCTTTCTTACGGCAGCAAAGCTGAGCCGCTGCAGGGTCAGAACACTGTGTTCCAAGCTGCAAGTACGCCTCTGACAAGCCCCTGCTGGACTCACGTCGGCCTCTAGCAGCCACCAGAAATGGGTTTTCGTGGGGCGCCTGGGTGGCTCAGTTGATTATCTGACTTCGGCTCAGGTCATGGTCTCGCAGTTCGTGGGTTCGAGCCCTGCATCGGGGTCTGTGTTAACAGCTCAGAGCCTGGAGCCTACTTCGGATTTGGTGTCTCCCTCTCTGCCCCTCCCCTGCTCATGCTCTGTCTCTTGCTCAAAAATAAATAAACTTAAAAAAAGAAAGAAAAAGAAGTAGGTTTTTTTTGAAAGCTCTTTGGCACGCTGAAAACTTGCACTTAAAATTTCAAAAGTGTCTCTCAATTTAGAGATTGCTTGCCTCACTGTTTCCCTCTTGTTTTGAGCCTCCAGTAGGTAAAAACTCAGTAAAAAACCTAAACTTTTTCTAATACTTAAGAGTTTAAATTCCACCCCGTGCACCCAGTGGCAACAAGCAAGGGGGTTGTGTCCTGTCCACACTTTTTCTCTGTACTGATTGGGATGATCCTTTCAGTATGTATTACATTACAGGCATATTGCATCCATTTTTATCTTACATGCAGATAAGCAGTAGCCACAAAACAAAACCATTTCAAGTAAAAACACACGCACAAACACACAAAACAACCCTTTCCCTTTTTTCCTTTTCACAGATTCATTCAAAGCCGTTTGAGTTCTGTAGTATTGTCGTAACAGATGACCATAAACTGGGTGACTTCAGAACTTTCTCAGATTCGGAGGCTGGAGGTCCCAAATCAAGATGGCGGAGGGCTGTGCTTCTGAGCCTTCCTGGTGTCTTACAGCCTCGGGCAGCCCTGGGTGTGCTTTTGCTGGTGACGGTGTAATTCCAATCTCTGCACCCCATCTTCATGTGGCCACCGTCCCTGCGTGTCCTTGACTTTGCATGTCATTGTCCTCTTAGAAGGCCACCAGCCAGATTGGATTCGCGCCCATCCTACTGACCTCATCTTAACTGGGAGAGTCACATTCATAGACACCAAGAGTTAGACCCAGTGTAACCCAATACGAGGCCCTGTAGTGAGTCCAGCACTTACAGGGCAAACACTGCAGCTGCCGGGGACGATCCCAGCTGCCATGTGTGGGGTGGGCCAGGAGGCTTCAGCAGCCCAGCAGCCACCAGGCAGAGGAGAGGGGAGATGATCCCAGCCCCTTTCCCTTGGTTTATCTCAAGTTCTGCTCCAGTGCTGGAAACCTATTTTTTTTTCTTCCCAGCTCAATGCAAACTTTTCATATTTTCTGCCCATCCATAGTTTACCTCTGGGAACTGGGGGGCCCTTTCTCCTCCTGCCTGGAGGAGAGAACAAAAATCAGAGACATCACCAAAGCTGTGCTTTGTTTGAGTCTTCTCGCACAGCATGGCCCAAAGCAGCAATTTACCCAGTGCACCAGCCCCCCAGGGACGGACCTCTGTCATCTTTACCTCTGTCAACTCTAGCTTCACGACAGACAGCAGCTCAGCTCTTCTCTCCACACTTCTCTCCATACATGTAGCTTCTGCTATGTTTCAGTGAGCCAGGGGTGTTCTAGCAAATGCCACCTCTGATGCCAACTGTGCCTGGTGTCCCCCAAGAGTACCCTTGTGTCCTGCGAGTAGGACCCTCGTGACTTGGCATGTTGTTTTACTTGTGACCGTGATCTGTTACAACGAAAGGACACACGGCAAAGGCAGCAGAGGGAGCAGGCACATGGGGAAGGGTGTTCTTTCCCGGTGGAGTCACACGGAGTGCAGTCAGCAGCAAGTCTTGACAACACATGAAATACTACTGTCCACCAGGGAGGCTTGGTGGGGACCCAGCGCCTGGGATTTTTACTCCAGACTCCCAGAAGGAAGACCGGTGTTGAGTATTAACGATGTCACGTGCACGCAGTTTAGACACGGCGGGTGAGATCAGTCAGGCTGGTGTGAAACATGGAACCCAGGTTCCCAGACACCAGCCTTGCCAGGAGTTGTGTGTACGAATAAAGTTGAGGCCCCTGATGGGACGTTTCCTGCACGCTAGGTGTGGGGGCTCACTGGAGGAAGCACTGCAAATAACTGAGAGCAGTGCCGCTGACTCGGGGACCTCCTGTTTCCTCTGTCCGTCACAGGGATTTTTCCATTCATCTGCTACCCTGTTGAACAGGTAAAGTACTGGAGTACTCTTCCATGTTGCTGGTGGAAAGAGCTGTTTTATTATCATATAACATTTGCCATGGGGGTGGGGCAGTCGCACTGAGACTCAGGAGTGTAGGGAATGAATGGATGCCTGTTTCCTCTTTCCTGAGCTCTGACTTCTCAAGAACTTTCTATCCTATTCCTGTATGACACAAATACATTAACGATACTTCATCAAGATAATTTTATCGTTTAGCCAGTAGGACCCGTCTCCTTAGCGCCTGGAGTTCTTTAAGATGTGGTTGGCTGGCCTCTGCTGCAAGGCTCTCAGGAAGGAAAAGTTTCCAATCCTGGAGTGTGTTCTTATTTCATAAAAACTCACCCACGTTTGACTTGGGGCTTGACGTGGTGCGTCATAGGGAAGGAGCCAAAGTAGTTTGTGTCCCAAGGGGTTGATGGGTCTTAAAACGCAAATATTTGTTTCCTTTGGAGAGCATTTCTGTGAATTCTCCAATGTGGTCTGAAGCCTTTGGTTAAAGGAGAATGAGACTTGCTGTGGTTGCAGTACGAGTGTAGAGATAAGTTCAGTTGCGTGAACGTACAGTTACATTTGTGCAGACGGAAGTGTGGACAGAGTAAGAGATCCGATGATGGAGTCATAGAGCGGATGTCAGGTGACCGCAGAGTTGTGTTTGAACTGCCTGTGAATTGAATCCAGTTGTTCTGTGAATCTCCAACTTTCCTTCTGCACGTATGTTGGGTGTTTCAGGACTCGGTGGTCTTTGAGGACGTGGCCGTGGACTTTACCCTGGAGGAGTGGGCTTTGCTGGACTCTGCTCAGAGGAAGCTCTACAGAGATGTGATGCTGGAAAACTTGAAAAACCTGGCCTCAGTGGGTAAGAATGACCTCATTACTTCACTTAGTCATTTAGAGAACAAGCATTTCTTACACATCAAGCCTGTTTCAAGATTTGAATTGTGGAAAGGGAATACATGAATTAGTAAGACAGGGTCACAACCACCAGAGAGCTAGAATCTTATAGTGTCTGCCTGAGAATGAGACTCTATTAAACTGATTTTTTTCTTTCTATAAAGAAAGCTCCCTTTGTGTCATCAGAGAATATAGATTTTATGGGTCATTAAAGAACCCAGTGAAGTTTATGTAATCTTAGGAGAATTTAACGGCGTTCATCAAATTGATTACCATTTTGAGCCCTTATACTTGTTATTGGTGAAGTCCTGACACAACTAAATTCCTCAGTGTCATTTCAACAGGTACCTTTTTCCTTTAAAACTTTTGTTCCCTTTTTGCTTTCAGACGATGAGACTCAATTTAAGGCTAATGGGTCAGTTTCTCAGCAGGATGCTTATGGGAATAAAATACCCAAGGAAAACAAATTGGCAAAGTTCACCAGAAATGAATCCTGGGCCTCTGTTTTAGGGAAAATTTGGGAAGAACTTAGCACGGAAGATCAGCCCCCAGACCAGAGGAGACAGTTGAGGTGAGTTCACTCACAAGAGAAAGCAGTATTCCAGGAGAGAATCCTCATATGTCATGAAATTTAAAAAGCAAAGAAAATAAAACACGCACAGGAGCCTAGATCAAATTTGTTTACTCACTGAGAATTTTTACAAAAAATTTTTTCTTAAATATGATGTTGATGTTGAGTGTTAGAAACATAATTCAGTTGGAAACAATTAGGAGGAAAAACCCATGTTTAAGAAACTTGTTTTCGGGGCTCCTGGGTGGCTCAGTCAGTTGAATATCCGCCTTCGGCTCAGGTCATGATCTCGTGGTTCATGGGTTCTAGCCCCGCATCAGGCTCTTGCTGACAGCTCAGAGCCTGGAGCCTGCTTCAGATTCTGTGTCTCCCTCTCTCTGTGCCCCTCCCTCTGAGCTTTCAGCACAGAGCCTGACATGGGGCTTGAACCCATGAATGGCGAAATTATGACCTAAGCCAAAGTCAGATGCTTAACGGACTGAGTCACCCAGACGCCCCTGAAAATGTAATCCTAATACTTGTTAGTAAATATTCAGAAATCATTAATCAAACTATTGACAACGTGCTTCTCCTTCTTAACAGAAATCCTGTGATGGAGAGACTCTCTGGAAGGAGTGATCAGTACGGGGAAGGCTCTAGTCAGATTCCAAATCTTAATCTGTATGAGAAAACCCTTCACGGAGTTAAAGAGGATGAATGCAGTGCGTATGAGAAAGTCTTCGTGCATCACTCCTCCCTCAAGAGTCACATTGCCTTGCACACTGGACACAGAGCATATGAGTGTCAGGAGTGTGGGCGGGCCTACAGCTGTCGTGCACACCTAAGAATGCATGTGAGAACCCACAAGGGGGAGAGAACCTACGCGTGTAAATTATGTGGAAAAGCCTTTCCTCGCACCTCTTCCCTCAACCGGCACATACGGATTCACACTGCTGAGAAAACCTACGCGTGTCAGCAGTGTGGGAAAGCCTTCATTGACTTCTCAAGTCTGACCAGTCATGTGAGGACTCACACTGGAGAGAAGCCCTATAAATGTAAGGAATGTGGGAAAGCCTTCAGCTACTCCTCAACTTTCCGGAGACACATGATAACGCACACTGGCGAGAAGCCCTATAAGTGTAAGGAATGTGGGGAAGCCTTCAGCTACTCGTCAACTTTTCGGAGACACATGATCTCACACACCGGGGAGACACCACATAAATGTAAGGAGTGTGGGGAAGCCTTCAGCTACTCCTCCGCTTTTCGCAGGCACATGATCTCACACACTGGAGAGAAGCCCTACGAATGTAAACAGTGTGGGAAAACCTTTATTTACCTACAGTCCTTCCGGAGACACGAAAGGATCCACACCGGAGAGAAACCCTATGAATGCAAACAGTGTGGGAAAACCTTCATTTATCCCCAGTCCTTTCGAAGACACGAAAGGACTCACGGTGGACAGAAGCCCTACGAGTGCGGCCAGTGTGGGAAAGCCTTCAGCCATCCCTCATCCTTTCGAGGGCACATGAGGGTGCACACTGGGGAGAAACCTTACGAATGCAGTCAGTGCGGCAAAACTTTCAACTGGCCCATCTCCTTACGAAGACATGTGAGGACACACACCAGAGAAAAACCCTATGAGTGCAAACAGTGTGGGAAAGCCTTCAATTTGTCTGCTTGCTTTCGAGAACACGTGCGGATGCATCCAGGAGACAAATCCTATCAATGCAAGCTGTGTGGCAAGGCGTTCTATTGCCACATATCCCTACAGAAACACATGAGAAGGCACACCGCGGAGAAACTCTATGAGTGCAAGCAGTGCGGGAAAGCGTTCAGTTGGCCTGAACTCCTGCAGCAGCACGTGAGAACACACACCGCGGAGAAACCCTACGAGTGTAAGGAGTGCGGGAAGGTCTTCAAATGGCCGTCGTCCTTGCCAATACATATGAGAGTGCACACCGGAGAGAAACCCTATGAATGTAAGGAGTGCGGGAAGGCCTTCAGTTGTTCCTCATCCCTAAGAAGACATGTAAGAATACACACTACCGAGAGACACTACTTATGTAATGCAGGAAATTCTGCAGATGGATTCATGCCCCATGCTGCAGAAAACCCACACCAGGAGGGAAATCTGATAAAAGTTGTAAATATGGTACTGCCTTTGTGAGAACCCCATCAAAGTGGACCTGTGGGGCGTGCGTTTCCAGTTCTTTTACAGATAAAAAATGAGGTGCAGAATAGCTCTCCAAGTACTCTTTCAGCTATCCCACAAAAGTTTGCAGGTGCTGTGTTTCCTCCCTACATTTCAGTAAATAAACCTTCTGTCTTCACGGTTTTTTGAGACTCCTGTTGATTTGAAGTGTATTTTTAATATGTAAGTAATTTTAATTTTTTAGTTCTTTAAATTCTTTAAGGGGTTTTTGGAACAATGACACTTTGGTATTTCTTGGGATTTTCTTACTAGCTTGGTGTGGCAGATCCCGGGTATCACCCATTATGTATTTTCTGCCGTACTGAGAATCTATTTAATTTGGCCAGACGAGCCTTACTGCATTTGCTTTACAAGTAGTTTACAGAAATTGATACTTATGCAGAGTTCTTCAAAGCATAGTCTCATGTGAATTGCCACTTTCAACTTTTTCCCTTTGCTCCTTGCCCTTGCTTGTGATTGGAAATTGGACAGTAGGCTTTTACTCAGAGATACTCTGTGACCATGAGATATAAGATACAGAGTTTGAGGTGGTTCTTCTGGATTGTGTTATGTCAATGTGGGAAGTGTTGGGAATAACATTTCCCAGAATCCCTTCTCTTTATGATTATGTGTTCAAATTTACCAGTAGCCTAACTTGGCACAAGATTTGGAAGGCAGAAGTGAAGAAGCCATTTCTGTTTGGAGCCATATTAAAGTGTGATAGATGCAAAGGGGCTTTTGGACATTGGCCCATTTTCCTGATTTTGGCCCCGCCAATCAAGAGTATCATGCAAAAGAAATGCCATGTGCTTGATTCCCATTTTTCTCAGAGTTGCAGGCTTCCATGAGTATCTTCCTGAGCTATGTATAAAGGATCCATACCATTTGTGTGGGCCTGCACTCACAATTTGGATATTCTTACAAACTCTGATGTGTCCTCTAGACCACTAATTCAGACTCATGGTTAGTGATCTCTGATGCT
>CM053574.1:1814566-1824896 GCA_028646485.1 Cryptoprocta ferox
ACTTAACTGCATTACTTTCCTGGGGCTGCTGTAACAAAGCACCAGAGCTGGGTGGCTTCAGACAACAGAAATCTTGGTCTGACAGTTCTGAAGGTAGAAGTCCAAGTTCAAAGTATTGGCCAGACCATGCTTCCCCTGAAGGTGCTAAGGAAGGGTAGTTCATTGGCTTGTGGCAATGTACCTGATCTTCACCCTGCGTTCTGCCCGCATGCGTGTTTCTCTCTTCATGTGGCGTTCTTTTTAGAAGGACCACAGATATCAAGTTAGAGCTCATCTTATTCCACTCAACTCCTCTGTATCGGTGATAACTCTGTTTCTAAATAAAGTCACCACATTCTGAGGTGCTGGGGTTAAAACTTTAACACAGGGATTTTGGTGGACAGTTCAACCTGTAACTCTACCAAAGGCTACACTCTTTCTCATTTACTGAGAGAACAGATTAGAATATTCCATTGCAATTATGTACTCCAAGTCAACTGTAATTTTGGGAAGCATTTATACATTCCAAGTCAGTATTTCTAGGCCCATACAACCTAAGGTATTTTTGTCATGTAAATTTTATTTTTACTGTTGCATAAGTATTTGCCATTAAACTGATTTCTTACTCATTGCTAACAGAACCTTAAATAATTGTTTTGTCAAAGCTTTCTAATTCAAACCACTGGGAACACACTGGTAGTCAGTGAAAATTGGGTGCGGTGAATTCAAGCAATTTGAGTGAACACATGGACAGTGGACAATGTATCAGTCAGAGAGTGTTTGGCAGGATATATTTACAAGATTTTGGCTAATCAGTTTTGTGGTTTGGTGGTGACCTTCAGAACATAAAGTATCAATTTGAAAGAAGATAAAGCTACATCTTCAAATAGGAAACATTTTAATGTTTGTAGGAAGAGAGGATGGAAGCTTTTGTTTTAATGATCCACACCGCTCCATCAGCCCTGTTTACTCTTATAAATATCATTTCCATCTGTGCAGACTTACAGGACTTGCCAGGAAAGAGGAAGAAATGTAACACCTTATTTTATTAAAAGAACCAGACAACATCTAATGTTTTTCCCCCCCACGCTATCTTATATTTTCCCTGCACTCCACTTCTAAGCATTTCACAGTTTAATGTGATTTGATAATTGTTTGTATCTCATTTTACCCTCCCGCCCCATCAGTCCCTCCTGTCACACAGATAGGAGCACAGGGAGCACAGAGTTGCCTAAACTCATGTAGCTCATAAAAAGGGAAAGCCAGGTTTAAAGGTTAACTGTGCTTAACCTTTGCTGGGAATTGTTGCAAATTTAGAACACTGGAAGGCAGGTGTAATTGCTGAGTTTTAGAAATGTGGCATCAAATTTTACAGACTTCTAAGGCTCTATGCAGGCATTCCTTTTGTGAGACATGACAAAGGGAACTAAGATCACTGGCTAGGAATGGGGGATTTGAAAACAAATGGGCACCTCTGTTCTTTTGTGTGGTGTATTCTTTATTTGGACTTGGTATAACTGCATTCACGAGAACTCAGAACTACATTTAAAATAGTGAATTTTGCTGCATGAATATTAAAAATAATTTAAAAAAACCAAACTTTTCATTTGCTAAGAGAAAATTTAAACTGCTGAGCCTTGAGCCTTGATCTGCTCCCCCCCCCCATCTTGGGAGTTTTTTTTTTTTTAATGTTCATTTGTTGAGAGAGAGAGAGAGAGAGAGAGAGAGAGAGAGAGAGAGAGAATATGAGGCAGGGGCAGGCAGAGAGGGAGACAGAATCCCAAGCAGGCTCCACGCTTGCTTGAGCCTACCACAGAGCCTGATGTGTGCTCAATCCCATGAACGGTGAGATCATGACCTGAGCTAAAACCACGAGTCTGATGCTGAACCAAATGAGCCACCCAGACCACCGCTCTTAAGATCCTTCTTAGGAAGTGAAGGACTGAGGAAGGACATGGAGCAAGGCACCTTTTTTGGAACTCTGTCTTAAGTTAGGAAACACCCACAGTGGCCACATCTGCCCTAACTTCACACTCAGAACTGGAGAGCGGTGCTCCTGGATTTGGGTTTATGCCAGATTCCTCCAGTTAGATCTTTGAGAATGCTGTGGTCTGAACACAAAGGTGCGTCCCCAAGGAAACCCTGCCTGGGGTCATCCTAGTCCTTGGCTTCATCGTCACGTCACGTCACGTCACTTCGTCCCAGGGCTTGTCTGCAGATCATCCAGCCCTCAGGGTGCGCTGAGCCCAGTCCTGTGTCTCCTTGCCGGGGGATGTCACTGGGCCCCCGGCCTTCTGTTAGGACGTCGCGGCAGCCCCACTGGGCTGAGGACACGCGCCCCACGGCCAGAGCAGCCCCTACTCCCGCAGGAGCCCCTGCCCAGTGCTCCCCACCTCGGCCGCGTGTACAGTCTCAAACCCTCAGTGAGGTCACTAACGGACGTTCGGTCAGCCACCCCCCGCCCCCGTAGGTGCATGCGCACTCACGCCCGCAGGCCCTCACTGACCTGCCCTGTGTTCCAGAATCTTCTGAACTGAGGACTGAGGCTGCACGAGCACTATCGGCGCCGGGACTACCCGCCGCCCATCCGGGACTGCAGCGCCACCTCGCCAGGGCACATGCGCATTTCTACCAAGGCCTGCGCTCCGCGTAGTCTCAGCCCTGAGTGCCTGCAGGCAGTGGAGGTCTCAGGCGGAGACTCCGCAGACGCCCAGAGCTCTGCCCTTCAGACCCCTCCCAGCATGCCGCGCGCCCCGTGAGGAACTACTCCTCGGAGACACCTGGGATTGCAGCCCACGCGGAGTACGAAGTACGCAGGCGCGCGTGGGCGGGGCGCGTGCGCACGTGTGGAAAAGGCTGCACGCGGGCAGTGGCACGTGGAGTGCCCGCCAGTCGGCTTCGGCTTCCGGTCGCTGCCGGGCTCCTGCAGGGGGTGGCTCAGTGGCCGGGAGACGTGCGGGACGAGCTCCTGAGAGCCCAAGGTGTCCACCCTCGGTGTCTTGGGAGGAGGTCGGGGCCGCCCGGGGTGGACGGAGCAAGGTGTGCGGGCACGTGAGACCAGCGGAGGGGAGGGCCGCCGGGAGGACTGCAGTGCAGGTCACAGTGGCTGCCGGTCCACGAGATGTACCCCGTTGCTGCCCTCACTGAGCTTCCAGTTGGAAAGCAGTGACAAGAGGTCAAAGTACTGATGAGTGCGTTTCTCAGTCCTAAATCAGCGTGTTGGGGCTGGAACACCATAACCGCAGCCACCTCGGGTCCCTCCCACTTCTTCCTCGGGTTCCTGGGTAGCGGTTCTTATCGAGAGGTTTTTTCCTGCCGCACAGTTTCGGGAAGTGTGAAGTCCCCGTTCCAGGAGGAGAGACCGAAGTGAAATGCATAGTGTAGCTGATGCTGATTAGGCTGGAGTAGATAAAGACAGCTGCTGGGTGGGTGGTTTTCAGAGGGCCGGGCTGTGTATTCCCCCTGGGAGGGAAAAAGTTTCTCTGGAGACATCGTCTTTGCCAACGTGCCTGAGTTTCTTTGTCCATCTGGGTATGTCCACGTCAATGTCCCAGTGACGGTTTTTTGTGATTTTGTCGCCGCAGCATGTGTATATGTCAGAGTGTTCAGGTGTTTGAGTGGTGACTCCTGTGCTGGCAGGTGTGTCTTCCTGCATGGCTGTAATGTTTCTCTGGGTTTTTGCGCAGTTGTGTGTTTGGAAACCCAACTACACAGCACAGATGGTTACAAGTCACTTGTATTTAACTTTTAAGAGTCAAATATTTACTGTTATAAATTCTAACAAAATATTTAAAAAGAGAAAGCTTCACAATTATTTTTAGTAGGTTTCCATGAGCTCCAACATTCTAAGAGTGCTTAGTCCTAGATTAACGGCATAGCATTTGCTGGCAGTAATTTGGACCTCGTTAGTATTTCTCACACCTAAGTTTCTTTCTGTATCTGTTGACTTTTTACTCCCAAGTTTCTAACACCAACAGCGGTTCAGATAAACTCTTGAGTGATAATTGTCATATGATGAAGTATTTTAGATTGTGATCATTGTTAAAGTAAATGAACAGGTGACACAGAAATGGATCTCAAAGGGTATATAAGGTAATATGGTTGGCACAATGTCATCTTGTTACTTGGTTTTTCCTGCAGATCAGTAAGAGAAACTTCTGTGTGGCAAGAGGATAAACATAATTTGCATTTCAGTTTGAACTTCCTCAATCTTAGAAGAATTAGTTTAATCCTGTATCATTTTAATAACATTTTGTTTCCAGTTATTTAAAATTCATATAATCTGATTTCCACAAAATGGGGAAATGGGAGCACTCACTAACCATTCCTGCATGAAGGCTTTCTTGGTCCTTTGTCAGTTGTATAAATTTCTTTTCCTTTTCTGATCTTCCAGAGCACACCATTTCTATTCATAAATGGCATGTTTTGTCCAACATCTTGTTAATTGTGCAAATGTTGTAATTTATTGTAATTGTGCAAATAACTATTAGGCAGATTTTGCTTATTACATGCTGCAGTAGGCATTTATTTTCATGTTCATAGGTCTGACTTGGGTTGGTTGTGACAAGTGGTGGGTTTTCAGGAAGCTGTACTGGCTCTGATCTAAGATGTCCATTCTAGGGCTGAAAGTGAATGAATAGCAACTAGCTCAGGGAAGGTTCTTCATGATGAGTCACTAGAGGAATAGAGGAAAGCCAACGCACAAACACATTTTGGGGTTTCTGCCATAACTGCTCACAGAGCACTGACTTAAGCAAGTCACATGGTTCAAAATGGAGGAAACACTACTATTTTGCCATCTTTAGGACATTGCTAGATTGTTTCACAGGGGATTGGCGAATCTACCACATGATCTGAATATCCTTTTAGGAAAGACGTTGCATTAGCATAATTATAGAGACCATACCAAAACTTCCTTATATAAGTTTTTTTATCATTTATTTATTTTGAAAAGCTTATTTATTTATTTTGAGACAGAGGCAGAGAGAGTGGAGGAAGAACAGAGGGAGAGATAGAATCCCAAGCAGGGGTTTGAACTCATGAACCATGAGATCATGACCCAAGTTGAAACCAAGAGTAGTCGGATGCTTAACTGACTGAGCCACCGAGGCACCCCTTCATCATTTATTTTTAATATTTTATTTTGTAAAGTGGCGCCTGGGCGGCTCAGTCAGTTAAGCAACCAACTCTTGGTTTCAACTTGGGTCACGATCTCTGTTCGTGGGTTTCAGTCCACATCAGCCTCTGCAGTGACAGTGCCAGTCCTGCTTGGGATTCTGTCTCATTCCTTTTCTCTCTCCCACTCCTGCTTTCTCTCAGAGTAAGTAAATAACCTTAAAACTTTTTTTTTTATTTTGTAAATATTCAAACTGTAAATGTAGAGAGAATAGTTTAGGAAAATCTGATATACTATTACCTGCCTTCAACAGTTTCCATCAGTATTCTTGACAGCACTCGGCTTCCTCTGGATAATTTTGAAGCAGTTCTCAGTATATCATTTCAGTCTTAAAATTTTTGGAATGAACAATTATCTTTAATATAGTCAAATAGGCAGTGGTCAGTTTCCTAATTGTCTACATAATTTCAAAACTTTTGCTACTGGATGTTTGCATTGGGATCCCACACATTTCAATTTAGTATCTCCTTTGTATCTAACCTATAGTTCCCTTAGCATATACTTCTTTGTAATGTAATTGTTGACTATAATAAATCATGTAGAAATTTTCCTAGAATGGGTCTCTAATTGCATCTCTATGCTGTTCTTTAACATTTTCTGTTCTGTATATTTGCAAATAATTGCAAGTTAGATCTACAGGTGTGACTGTATTCAGGTCTGATATTTTGATGAGTATAATTTAGATATTATTTGAGTACTTCTAGCGGGAGGCATATAGAATCTTGGGGTTTTGTGTACACGAGACAAAGATGGCCTCTGTATATTGGCCCCATGTGGTTTATTTATTCATTGTAAACCTGTGGTTCAAAAGCCCAGTGATGCCAAACTCAAGTTTTTACTTATCTGATCGTTTTAAACATAGCTCAAATAAGTGGATTTTTAGCTATTTAGAGCCTGCTTGCTTTTCATGCCTAACCTGTGAAACTTTGCCCAACAGCTGCCAGCCATAAATAGGGTAATCCCTGTAGTATAAAAGCCCAGGCTGCTGCTGTCCTTTGGAACTCTCTGACCCAAAGACTTCCATCTGGGCTGCAGAGCAACCTCACCCAACCATGTAAGTCTCTGATTCCCTTCTTCTCTGGGAGTTCTCTTGCATACCTCCCTTTCTGGGTAGTAGCTCCCTTGCCATTGCCTCTGGACGGCCTCATGCTGTGAGGGACTTTCCCTATAGGCAAACCTGACAGAGTGTTGCCGGAATAGAGCTCGTGTGTGGTATTGCATTCTATGCTCCTATCCTTTTCATGGGTCACCCTCAAAATCTCAAAAAGGAAGTGATTTATCTTGTTGTGATGGAAGCCAGCCTTGATGACCATTACCTGGAGCATTTAAAACTCTTGTGAAGGTTTATGTGAAAAAGAAGGCCTGCATTTCCAGAAATGTAGGGCAGACCATCTAAGCAGGTGGCTTAAGTTTATTCTCACAGTTTTGGAGGCTAGATGGCTGAAATCATTGTGTCAGCAGGGACATGCTTCTTCTGAGACTCTGTGTAGAATCATTCCTTGTCACTTCCTAGCCTCTGGTGCAAGCCCTCAATCCTTGACTTTCCTTGCCTTGTTCTGTGTCACTCCAACCTCTGCCTGTTATCACATGGCATCCTCCCTGCGTGTCTTTCTCTTCGCATGTTTTATCCTTGCCTCAAAAGGACACAATTCATGTTGGATTAGGACACACTCTAATGTTTTATCAGCGATGTGATTTGAGAATATTTTCTTGGTATCTGTGGCATACTATTCATAATGGTGTCTTTGGGAAAGTAGTTTAATTTGGATAAATTCTAATTTATTAATTTTTTTCAACCTTGCCTTTGCTGTCCTCTTAAAAATCTTTGTCAAGCTGAGGTCACAGTGAAATTCCTGCTTTTGTTTCATCTAGAAGTTTTATTGTTTGTGTCTTGCATTTAGGTCTATTACAAGTTTTGAGTTAATTTTTTTGTGAACACTGAGTTTTTTGTTTTGTTTTTACATATGGCTATCTGATTGATCCAGCACCATTTGTTGAAAAGACTACACTTTCTTTATTGAACTAGTTCAACACTTTTGTAAAAAATCAGTTGAATTTAAATATGTGTGTTTATTTCCAGGCCCTGTATCCTTTTTCATTGATTTACAAAAGTATAGGAGTACAATTAATTTTTGCCCTTTGATCTTGTATCTTGCAATCTTGCTGAAGTTGTTTATCAGTTCTAGTTATTTTAGTGTATAAGATTTTCTGTTGACAAAATCATGCCATTCTGCAAATAGCTATATCTATTTAGCTTTAATTCTTCCTTTCTTATCTGGATGCCTTTTATTTTCTTGCCTTTCTTCTCTGGCTAGAACCTTCATTACAATGGTGAATAGAAGTGGCCAGAGCAGACATATTTGTCTTGTTTCTGATGTTAGAGGAAAATTATTCAGTCTTTCAGTATTAGGTATGATGTTAGTTTGGGATTTTTTAAAATCAGGCTGGGAGAGTTCGCTTCTCATCTTAGATTACCGAGTTTACTTAGTTCACTGAATGCTTTTATCATAAAGTGGCATTAGATTTTATCAAAGTGCTTTTCCATGTCTTTTGAAATTATCATGTGATTTTTAACCTTTATGATGTTGATAAGGTATATTAATCTTAATTTTCTTGGGGCGCCTGGGTGGCTCAGTCAGTTAAGCATCCGACCTTGGCTCAGGTCATGATCTCATGGTTCATGAGTTCAAGCCCCGCATCCTCTGTGCTGACAGCTCAGAGCCTGGAGCCTGCTTCAGATTCTGTGTCTTCCTCTCTGTTCCTCCCCCGCTCTCTCTCACACACACACACACTCTCTCTCTCTTTCTCTCTCTCTCAAAAATAAATAGATTTAAAAATTTAAAAAAAATCTTAATTGTCTTAAAATTTTTTTAATGTTTATTTATTTTTGAGAGAGAGAGACAGAGTGCAAGTCAGGGAGGGGCAGAGAGAGAGAGGGAGACACAGAATCTGAAGCAGGCTCCAGGTTCGGAGCTGTCAGCATAGACCCCCACATGGGACTTGAACCCACGAACTGTGAGATCATGACCTGAGCTGAAGTTGGATGCTTAACCGACTGAGCCACCCGGGTGCCCTATCTTAATTTCCAATGTTAAGCCAATCTTGCATTCCTGGGGTAAATATCACTTAGTAATGGTGTATAATCCTTTTAAGATGTTGCTAGATTTAGTTTGCTGGCATTTTTGTTGAAGATTTTTATAACTTTGTCAAATTGACCATTATAAATTCTTAGTCAATATTGCCAGATGCATACAAGTTTAGGCATTTTTCTTTCAGATAAACTTTATTTTTATATACTTCAAGTTTTTGTCATTAAGATAACCTCTTATTAATAACAGTGAAATGTTAATGGTTTGTCAGTGCCTTCTAGAGAAAGACCACCAGCATCACACCTGTGGTGAAAGATGTTGGGTGTATTGAGTGCTAGAAACACACCATTAATGATTGTGGGTTAAACCAGTGTTTAAAAAGACTTACTATATGACTTCTGCTTGTATTAGTTGATTTGGGTTATGTTCAAGGAAGCTGAGATTTCCTCTCTGTTGGATGCTATCAGGAGTTGAATGTAATTTCATCATTGGGAATTTTAATAGTTTCTATCCAGAAGGCAAGAAGAATGGAGTGGTGATAACACTAATTGTTAAAGAAGCAGCAGTCAGTTGTATTAACAAAAAGAGGGGAGTTTGGAGACGTTATTTATTTATTTATTTATTTGGCCTTTTTATAGACTTAATTAGAGTGCATTTGTTTTTGTCTTGATCCACTTTGGTCACCAAATGGTGTTGTCTAATGATGGTGTTGTGTGAAATTGTTTATTTTTAATTTTTTTTTTTACATTTATTTATTTTTGAGAGACAGAGTGAGACAGAGTGTGAGTGGAGGAGGGGCAGAGAGAGGGAGACACAGAATCCGAAACAGGCTCCAGGCTCTGAGCTGTCAGCACAGAGCCTGATGTGGGGCTCGAACCCACGACTGTGAGATCATGACCCAAGCTGAAGTCGGACGCCCAACCGACTGAGCCACCCAGGCGCCCCATGAAATTGTTTATTTTCAACAGCAGAGGACTAGGCCTAGCAGTGAGTGCCAGGCCAACTCTGGGTTGTCTGGGCTGCTTCTGTATACCTTGACATTTGCATCAGACACTTTTTAGTATTTTTTGGAGTAACTAATTTTACATATAGAAATTCCGTTACTCCTCAGCAAACTCTGTAAGGCAGGGAATACACTATGCCTTTTTATGAGTTAACTGAGAAATATAAGTTTACATAAATTACTAGAGATCTCAAAGATAGCATGAGACAAAGGCATAATCAGGTTTCAAGCTCTTACTGCTCAGAGACCATACTATTTACTTGATGCTAATGTTGACCATCCATATATGCGTGTGCTCTAGGCTCAGCATTTAAACAGCTATAGTCAAAAGTAACTAATGTCCTCTGTGTTGTTTTATGTTGAATGGAGAGGCATGAAACACACACAAGTTGTTGCAGTCTTAGTGCTTAGGTTTCTATGGGAAAAAAGTAATGGTTAACAAATGGTAAAATTTAAGTTCCTAAGAGGTTTGCGAAGTAAACAGTGACAAGGGAACTAATAGAGAATGCAGGGATTGTAGTGTATTGTTTTTCTGTGGAGGATAAGAAACTCATTATGTGAAGCTGTCATCATTAACTTATTTATATTTCCATCATCTAATATGTCTTTAATAAGGACTGTTTCAAATATTCACTGTTTGTAAACAGTGGGGAGTGATATGGACAGTCCTGCATTCATGTAGTTACCCATAATGATTCTCCATAAAAATAAAGGTATAGGTCTGGTTCAGCTTAATGTTTGTAATGGTTAATGTTTTAGAGCATGTGGTATGTTTCTGTGAATTTGGACATGGGTATTTGGGGCCAGATTCTTCCCAGTTATGTGGAGTACAGAGCGTGGGTGTTTAATGGTCTTGTGGGGGAAAAAAAGGTAAATTGTATTATATACTTGAAGTATTTTTGCTGCTACTGTAGACCAATTCACACAGTTTGTACCCCAGAAAACCACAGGTTGCACTTAACTTGATTAAGCATTATGGTCATCTGCACAGTTCTACCCCATCACAGTCTTTTCTTATGAGTGTAGTGAGTTAATGCAAGCCGACTGTAACCTTCTGGCAGAAGCAAGGTAAGTTATGTGCAG
>CM053574.1:1825396-1890847 GCA_028646485.1 Cryptoprocta ferox
CTTTCTCTCCAAAAAAAAAAAAAACCCTCTTAAAATAAGAAATTAATGTGATTTGATAATCATTAGTATCTCATTTGACCCCCCACCCACCTCACATAATCTCTGTCATCATACAGATGAAAAGGTTAAGCAATGGAGCAGTCTTTTCTGATCTCACATGGTTCATAATAATAATGAAATCTGCTGGGGCACCTGGGTGGCTCAGTTGGTTAAGTGTCCGACTTCAGCTGAGGTCATTATCTCGTGGTTTGAGAGTTCAAGCCCTGTGTTGGGCTCTTTGCTGACAGCCCCTTCAGGTTCTGTCTCCCCCTCTCTCTGCCCCTCCCATGCTCATGCTCTCTCTCTGTCTCTCAATAATAAATAAAAACGTTAAAAATTAAAAAAAATGAAATCTGTCACATTGAATGTATAATATAGGCCACCACCATGCTGGGTATTGCTAAAAAACTTAAAACTCAGAATACCTCTGTGAAGTAAGTATTCATAATTTTACAAATATGACATCAAAACTTACACATAGGACTGAAAAGGCAACACAGTGTTCCATTTATGTGACATTCTTTGGGAACAGGCAAAGGTATAGAGATTTGGAACATACCAGGGATCAAAGGTGGGGGTGCTGACTACAAATGGGCACCATGAATTTTTTAGGTCGTGATCAAGTGTTCTGTATCTTGATTATCGTAGTACAACTGTACATTTTGGAAAACTGATAGACGTATACTTAAAATAATGAATTTTGATATATGTATATTAAAACCGAATTTCTAGAAAATGAAGAGCCACCAAAAACAAAAAAACAAAACAAAAACCTGCTTTCATATGCTTAGAGGAAGTTTAAAACTCTCCTCAACCTTGATATATTAAGTGTTCAACAAGCCTTGTTTTCATCACGTTGGGATCTTGGGAAGAATTACACAATGTGGGAAGGACTTGTCAGGCCCTTTTGGGAAGCCAGTTAGCAGTTAGAAAACACTGTCTAGGGCCCTCGCCTCACACACCTGGGGGGAAGTAACACCAGATTCTTTGGGTCAGACCTTTAGCAACGCTCTGGTTCTGAAACCTCAAGGTGGGCCTCTCTGTTGTGCCCTGGGGGCGTCCTAATCCTTGGGCACCGGCATCATGACTTTCCAGGGCCTGTCGTGAATTCTCAGGCGTCAGCATCATGCCTTTCCAGCTCTAAACTTGCCATCAAGCGAGTCCCGTGCCTTCTTGCTGGAAAACACCAATACTCATCCCGACATCCCTTGGGACCGCGGTGGCAGCCCCACGTGGCTGTGAGGTGAGAGGGAAGACGAGGCGGTGGCAGAACACACGGGGGTACACACGACTCTCAGCCATTGCACTCCCGCAGCCCCATACACATTTCATCATCCGCAAGTACAGTCACACCTCTTAGAGTCGCAAAACTGCTTGTCTTACCCACAGTCACCGAGGCGACTTCTCTGCCTGCTCAGGTCTGACACTCTGCGCCCCCAAGACGCCCACCGCGCGTACCTCACCCTCACGCTCCAGGGCAAGTCTTCCGAGCCTCCAGCACGGCGCACGCGTACTTCTTCCCGAGTGGCGCCTCGACGGCACAGAACGCAGCCCGCTGGCCTGTGGGAAATGTAGTTCCGAGAGGAGGCCTTTCGGGTGCAGGGAGTCCCGCCACTCAGATTTTCCCAGCATGCAGCATTGGCCTGCGCGTAAAGCAGCCGTGTCCGGGAGACTCCTGGGAGTTCGTCTTCGCTGAACTGCGCAGGCGCGCCCACTGGCGGTGGGGTTCAAGGCGGGTGTCGTAACGCAAGTGGCGGGAGTTCCGCCCCTTCTCCCCCAACTCCAACTTTTGGTGTGCCGTGAGTCAGTAGCGGTTAGCCTGGTGGCCCTGGCCTCTGTCCCCTCACATCCGTCTGTGCTTGGACAGCGCTGACTGACGGCGAAGGTCCCCAGTGTCCGACGGTGCCCTCGCGACGGGTGCTGGAGGACACTGCAGCCGAGGTGATGGCGTCAGAGGTGACTGCGGGGCACGTGGCTGAACCAGGGGGCAGACGAGTGAAGGGCCTGTTCCTGGAAGGATCACAGCGCTCTCTGAGGGCCTGGGGCATCGTTGTTGCAGTCGTGTTGGACCACTGACTCTCAGGGGCTCAGAGTCCCCATTCGTTAGTTCTTAGGTGGCCAGTGATGGCTCAGGAAGGCCCCTCTGCCCCGGGATGGTCGGAGTGCCTGGCTGGGTGTGGGGGCTTCTGCGGCGTGGGCTGGGCGCGGAAACCGTTCCCTCCCTGAAGTTCCAGCGGATGTAGCTCGGTGACGACGGTGGTGCGCAAACCCCTGTATTCGTGTGTCTGTTGAGTCCGGACATTCAATGGATATTTCTTGATTTTTCCTGTGTAATCGATCACATTTTAGGTTCCGTAGTGAACAGAATAGGCAGAATAGGCACAATCTCTTGAAGCTGACGTCCTAGGATACAGAAGATACAAAGGATCTACGTAAAATATGCATTGCGTGGATGGTGGTGACTCTTAAACAGAAAAAAAACAAAGCGAGGGTCGGGGTGTGCTGGGAGCCTGAGCTATGTGCGCCTCTGGGAGTCTTACTTCCCCCGGGACCGTTGTCTCTGAGGATGTGCCTAGGATGTGTGCTCGGGTGTGCCACCTGTATTTCTAGTGATGAAGTCTTGGTGATTCTGTATATTTGTTCCAGGGACACATGTGTATGTGTGATATGTTCCATGTGTCCTAGCGATGATAGACCCTGTGTCCAGGCAGGAGTGTCAGAGTATCTCTGTCTCACTGCATATTGTAGTGTTTTTTGTGCCTATGCATGTGCTCCCTGCCTGTGTGTAATGCAGTACAAAGGCCTGTCAGGTTCAGATTTACAAGTGAGTTCTACTTCACTTCTAAGAGGCACATAATTATTGTATACCAAATTCCTACGTGTTGAAAAACTGGAAGGCTTTTACAGTTATTTTTAGTGAGTTTGTGTAAGTTCCTTACTGCATGAAATAGTAAGGTTGGATTCAAGTAAACTTTTTAGGTTTATTGAGTAATAACTGAAATAAACTAAAATTGAGATATAAAAGGAATTTTTAAAGTTTATATATTTTGAAAGAAGTGTGGGGGCAGGGCAGAGAGAGAATCCCAAGCAGACTCCTGCTGTCAGCACAGAGCCTGATGTGGGGTACGATCTCATGATTCAGGAGATCATGGACCTGAGCTGAAATCAAGAGTTGGATGCTAAACGACTGAGCCACCCAGGCGCCCCTTATATAAGTAGTTTTGTTACATATATGTGTCCCTGAAACCGTGACTGTGATCATAATAAACTAGAAAACTCAGTCTTGAATGAGGAATAAGTTATAAATGGGATATTGGACAGTATAATTCCCAGTTTATTAGATACCTATCAAAGACTGGAGCATATTTCAGGGATAAATATGTTTCCATGTTATAAAATACAAATACCATCATATTTTACAAAGAAGATGAAACAGGCATTGCTGCCCAGTGATAGAAAGTATGGATACATTAACACATGGACAGTAACAAATGGTTGTCTGCAAGGGAAGATAAATCTGTCAACTCCATGTATGATAATCAACTTATTGAAGACTTACATGTGAAGGAGGAAGCTAGAACACTCTTAGAAGTTACAGCAAGTTTTTATGACTTTGGAATATGGGGAGTTTTCTTACATCCAAAAAAGTAAGCTACAAAGGAAGAGAATGAGAAATAAAACTATTAAAACTAATTACAAACCACTGAAATGTCGAATAAAAGGAGTACAAAGATAAACCACAGTCTAGGAGACAATATTTGCAATACATACAAATGAAAAAGATTCATGTCCAGAGTATATGAAGAAATCAGAAGAAACCAATAAACATACAGATGAATTAAAAGAAAATGATAAATATTACATCGATGAAGGGCATAAAAAGTCCTCCATATCATTGGCAATCAGTAAAAAGCAAGACACAATCAGAAGGCAATCCTGTCTCACATGGACTGTATAGGCAAATATTCAGCAACTGCAGTGTGTGGTCAATCATCTTATTCAAGAATAGTGGGAGGGTTGATTCACACATTCTATTCTCATTTTCTATAAATTTGAAATTATCAATAGTCTCCCAACTCAGTAATTTTTCTCCAATGTGTAGAGAATTTGTTATGAATTGTTACTCGGAAACTAAAACAGGAATGATAGGAGCAGCATTTTCCACAAGAGGAAAACATAAACATGAAACAGCCCACAAAACCATAAGCACTGGAATGGATGAGTAAATTGGGTGACCCCCTGTCACATGCCTGCCTGTGTGAAACAGACTGAGGCAAAGAAATCAGTAATGACCATGTTCCAGGTAGTTCTATTACTACTCTTCCATGAAAAGCTCAAAAAAGGCAGAGTTAGACAAAACACTACTTAGTGATGAGTAATAGATGATAAAGCTATGAAGAATAACTATAAAATTCCACGTACTGGTCACATCCGGGAATAGGAGGTAAATGAAGAAGAGTGGACACACTGGGGGTTTAATGTCTGCCCAAAGTCTATTGATGATTGTGCCCAATCTACAGAGTTTATACCATATTAATATTTATTTTTTTAATTTTAGAGAGTATGCATGCAAGTAGGGGAGGAACAAAGGGGGAAGAGGGAGAGAGAAAGAGAGAGAGAATATCTGAAGCAGGCTCCATGCTCAGTGCAGAGCCACATGCGGGGCTGGATCCCACATCCCTAGGATCATGACCTGAGCCAAAATCAAGAGTTGGGCACTCAACCAACTGAGTCACCCAGGCACCTCTACAATATTAATATTTAAACTTAAAATAGGGGTGCCTGGGTAGCTCATTTGGTTAAGCAACCGACTCTGGATTTTGGTTCAGGTCATGATCCCACAGTGGTGAGATTAAGCCCCAAGTTGGACTCTGCAGAACTTGGGGTTCTCTCTTCCTTTCTGTCTCTCTCTCTCTCTCTCTCTCTCTCTCTCTCCCCTCTCAAAATAAATAAATAAACCTAAAAATATAAATTTAAGATAAAATATTTTACACAATGCTTTCAAAGTATGAGATACCACACTATAAAAATTTATTTACATGTGGAAACAAGTACAATTTAAAACTATTTGTTTTACTGTATGATCTGACCACCCACCTAGTTTTGGTTTCAGTCTGTTTGGAAGGTATTCACAAGTCTTTTAACTGGGCTTATTTAACTTGCCCTTATATTCATCTGAGTAGCAAAAGATTGAGTCTGATCCCAGTGTCTAGAGAGAACTGGTTATGGGAACTTATACCATCGTATGCACTTTGATATGAAAAGAGATGCAGGGGCACCTGGGTGGCTCAGTCAGTTAAGCGTCAGACTTCCGCTCAGGTCATGATCTCATGGTTCGTGAGTTCGAGCCCTGCATCAGGCTCTGTGCTGACAGCTCACAGCCTGGAGCCTGGTTCGGATTCTGTGTCTCCCTCTCTCTCTATCCCTTCCTTGTGCGCACACGCTCTCTCAAAAATAAACATTAAGAAAAAGAAAAGAGCTGCAGGAATTTACTTCTAATTGAACAAAGTTGAAGCATATACCAGTGTGTAAACCATGTTACCTTAGGGACGGCTGGGGGGCTCAGTTGGTTAAGCTTCCGACTTGTGCTCAGGTCATGATCTCATTGTTTGTGAGTTCGAGCCCCGTGTCGGACTCTGTGCTGACAGCTCAGAGCCTGGAGCCTGCTTCAGATTCTGTGTCTCCCTCTCTCTCTGCTCCTCCCTTGCTCGTGCTCTGTCTCTCTGTCTCTCTGTCTCTCAAAAATAAAACATTAAAAATTTTTTTTAAATCATGTTACCTTAATACTAAGAGAAGAAAAACATGTAGTTGGAATTGCTTCTCTCTACATAAAAAAACAC
Source organism: Cryptoprocta ferox (assembly GCA_028646485.1). Taxonomy (NCBI): domain Eukaryota; kingdom Metazoa; phylum Chordata; class Mammalia; order Carnivora; family Eupleridae; genus Cryptoprocta; species Cryptoprocta ferox. The sequence goes on from CM053574.1 coordinate 1,831,276, forward strand.
TGATCATATGTATAAAAACTAATAAAATTGGAATTTGAAGGGGCCAAATGGACATGAATGGTAGAGGGTGTGCTAGGAGAGAGTTTTAAGGCAGATTTCTAAATCTCGGGCTGATTCTTTAAAACTTGGTGTTCATTTATCAACAATAAACACAAGTATATTAACCGTATTTTATTTTTAATACTTTATAAATCAAATGCATAATATATTTTTTAATGAGAAGCCTCTTTTCTACATGCTACTTCTCTGAGCACTGATTTTTTATGAAAGTGGACAGTACTTTTTGCAAACCATAAAATACGAATTTTTTCAACTTCGTAAATAAAATACGCCAGTGTGTCCCTCCACTGACTTTTTGACCGGGAGGTATTTTTCAGAAAAGAGAAGCATCTTAAATGCACTAGGAATTTTGACCTGAGTCCAAGTCAGATGCTCAACCGACTGAGCCACCCAGGTGCCCCCAAATGTCTGTGTTCCTAAAGAGCACAGACCCATGGGTGACCTTGCAGTCCCAAGCCAACCTCTGACCCCTGGAGGACACCAGGGCCTCCTGTCCTGTCCTGTCTTGTCCCAGCCCAGCCGGGATTGGGCACCCCTCCTGCTCTGGACAGAGAGGTATTGCTCTGTGGGGAAATGGGAGTCTGGAAACAGGAGGCGCCACAGACCTGCAGGAAGACGCCGAAGTCCTTCTTGGGGGAACTAGAGCTAGTTCTACTTGTACACAAGTGTCCCTACGTGACCAGCCGGAAGGGGCCGGCCACTCGTGTTCCAGTTGTGTTGAATTGTCCCGTCAGGGGCCCTGGCGCCAGGATGGTGTTTTATCCAATTGGGAGGCCTGGGGCGGGTCTGCAAGCTCTGTCCAATCAGGATCAGTGGGCTCAGAGCACCGTCCAATCAGAGCCCGGGGCGGGCTCTCAGCCGTGTGGGCTGGGCTCTTAGACCGCCAGAGGCACTAGTGTGCACCTGTCCCTTGCGGCGGCAGGTGTGCCGGTCCGCGTCTCACCTGCCGGGGCCACGGACCCACGGGGAGGACGCCAGGAGAGGTTGCAGCGAGGCCGCGAGATGGTGAGTGCGCGGGGTCGGGCCGAGACCGGGAGGGGCTGGTTCGAACAGCCGGTACCGGCTGCAGGTGGCCGCGGCCGGGGTTCCTCTCCCCAACCCCTACCCAGGTTCTGACCCGAGTGTCCGTCCTTGGCCGCGGAGCTGGGTCCCAGCGTCCGGTCCCATCCCCGCGTGGGCCTGGGTTCTCAGGACTGCCTGGGGTGACCAGGTGAGCACAGCTTGCTGTCCGCCCGGGGGTCGGGGAGTCTCAGTCCGGGGTCAGCTCCTCCGACAAGAGAGCCTTGGGGGACGAGCGAGGAGTGTGCGGAGACCTGCCTGGGCCCTGGGCTCGGAGAGATCCTCTGGTATGTCCTGGATCCGTAGGTGACCCCGACCCCAGTTCTCATTTCCTGGAGGGACGTTAGTTGTCAGTTGACCAGGTGCTGGCATTGAAGGGACAAGAAGAATGATTCCTGCCCCCTGGTTTCTCACCCGGAAGGATGAAAAACCCGAAAGACAACGACAACCCTCCCAACCTGTCAGGCAAAATGCACTGCAGACCCGCAGAGGGACAGCAGCCAGTGCCCTTTGGGAGGGTGTTCGGCGAGCATTTCAGAGAACAGGTGTTGGGGGGTGGATGTCCCACGTGGTAGGATGGCCGTGCTTGACCCTTGAGTCATCTATGTTCCTGTTCCCGTTCACTGCCCCACCCCGAGTTTGTCACCTTGCAAAGATTTATTTGGTTATTCGAGCCTGAGATTTTTCAGTAAATGTAAAATACATTTAACTAATTGACTTTGGAAGATTAGATGAAATAATTCCAAACAAACGGGAAGGTTCAATTTCAGAAATAATGATAATAAAAATATCTAGTCGTACATACCATTTGTTAAAAATTCTTTTGCGCCTTTTTCCCCACCCCTCTCTCCTGGAGCATGTGTGGTTAAGTTTCTCACATCTGTTGTTTTCTTTTTGGTGATGACAAATGGAATTCCAGGGCTTAGCCTTGAGGATGCTACTGGGGAAAAGAATCTAAGGGAAATAGAGAAAACCTCTCTCCCATTATGAATGCATAAAAACGAATGCATTTCCACACACACACACACACACACACACACACACACAAAGTTTGGCGTATTAATCGGTGACTTACAAAAGCGCACCAAAATGTCAGCTCTTTTGTTGTTTCACAGGGTGGGGAATTTATGACTGTGGTTAATTTTATTCTGTCTGGTATTCTTGGATTTCAGAAATTATTGCTAAATCCTGTTTCATGAAATTTGCATCACTTGTTGAAATGTGATTGTTTATAAAGCATTTTATTCCCATGGAAAATAATAAAGTGACACCTTTACTTTCTGAAAGGAACAGATTCTTGTGGGTTTTCTTCTTGAGTCTCTCTCCTTCATACATAAACACTGGGTTTGAGTGATTTTTCCAGATTTCTCAAACACTGAGTTTGTGTCATTTAAATCAATAGGGTCCATCAAGAGTGACTACTTGGAGTGGGCATAGGGGCCCTGCCCAGTGACCCCAAGCTAAGTAAGGCCTATCATGAGACATCAGAGAGAAGGAATGAAATGGTTTTTTTTTTCTGGAGATTCTCTTCTGTGCCCATGTCCCAGCCTGCGCACTCCGTCTGCAGGAGGAATGTGTGTATCTAGAAGTGCTGCAGGGCACTGAAAAATGTGCGTGGTTGGGGGTGATGCCCTTTCTGAGATTATGCTTGCCACTGCATTGAGACTGTTTCTAAATAATAAACAGCTTTGGGTTGGGGACGCACAGAGGTGGTGCATCCAGAGTGTAGTTTGTGAAAACTGAGAAAGTCTATGAAGGTCAGACTTAGAGAAAGACTTCCTTTGGGGTCTGTCTCTTAGAGAAAGAGTTAAGAATTTGGGGCTTCATTTGGGTTAGAACTTAAAACTGGCTCCAGCCACGAGTTTCCCGGTTAGTGAGAATTGAAGTGTCGAGAGGGAGCATTTCCACACTGCAGGGAGGGGGAGAGGAGGGCATGTGGAGCTTCAGAGTTCATCCCTGTGTCTGCTGCGGTCCACCCTACCTCCATCACTGGGGACTGATCCAGCAGAAGGCTGGTATTTCTGCAGTGAGGTCCTGGACCCCAAGCCTGTGGGTGTGTTTCACCTTCTGAACCTGGTGGGTTTTCTTTGGGAGTGGGGGATAAGTCAGTGGCTTTATCTGAGCCGATGGAAATGTTTGATTTTCGTCGCTTCTGATTTCTGTATCGAATGTTGCTGCCATATAACACTCCAGTCTCCCTAAGAATTTGGCCTTTTTATTTCCCTGTTTGAGTGTTGTAAGATTTTTTTGGGGGGGGGGTGAGTAGAAATGGATTGGGAGTTAAATAGAAGAGAATTCTGGAAACATACAGATTTTTTTCCCTTTTTTTGACAAGAGGACTTCCAGATAGGAGATGGGTGTATTTAAACCCTCAGGTTAATTTTTCACTTTTCCATAATATTTTGTATGAGTGATTGTCTCTGTAGAGTTATGAAGTTTAAAAGGCACTGTTCCTAAGACAATTCTTATTTTAATTGATATGAGGAAATTTACCTTTGGATACGCAAGTCCTTGAAAATCCTAGTGCATTAAGTAGGTTAGGTCCAAACCCCTAATGTTTGAAGTATTCTACTCATTTTTGAAAATAGTTCCTAGTCTGAGATAGAGTGGAAGTACAAACAATGACGATGTCACCTGTCATTTTAGTTGGAAAGATGTTTGAGATATTTTGTTTTCATAAACTTTAATTTCCAGGGGATTGTCAACCTTAAAAATAAGTCAGTTATTTTATCAGCAAAAAAGGGATTTATTTGGGAATATAGAGAATTGCAATTTGGGACATGCAAGGACAGCAAAACCATAGCCACATCCAACAAACAAAAGAAGGACATTATTTTATGGAGAAGGAGGAAGTTGGGAGGGATTGTTTTGGACAAAAGTCCATTGGACAGGGTGATGACAGTTTCTCTGAGTTGTTGATGACAGTTTTTCTTGATGAATTATAGGGGTAGTCAATTTCTTTTCATTTTCTGTAAAGGATCCTCCATTCTTATATTTTATTTCATTTAAAAAATTTTTGTAAGTAGGCTCTGTGCTCAACGTGAGGTTCAAACTCCCAATCCCAAGATCAGGAGTCTCATGCTGGTGCCCTAGGAGTAGTCAATATCGTATAGGAGATGCAATGGACCTTTTTTTCTGTCAGGGCCTGGAATTGACAGTTCTTTGCTGTTGGGGATCCTTCTGTTGGAGTCTGTAATGGACAGTTCTTCCTGTGATTGAGGTAGAATGGTGTGGTTACCCCTTCTGGTCTCCTGATTCCATTTTACCTTTTGTTTTTCCTTTTAAGTATTTTTTTTTCATTTATTATTATTGTTTTTCTCCCAACTCCATTTTAGTGAGACTTTATTAGTTTTCACAGGATTAAGTCTTAACATAATTTGTTTTTAAAAAAATTTTTAAATGTTTATTTTTGAGAAAGACAGAGACAGAGCACGAGTGGGGGAGGGGCAGAGAGAGAGGGAGACACAGAATCTGAAGCAGGCTCCAGGCTCTGAGCTGTCAGCACAGAGCCCGATGCGGGGCTCAAACCCATGAGCTGTGAGATCATGACCTGAGCTGAAGTCAGACGCTTAACTGACTGAGCCACCCAGGCGCCCCTAAATCTTAACATAATTTCTTATATAGAAAAGTGGTTCCCAAATAAAAATAAAAACCATTAAAAAGCAAAATATAATTTTTATCGATTTCCCTTTCCGTAAAGTAAATAATGTATCCAAACGTTAAAAAATCTGGAAAATGTTGAAAATCTAACTTAAGACAATCCCCTGCTCGCATATTGTGGTCCATGCCGTCCTACCTCAGCCACCCTCAGACAACTAGTTTTAATAATTTCTTTGTGCATTTTTATCAGTGTTTCTTTCTATAAAAACAAGCGATTAAAAGTGCAAGAATTTGTCTTTTGTTGTAGGAAAAGTAACATGTGCACGGAGCAACACCCATTTTCTTATTTGTTGCATGATAATTCTGCAGACCTTTTCATAGCAATGGCAGAGGTCTTTGATTTTCAAATTTATGTAACCTGTTCTCTCTAATCAGGCAATTGATCTGCATCTAATATTGTTCTACCTAAGTTTGTTAATCAAACTTTTTCATGTTACATGGTAAGCAAACATACAAAAAGTATATAATTTTCCAACCTTAATTGATGCTTTGTTTTATGGTGATACCTATCATATTTAGAATGCATTCAAAGTTCTATTGGATGTTTTAACACTAATCCTGGTGTAAACATCCATAGACTGGCCATCTAGATTCATAAATGGGCCTTGGGTAGTCTCCTGACATGACCCTCCCTAAGCTCACGACCATCTTGTCCCATTGATAACTACTGTTTGCTTCTTTGCTTAATCTTTGTACCTTTACCTTTAATGTTTTTCTTTCTTTCTTTCTTTCTTTCTTTCTTTCTTTCTTTCTTTCTTTCTTTCTTTCTTTCTTTCTTTCTTTTTCTTTCTTTCTTTTCTTTTCTTTTCTTTTCTTTTCTTTTACTAAGCAGAATTCTGCTTAGTTTTACCTCTTCAGGACTTTCAATAAATAAATATTAATGAATTATGCTTCAAAGGCTTCCCTAGGGTTCTTTGGCTCAGTCTGTTTCATACATGATGCTGTCTGAAGCTGCCGTCATTCTTCCATTCCAGTGCTTATGGGATTTGGGTTTTTCAAGTTTGTTTTCTTGCTTGTGTGAAAAATGCCACTCCTATGAGCCTTGTTTCAGTGTCCGAGTGCAAATGCATAGTACATTTCCCACATACTGGAGGAAAATCTCTAGATTGTAGATTGTAGTTCAAATTTATTAGGAAATTCCAATGGAATGTACCAGTTGACTCTTTAAACATCTGTACATAACTGCTCATTTGTTCCATGTGACCATCAACACCTGACATTATCTAATTTAGTAATTTTTGCCCTTCTTGGTATGAAACAAGATTTTATTTTGCTATTTGCTCATTGCCAATGATGTTACTCTTTTTTTCATATGTAGTCTTACATCTTTCTTTTATGATACCTGTTTTAGGCATTTTGCTATTCTTTATTCATTTGTTTGACCATACAGTTTTGCTTTGCACATTTTTATATTTGTATGTGTTGCAAGTATCTTTATCTCAAATTGTGGTTTACCTTTTCACGTTCTTAATTTTAATAGGGTTGTAATCATCAATTTCTTCCTTTATAGCTTACTCTTATTTTTGTTATTTAAGAAAAGTTTTATATATAAACATTTTATTATGGTTATAATTTTAATTATAATCTTTTATACATAAAAATTTTTATTTAGGAAACATTTCCCTATTCTTACATTATAAAAACATTTCCCTTTAACTTCTAAAAGAGTTCTAGTTATGTCTTTCGCATTTAATTCTAGAATAAATTGATTATTGTCTATGGACTATATGGGAATACCATGCATTTTTCCTAGTTGGATGCCAATTTCTCCCTGACCTGTATATTAAAGTGTACATCATTTCTGCCACTGCTTTGCGATGCCTGTTCTGTCATTAATCGAATTTCCATATACATGGGGGTCTTTTCAGGATTCTTTTCCTTTCCATGAATCTATTTGTTAATCCTCTACTAATAACATATTGCCCATATTACTGTGGTTTCAAATTTCTTGATGTATTTGGAGAGCTCCTTTCTTGTTCTTAAAAAATTTTTCTTTCTTTTTTGGACATTTGTTCTTCCTACTAGGTTTGGAGAAGTTGTTTTTGTGAAGTCCTGGAAAACCAGGTCTGAGGATTTAATGGCACTTTATAAAGACTACCACAGGTTTCTTTTTGGGGAGCTGACATCCTGATGGCACTGAGTTCTTTCGAAGAATATGTGCCATCTGAATGCCATCTTTCCATTTATTTTATTCTACTTTGATGTTATCCAATAAAGTTGAAGTTTTTTGTCCATTACAATCTTTTTATACCCTTGATTAGAATTCTTTACTATGTGCTGGCTTAAAGTGACCTTTATTGAGATATAATTTACATACCATACAATTCACTAATTTAAAGTGTACAGTTCGGTGGTCCGTTTATTCATAGTTACATGCAACCATCGCCAGAGTCAACGTTAGTTCATTTAACTCACCTCAAAAGAAACCTCAGACCATTTATCTATCACCCTCCATCCTACTCCCAGCCATAAATAACCACTAATGTACTTTTTACCTCTTGAGAATTTCTTACTCTGGACATTTCACGTGAATGGAATAACATACTTTGTAGTTCTTTTCTCTTACAAATTCAAATCTATGGTTGAGTGCGTCCAACGACTTTTTTTCAGTTATTGTGCTTTTTCTTTCTTTCTTTTCAAGTTTTAATTTAAATCCTACTTAGTTCACATATATAGTAACATATAACTGTAGACTTTAGTGATTCATCCCTTACATATAACACCCAGTGCTCATCACAAGTACCCTCCTTAATACCCGTCAACCATTTAGCCCCCCGCCACACTCTTCCATCCACCAACCCTCAGTTTCTAGTCTGTAGTTAAGAGTCTCTTATGGTTTGCTTCCCTCTCTCTCTTTTTTTCCTTCCCCTATGTTCATCTGTTTTGTTTTGTAAATTCCATATATGAGTGAAATCATATGGTATTTGTCTTTCTCTGACTGACCTATTTTGCTTAGCATAATACACTCTAGTTCCATCCAGGTCATTGCAAATGGCAAGATTTAATTCTTTTTGATGGCTGAATAATATTCCATGTATGTATCTACCACATCTTCTTTATCCATTCATTGGTTATTCGACATGTGGGCTGTTTCCATAGTTTGGCTGTTGTTGATAGTGCTACTATAAACATTGGGTTACACGTGCCCCTTCGAATCAGTACTTTTGTATCCTCTGGGTAAAAATCTAGTAGTGCAATTGCTGGGTCATAAGGTAGTTCTATTTAAACAATTTTTTTAATGTTTTATTTATTCTTGAGAGTGAGAGCGTGAGCGGGGGAGGGACAGAGAGAGAGGAGGCCAGAAGATCCAAAGTGGGTTATGCGCCGAGGGTAGCGATCTCGATGCGGGTCTCAAACTCGGGAACCCGGGGAACATGACCTAAGCTAAAGTTGGACACTTAACCAACAGAGCCACCCAGGTGCTCCCCTGCTTGTTTTTCTGCTGTAAGTATCACAATGTCCTTTTTCTTTGCATGCCTTGTAATTTTTTGTTGCAACCTGGACACTGTAGTTAATATAGTGTAGCAACTTTGGGCACCGGCCCCTGTCTTCTGGGCTCCTCTGGGCTCCATGACTGTTGTTTATTTGTGTTTGCTTGGTGACTGGCTGGATTACTTTTGTCAAGTCTATTTCACTTCCCTCCCACCCCCCTCAGTATTAGGCCTCTGATGTTCCTCCTCAGTCACCGTGGGCAATAGTGTTGGCGGGTTTTCTTCTTTTCTTTCTTGACTATCCACTGTTAGCTGTTATGCTCCACTAGTTGTAAGCTGACTGTTTTATTGTTTTGAACACGTCATAGTGCACAGTGCTCTGTTGATGAATCCAGTCAAATTTGGACTCCTTTGAAGGAATAGCTGCATAGGGTGGTGTTTCTTAATTGTTCAGATCCTTGGGGGGCTCCTCCCAGCTTCCTCTTTCCCTATTCCCTGAAAATAAGGGGGCTATGATTTTTGCCTGTATCTTGAATCTCTTCCCTGTTGCCTTTCACTACAATTTCCACTGTTTTTGAGAGCAGACTTAGGCTTGGCAATCTCCGTGTTCTGTTGTAAATGAAGTCAGTTCTTTGGAGAAAGACTAGGAGCAGCCTGTTTTACAGCCTGCTTTTCCTCCTTGTCAAAAATCTCTGAGCCAGAGGGCTGCATTGAGGTGGGGACAATGGCACATTTCCATCTGAGTGACATTCCACTTTAAGAGCTGAGCATTAAGTAGAGGAGAGCAGTTGCTTGATGTCTTCTCAGCTTGCCTCTCCCGGGTGTGGAACCTCTGCTTTAGGCAAAACAAGAACAATCAGGTCCCCAGTGTTCTCAGCAACCCCAGTACCTGCTGTTAGAGCCTCCATTCCACAAGTGGGGGCTGGTGGAAGTAGAGATACCCCATCTGTCAACTGCACTTGCTTGGAGCTTAAACTCAGCAACAGCTAACTGGGGCAGGATGAGAAATGCTGACACCCTAATTTTCTGGCTGGGAGCTGTGTGGACAGGGGTCCTGTGCTCTTGGCTGCAGTCTGAAAAGGAAGTCTAGGGAGAGATGGAGTGGTCTTGGGTCAAATACCAAACTGTTAATTTTTGGTACTGAATTCTCATAGTTTCTAAAACACCTGTTTCTTCAGCTGTATGTCCTTAGGACTATTCCAGAGGCTTGAAATGATAGCTTTCGTGTTCACATTTTGACATGAGTTTTCCAACTTACTATTGTTATGAAATGGAAAGGTGATGAGTTTTATTTTCATCTTGTGTGTTTATTCTAGAATCTTGCTAAAAATCTTATTTTGTGGTTCCTTTTGTTCTGTTGGGGTCCTGTGCATAGGCTTCTTGGTGCTAAGGATAACAATGACCTTTTTTTATCCTTTTGTAATTCCGCATATTTGTTTATTTTCAGGTGGCACTGGATTGGATCTTTAATATAATGTTGAGCAGGAGTGAGGCAAGGGGAACTAATTTTGTACATTTTTTTTGGTAGAAAACTTCATACCATTTATATATTCCTTCTTTTTTTTTGATTAAAAAATTTTTAAAATGTTTATTTACTTTTGAGGGAAAGAGAGAGAGAGTCAGAGCATGAGCAGGGGAGGATCAGAGACAGAGGGAGACACAGAATCTGAAGACAGGCTCCAGGCTCTGAGCTGTCAGCACAGAGCCTGATGCGGAGCTCGAACTCACAGACCGTGAGATCATGACCTGAGCTGAAGTCCGACGCCCAACCGACTGAGCCACCCAGGCACCCCATATATATTCCTTCTTCAAAAGATTATTTATTTTGAGAGAGAGCATGTGCACACATGCACATGCAAGCAGGAGAGGGGCAGAGAGAGGGAGAAAGAGAATCCCAGACAGGCTCCCCATTGCCAGTGCAGAGCGCAATGCGGGGCTCAAACTCACGAACTGTGAGGTCATGACCTGAGCTGAGATCAAGACTCAGATGCTTAACTGACTGAGCCACCCAGAGGCCCCTATATATTCCTATTTGAATAATCTTTTTTCCCTGCTATGCCCTTTATTGGGCTATGCATCTGACCATTGGTTCCCCTGTGGTATGACTTTTTTTCATGTGTTTCTGTCGAATACTATAAAATCATTTTCTATAATTCTTAAGATGATTTCAGGTAAATTGTACTAATTGATTATAGTGTTTCATTGTAAAGTATAACATACATGCAGAAAAGTACATAAGATACATTGGACAGTCCATAGAAATAATAGAAGAAAACATACACCTTTGAAGTAAAATCCAGCCCTAGATCTAAAACAGTGCTTGACATCAGATACCCGCTGGAAATGATTCCTGGTGATCCTCCTCACTCTCCAGATGTAACCAATATTTTGAATTGTGTGATGGGAATGTCCATTCTTTTATCACCTGCATATGCATCATTAAATAAAGATACTCTAATTTTGCATGTTCCACATTGCACGCAAATGGAATCACAGTGTATATGGTATTTTAGGTCAGATTCCTTTTGTCTCGAGTTATTTCATGGTCTTCTGTGTGGTAATAATAGTTAATTAACCTTTAATTGCTCCCTTATATTTCACTTGCAAGGATATGCTTATTTATTATTATTATTTATCTCTTGTATTCATATGCAAGGATATACCTATTATTTATTAACTCTATTACCAGTGGCTACTTGGGTGTTTTCAAGTTTTTGCCATTCTAACCAGTGCTCCTAAAAACATTATTATACATGTATCCACTTGGATAACACTTATATCCACTATAATAACACTTATTGTTATCATCATCTTGGTATTGCCTGTCATGAACTTCTCATCCTCTCCCCAAGAACTTAATCTACATATGGCCTTCTATATCTCGGTTGATGGAAACTCCCATCATTCCAGTGTTTTTTTTTTTTTTTTTTTTAGATTTTTAAAATGTTTTATTTTTATTCTTGAAAGCATGCAAGTAGGGGAGGGGCAGAGAGAGGGGCACAGAGGATCCAAAGCAGGCTCCATGCTGACAGAAGTGAGCCCGATGTGGGGTTTGAACTTAGGAACCATGAGATCATGACCTGAGCTGAAGTCAGACGCTTAACTGACTGAGCCACCCAGGGGCCCCCATTATTCCAGTTTTTATTGTGAGAAATAATCAGAGTCATCAACTCCTCTCATTCTGTCTTGCCCCAACTTCAGTCCATCAGTAATCTGTAGCCCTTACCTATATTTTCCCCGCACATTCCACTGTAAGCACCCAGGCTGACCCATCTTCCTCTCACCTGGTTATGGTTTTATTTTCCTAACAGGGGTTCTGGTCTCTACATCCATTCCTCGTAGTCTAGTCTCAGGACAAGTGATGGATCATCAAAGCTATCAGAGGAGACCACTCCTCTGTGCAAAAGCCTGAAGTAGCTCCACATTTCTCACAGAATCAGATCTGACTAGTTCCCCACATGATGATGTGCCCCACCTCCCATCACTCTCCACCATTCTTGACTGTTACTCCCCATTTCACTTTTGCTCCAGTCTCTGGCTCTGCATCTTAGTCCCATTCAGGCGGCTATAACAAAATATCAAAGAGTGGCTTATAAACAACAGAAATGTATTTCTCACAGATATGGAGGCTGGGAAGTCCAAGATCAAGGCAGCAGCAATCTTGGGTGGAAAGAGCTTTTTTGGCATCTTAGAACCTCAGTGTGCATGTGTGTTTGTGTGTGTGTACTCAAAATTAACACACACCAACACCACGGTTTATGAATGTGGGTATTATGGAAAGGTCTAAGTTCTCATGTCTTCTTCCCTCCTTCTGAGTTCTCTTCTTCTTTCCTCCTCTTCCTCAATACTTCTTCTGTCTCAAGAGTGCATAAAGGAAGAAAGAGTATCAACAGATTCTGTGATAAATGATATATATAAATAATACACCTATAAGTTAATATTAGCGTTTCTCCAGAAAAAAAAAATGTCTTCATCCACCCAGTTGGCCATGTCTACTTTGAATTGCCTAGAGTACATCAAGACACAGGGCCGGCTGGCCCACACTGCAAGTTGGGTTTCCACCTTGGGCCTCTCCTTGTTGGTGAGGGGAAATGAAGGAAAAACTCCTTCAGTGTGTTTTTGTTTATTAGAATCCCATTTACATTTGAACTCGTGGTCTATGCAGTGCTGAGCAATGTGGTAGGCAATAAGGAAAGGATGAAATAGTTTTTGTCACAAGAAATTGATAGTCATAAAATGGAAATATTTGTTTCATTTGTATAGCACTTATCTATTTTTTCTCTAATGTGTTTCGGACCATTCTAGACTCTGTGAAAGGGCAGGGATCACACAGAAAGGGTCACAGTAAACATGGAGAGAGAGTTCAGTGTATTAGTGGTGTGTTAAGACCATGATACAGAAAGTGAGTGTGGATATAGATTAGATGTGAGAAGACCATAGAATCTTGTTGGAACTTCCTGTGAATTTGAAACTTCCCCTCTGCTGTTAGTATCACCCATTCTCCTACACTTTTGTTTTAGGACTCAGTGGTGTTTGAGGATGTGGTTGTAGAGTTCACCCAAGAGGAGTGGACCCTGCTGAAACCTGCACAGAAGAAGCTCTACAAAGATGTGATGCTAGAAACCTTCAAGAACCTGGTCACAGTAGGTAAGAGTGGCATCAATCCTTCACTTAGTTATTTAGATAATAACTATTTCTTATCCATGAAGCCTATTTCAGTACTTGGAATGCAGAAGGAAGACACAGTGGAAAATAAGACAGGCATGATCAGAGCTGTCACCGACCTAGAATCTGTTTCTCTCAGTGACAGTAAAAATCTATATATTAACCTGTGTTTTTCTTTCTTTCTGGTTCAAAAGAGTTAGCATTCTTCACTGTCATCAGTATGTGTATATCCCCATGGGTCACTTTGACGGCATGGAGAAGTTTGTTGTTTGAAACCTTGTGTTTTTTTCTATGCATATTAAATTGCCTACTATTTTGACCTCTTGTGCTTTAAGTTTATTTATTTTGAGAGGGTGCATGCATGATCAGGGAGGGGCAGTGAGAGAGAGGGAGAGAGAATCTCTCAGAGACAGTGTTGTCTGTCACTGACAGTGTGGAGCCCAATGTGGGGTTTGAACTCCTGAAATGTGAGATCATGACCTGAGCTGAAATCAAGAGTCAGATGCTTGACCAACTGAGCCCCCCCAGGAGCCCCTCTTGTGCCTCTGAATAATGACGTTAACTGAGCCCCCCAGGAGCTCCTCTTGTGCCTCTGAATAATGATGTTTTGAAACAGCTGAACTCCTGAATGTATTTCTTTGCTCACAAGGGCCTTTCTCAGGAGATTTATTCACTGTTTTGTTTTAGATGATGAGACTCAACTTAGAACCAATGGGTCCATTTCTCAGCAGGATATTTTTGGAGGAAAATTATCCAATGAGCAGAAAATAGCAAGGTTCACAAAAAATGATCCCTGGACCTCCCTTTTTGGAGAAAATTGGGAAGACCATTGCATTGAAGCTAAGCACAACAACCAGGGTAGACATTTAAGGTGAGTTGCACCTGGGAGAAAATGCAACATTCCAGAACAGAATCTTACTATTTCATGAAATTAAAAAACAAAAGAAAAAATCCCATAAACCTCGCTCCAGATTTGTTTATTCACAAATCATTCCCTCCTTTTGTTTTCCTCCCTTCATGTGACTCAGACACTGAGCGTTTGAAAGGTAATTCAGTGGAAAACAATGGCCAGGGAACCCAACATAAGAAAAATGCGGTTGTAGTAATGGGCTGTGCATACGCCCATTCTCAAAGCATTTAGCTTATTCCACTTTGAAATAATTCAGACAGGACAGAAAACCTATATTTACACAGAAAAAAATGGTAGAAATGTAATCCTAGAGCTCATTAACAAATATTAATAAATAATACACAAACCATTAATAATGTGCCCCCCCCATTTTTTTTTAGCAGAAATCATATGGTGGAGAGACTCTGTGAAAGTAGCAAAGGGAATACATGTGGAGAAACCATCAACCATATTCCAAATCTTAAGCTGTACAAGAAAACACCCACTGGAGTAAAACTGTATGAATGCAGTCAGTGTGGAAAAGTCTTCAGGCATCGTTCATCCCTTAAGAGGCACAAAAGAAGTCATACTGGGTGCAAACTCTATCAGTGTGAGGAATGTGGGAGAGCCTTCAGCTGTTCTTCATACCTAAGGAATCATGTGAAAACTCACAGCGGAGAGAAACCCTATGCATGTAAACTTTGTGGGAAAACATTCATTCGTTCCCATTCCCTCACTGGACACATCAGGAGTCACACTGGAGAGAAACCCTATGAATGTAAGGAATGTGGGAAAGCCTTCAGTTGCCCTAAATCCTTTCGAGTACACGTGATAATGCATAATGGTGGGAAGCCCTATGAATGTAAGCAGTGTGGGAAAGGCTTTAGCTGTCCCAAATCCTTCCGAGTACATATGATAATGCACACTGGAGAAAAACCCTATGAATGTAAGCAGTGTGGGAAAGCCTACTGTTGGCTCACATCCTTTCAGAGACATGTGAGAATTCACAATGGAGAGAAACCCTATAAATGTGAAAAATGTGGGAAAGCATTTGGTTGGCCCTCATCCTTACACAAACATGTCAGAATGCACACTGGAGAGAAACTTGTCAACATAAGCAGCGTGGGAAGGCCTTCAGTTGGCCCTCATCCTCCCAAAAATGTAAGAATGCAGACTGGAGAGAAACGTTATAAGTGTGAAAAATGTGGGAAAGCATTTGGTTGGTCTTCGTCCTTACACAAACATAACAGAAAGCACACTGGAGAGAAACCCGTAAATGCAGGCAATGTGGGAAAGCTCTCAGTTGGCCCTAATCCTTCCAAAAATGTAAGAATGCAGACTAGAGAAAAACTCTATAAGTGTGAAAAATGTGGGAAAGTATTCAGTTGGTCCTCATCCCTACACAAGCATGTCAAAAAACACAGTGGAGAGAAGCCTATAAATGTAACCAACGTGGGAAAGCCTTCAGTTGGCCCCAGTCCTTCTAAAAACATAAGGATGCAGACTAGAGAGAAACCTTATAAGTGTGAAAAATGTGGGAAAATTTTCAGTTGTCCCAAATTGTTTCATAGTCATGTGAGAACTCACAGTCAAAGAAAATTTATAAATATAAGTGAGAAAACCTAATGCATATTAACTCATGTAAAGTAGTTTGGAAAATCCACACCAGAAGAAAAATATTATAAAAGTTACACAGTATTGCTTAGTATCTCATCCTTAATGTGGACCTCTAGCAAGTGAATTTACATGTCTTTTTCAACTAAACACTGAGAGGAGAATTCTCAAGTATTCTAAGTACATCTATATAGTACATGAATTTTGATATATTGTAGGGTTTTTTCCCTTTTATGAATTCAGTTAATATTTCCGCATCCATTTTGAAGTGTGATTCACCCATGGGTGATTTGATGTGTTTAAAATATGCATTAGGTTTAATTTTATATAGTTTTAAAATTGTTTTGTGAGTATGTACATGTAAGATACATTCCATCTTACTATCTTCCTGGGAGAACTTACAACTTTTAAAGTTGACACTTCTTTACTTAGATCATAAGGTGTATGTTCTCAACACCTTTTATTTTTATTTGCCAGAGGATCATTATTCCATTATTCCATTTTGCTGGCTTGCTAATTTGTGAATATGTAATTGGGTAGAAATTTGTAGGTATGCAGATATTGAAAGAGTATAGTTTCATATGAACTGTTATTTCCATCTGTTGCTGTATGCTCTTTGTCCTAGCTAGCTTCTGGTTAGGAAGTGGACAATACATTTGAATTAAGAAGGGAGACAGTGAAATCTAGAGGTGGAAATGGTTCTCTTGGAGTGTGTTCTCTCACCATAGGAAGGGCTAGGAAGTACATTTCCCAGGATGCTTTCTCTATATGGTTCCATGATAGAATTCTGTAATAGCCCAGCTTGCATGAGATTTGGAAGAAGCAATTTTCAGTTTATTGAGCCACCACTCTATAGGGAGATAGACAGATGCATAGGAACGTTGTGGGCACCATCTCCAGCTTATTTTCCTGATTGCTGGCCTTGCCAATCAAAAGTACCTTCCAAACAAATACCAACTGGATGACTTCCACTTTGTCAGAGATGTAGGCTTTTACAGACACCCTACCAACTTTTCCATCATGGATACACATCCGTGGTCAGATGTCCACAGCTTGCATTTTCCTGAAAGCCCTATACTGTTCACCAGGCCACTGATAAGAATGTCATGGCTGTTGATCTTATCTAATGCTCGAACCCCTTTTCTCTAGATCTTAACATATTCATATAAAGTCTGATTTGTATGGTGAACATATCATTTTCTTAATACTTTTCATGGGTCTGCGTTTCTGCTTCTACTACAACAGATACAATCGTGCATCCGTAAGAACATATGGGATTGTGTTTTCCTACAGCATCATTGAGCAGCTGCCCTGACCCAGTATTCCTATGAAATAAATCAGCATTACTGACATACTGGGTAGACTGTATGGGTTTTTCTGTTACTCAGCACTAAACACAATCCCTCAGGGTGTGTTCAATTATTAAGATTGATTATGTGTGATTAGACACAATGTGTTTTTTTGTTCAACAAATTCTGTGTTTATGAGAAATATTCTATAACCATATGAGTTGTGTACTATATAAGTGTATAAAATGTTTGAGATATATTCTATTAACTATGGTTTAAAATGTATACTAATAAATGTCAATCTCTTTAATTTACCGAAGAGATATTAAAATGTTGCAACTATGAGTTCTCAAAATTCTGTAACTTTGTGGATTTAAGAACTGTACATTTTGAGTCAGTATTACCAAGTGCCTACAAATTTAGGCAGTTTTTGTCCTCATTTTATTTTGTACATTATTACAATATTATTAATATAACTTACAATATAATTTACAATAGTAAAACCTTAATGGCTTTGCCAATTTAATTAAGTAATAAGTCTAGCAAATGATATAAAAAGATTCTCATGAGAAAATATGTTAAACTTTATTGGATGACATAAAAGCAGAGTGAAAATAAAACCATGACAAAAGAGATAATAGGCACACAGACTGAAGGGTAGAGGTCTCAGTGAATGAGAGTATCATCGATTCATGTATACTTACACCACCTAGGATGCCTTAGGTACTTTCTGGAACTGCTGAAAAGTGTTCGTAAATAGTGGGTGGTGATGCAGAAACAACCCTCCACTCATGGAGTTAACAGTAATTATTTCCCATAAAATTGAAGATATAGTCCAGCCTCATTTTCACAATCGTTAAAAATTTAGGGCGTGTTACATGTTTATGAGACTGGACACTGGTATTTGGGACCAGACAGTTCGTATTGTTTTGAAGCACAGTGTATGGGTGTTTGTATTTAACGTCCTCATGAAAGAATTCGAAATTGCCTCATATATTTGTTATTATCACTTTGGGGCTTCTGCACGTTGGCTGAGATTTGTTCTGAAGAAAATCAGAGTTCCTCATAGTTTAAGGAAGCTTCACGTTATCCTCATAGTTCTAACCCCTCAAGTCTTCTCTTCTGAGCAGAACGACAGCTATGCAAGTCCACTATGATTTCCTAACAGAAGCAAGGAGAATAGGTAGGGATGGTAAAAGGGAAAACTATCCAAGGGATAAGTGAAGTGAGCTGCAGACTGGGGGTATCATATGAGCGACATCCCAATTTATTAGACATCCTCAAATAGGGAAAATTTTTATTGACCACTTATAGGAGGAGACTGTGTAAGCTTTTGTTTTAAAAATCCACAAAGCCCCCAATGCCCACTTTTCTTTTTACGAGTATTGTTTCCACATGCTTAGACTTCCAATACATTTTAGGAAAGAAAAATATAACATTACTGTGTTTAATTAAAAGGCAAATGAGGTCCAGTCTTTGTCCATTTCTCCATGTTAACTCTTGTTTTCATAGCACAGCAGAGATTAGTGTCATTTCATAATCCTTATTAACACATTCGATCACTTCTCCCAGTGTCGTTCCAATTGTACAAGTGACACAAGGTAACCAATGGAAGTAGGGTCCTGCTTAAGCTTCTGCACCCGATAAGGATAATGGAATCTCTCTCTTTTGAAGGCCTAATGTGAGCCATCAGGTGTACTGTGTATAGTTGAAAATTTGAAATCTGGAACTCTGGAGGCTAAGTATAATTACTAAAATTTCAAAATGTAACATTAAATTTTAAACACAGTATTCAAAAGCCTACATTTATATGCCATTCTGGAAAAAGTAAAGGTACAGGGAACTAGAACAGATGAGAGGGTTAAGAGTGGGAGGAAGTTTGTCTACAAATGGGCACTAGGAGGTTGTCTTCTTGGAAATGAGAGATGGAGTGTTTTGTATTTTAACTATGGTGGTACAAGTATGAATTTATGAAAACCCCTAGAACTACACTTACAACGGCCAATTTTACTCTTTTAAAATAAATTATTAGAAAACAAAGATATAAAACTGTCTTATGAACGAAAGTGAAATTTTAACTCACCTTGATTTTTAGGTGTGCAAAGACAGTGCTTCCCACCTCCTAAAGAGTTGTGACCCATCAGGCCTTTCTTGGAACCTCATATGAAGTTAGAAAACACTCCAGAGTCACACCTGTCCTCACCTCCGTCACCTTACCCGCGGGAAGTGAGGGGAAACCAGCAATATGTCTCTAGGTTTACAATCAGGGTTCTCGGGCCAGGACTCTGGCAATGCTGTGGCTTGAAATGTAAAAGGAATTCCACAGCGTTCTCACGGGGATCCTCCCTGGGGGAAGTCGGCCTGGTGGTGTTTCCTAATCCTTGGGCATATGCATAGGGTCCTGTCCTGAGGCCATCTGCAACTCGGTTCGGACTACCTGACATCTCAGGGACAAACCCATCTCTGAGCTGCACTGCTGCAAACTTCGCTACTGATGCACACTGGACGGCGCGCCTCTAGTCATTCCTCCGCAGAAATTCCTCACGGCTGCAGTGGGAGAGTCCAGCGGAGGCACTGCGACACAGGGACCCACGTGCTTCCTCCAGAGCCCCGGCTCCCGCGTGAACTCCGCATCCTCCCGCCAGCCCAACTCGACTTCGGACGGGTCACAGCCTCAACACCTACCACGTGTGTGGAGCACCAGGGAGGATGTCAGGCTCACAGCCCCGCGCACGCGCACTCACGCCACGCGGCCGCCGTCTCTCGCCTCTGCTTCTCCAAACGCGCGGAGCAGCGCCGCGCATGCGCCGTCAACACCCCGCGTTTCCTCAGCTCCAAACTCCCTGACAGCTTCAGGTGGAACCTGTAGACCCTTTCCGCCGGGCACCGTGGTCACTTCCTGGCTGCCAACCACCGTGGATCCCACGTCTTGGGGGGAAATGTAGCTTAGAGAGTAAGCGCCTCCTCAGACACTATCATCGCCAGCTCTAGAGTGCTCCCAACGTGCAACGCGGATGCAGTCACGTGGGTGCCGCGGGGACACCTGGGAGTTCTGAACTGGCTGGTCGGCGCAGGCGCAGGCGCAGGCGCAGGCTCAGGCTCCTGCCGCGGAGAGCCCTCAGGTGGCGGAGCTGAGATCGCAGGTCTTCTGGAAGCTGGAGAATGTGCGGTCTATATCTGGGTGGGGCTGGGGTGCTGAGCCACCAACTCCCGCCCCCTACAAGTTTCCGGTTGGCTTCTCCTTCCCAGAGGTCGTTGCCTGTCGCCCGGAAACGGGATGTCCCAGCTTGAGAGACGTCGGCTTTCCGCTGGCGGGATGCAGCGGGTGCGCTGGACTGCGACCGACCGTGGACAGGAAAGGCGGGAGCCGTGCCCGGGGGCACAGGGCGGCGGTGCGAACACGGAGCGGAGCGCCGCGCTGGCCAGCTGGGTTGTCCGGGGGAGAGGAGCCCTCTGCCGGCAGAAACCTACAGCACAGCGAGGCGCGGGAGCGGGTGGGCCCTTGACTGGGGTCGCAGGCTCTGGGTGTCAGGTTATGAAGACACGGGGCGAGGGTGGGTGCAGGTGGGCTTTGTGCACGCTGAGGGTTCTGCAGTGTGAGACCCCCTTTCCAGCAGGCCACCAAAGGATCCTTTGGGACTTCTTTCGGGGAACCAGCGGAACCCTGTACTGTTTGGCATGGGGAACGTAACCCTTGGATGTGAGCCCAAGAGCGTGTCTGGATCAATGGGAACCCCACCTCCACCCCAGGGGAAGGTGTGTGTGTCTGTATGAACCTGGCCTTTCAATAAGCATTTAGGCTTTGTACCGGGTGCTGGTGATTTAGCAGTGACCACGTCAGAAGGATGATCTCTTCCCACTTGGAGCTGAAATTCTATGGGGGAAAATGAACGACACATAAGGAAAATATAAGGTGTATTGGAGGGTGGTTAAGTCCTAAAGGGAAAAAGAAAGAAAGAAAGGGAAGGGTGCGGAGGTTCTGGGCGGTGTATGTGTTGCCTGGAGGTCTGTCAGTGTCCGTTATCTCTGAAAGTGTGTGTATCTATCTCAGGTTTCAAAGTTTAGGTGATTTTGTCTGTTTCAGGAGCCACGTAGGACAGGCCTGGGATTGTCCCTGTGGCAGAGTTATGTTCAGCCAAGAGTGTCTGTGAGTCTCCTACATTCCAGCGCTGTTCCTTTCACTCTGTGTATGTTTCCCATCCTGTGTGTAATAACCTAATGTTGGCTGATGTGAAATGTTGGGGTTTGGGAACAAATGGTCAAGAAAGAATCCTTGAGATGTCTTCGGTGCAAAAGGGTTGGTTTTATTAAAGCTCGGGGACAGGAGCCATGAGCAGAAAGAGCTGCACTGGGATTGTGAGGAGTGGCTAATCATATACTTTCAAAATGGGAGGGGGTTAGGGATAGTTTAAGTCTCGAAGGAGTTTGGAAGCAAGGTTTCCAGGACTTTGAGGGGCTAGCTGTTGTTAGGAAAAGGTTATTTACTATTGTCTAGTAAAACCTCAGTCATGAGACCCTTCAGATGTATATCTGTGGGCCATATGCTTGGAGGATGATTGATAACATATATCTTGGTGGGGGAGGGATAGAGATAAAGGAAGTTTCCAAAGGGAGTTTTGTATGTTAAGGTAGACTACAGGACCATGGAGGTCAGGCTAATGTCAAGCTAAGGTTGTCAGTTGCCCCTAGGAAAAGTATTAACATTGAAGCAATTGAGTTTCTGAAGTAAGGTCACTGCCTGTCTGAAGGACTTGTCAATGGGCTGTAAGTTGTAAGGAAATTTAATGGCTTTCATTTTGTCTTTGTTCTCCAAATCATTGGCAATTTGGATATCTTCTTTGGAAAAAGTCTATTCAATTCTTCTCCCCATTTTTAAATTGGACTATTTGGTGTTTGTGTTTGTGTTTTGCTGTGTGAGTTCTTTATCAGATACACGACTTGCAATTATTTCCCCCCATTCTGTTGGTTGCCTTTTCATTTTGTTGATGGAGTAAAGTTTAAGAAAATTAAAATTAACAGTCGTCTCAGGGCTCCTGGGTGGCTCAGTAGGTTAGGTGTCCAACTCTTGATATTGGCTCAGGTCATGGTCTCATGGTTCATGGGATCAAGCCCTGCATAAGGCTCCGTGCTGAGCATGGAGCCCTCTGCTTGGGATTCTCTCTCCTTCTCTCACTGAACCTCCCTTGCTCAAATGCTCTTTCTCTCAAAATAGAAAAAAATACAAAAAAAAAATACAACCGTCTCAACCACCTAACACTCATCAGGATGGCTATTGTGAAAAAGAACCCCAGAAAATAACAAGCAAAGATGTGGAGAAATTGGAACCCTTGTGTACTGTGCGTGGGAATGTAATGTTCAGTTGCTGTGGAAACTAGTATGGCAGTTCCTCAAAATATAAAAAATAGAATTACATATGATCTAGCAGTTGCACTTCTGAGTGTACACTCCAAAGATTGAAATCAGGGGTTAAAAGAGAGATTTGTATATCCATGGTCATAGCAGCATTATTGATAATAGCTAAATGGTGGAAGCAACCCAGGTGTCCATCAATGGATGGGTGGATAAATGAAATGTGGTGCATATATACAATGGAATATTATTTAGCCCTAAGGAAGGAAAGTCTAACACATGCTATAAAATGGATAAACCTTGAAAACATTATGCTAAGTCAAATAAGGCAGTCACAAAAAACCATTACATGGTGGTTGCCAGTGGTGGGGTGGCGATGGGGGGCAGTGGGGAATTTTTGTTACATGAGTATAGACTCTGAGTTTTGCAAATTAAAAAGAGATCTGTAGGTGGATGGTAGTGATAGTTGCATAACAATGTGAATGTGCTTGCTGATCCTGAACTGCACTCAAAAATGAGTAAGATAGTAAATTTTATGTTGTATATTTTACCACAATTCTAAAAATATACGTAAGTATCTCAATTTAAGAACCAAATTCATGCAGGGGCACCTAGGTGGCTCAGTCAGTTAAGCATCCGACTTCGGCTCAGGTCATGATCCTGTGGTTCTTGAGTTCAAGCCCTGCATCAAGATCTATGCTAAAAGCTCAGAGCCTGGAGCCTGCTATGGATTCTGTGTCTCCCTCTCTCTCTGCCCTTCCCCTGTTTGTGCTCTTGCGTGCTCTCTCTCTCTCTCTCAAAAATAAATATTTAAAATTTAAAAAAAAGAACCAAATTCATGCTTCATATAATAATAGTCTCTGGAATGGAGGAAAGGGCATGTCATCTTACATCAGAGTATTTGTTGTCTGTTGCTGTGTAATATTTCCAAACCTACAAATTAAAACATTTATTTTGCTAACAAATCTGCTATTTGGATAGGACTGGGTATTGACATCTCCGCTGCACTCAGTCACCACCCTAGAGCCAGTTGGTGTGTGCTTTTGCCCAACTAGTTTTTACAGGGCCTACTGTATCTTTTTATCCTGGAGGTCATAGGGAGCTTTCCAGCAAATAACAATGTTAACACATAAAACAATATAGTATCATTTTTTAATCCCTTTTAGCAAAAGTGCCCTTTTTAGTTCACCATCGGCAAATCTGGTGTTTGTCCAGTCTGAATGAAAATCAAAACCAAGTCATAAAAAGACAAGGTTATTATCTTGTGTTGGACTCTGAAAACCACTGTTCATTGTCTCTTCCTATCTTGTAAAACAGTGTTTCTTTAGTTTCCTTTGCTGGGGTTTGGGGAATATGCATTATCAGTGGTCATTACTAGATGATAGCAAAGAGCATCAGATTTCAATAGAGGATTAAGCCAGCTCAAGCATCTCCAGGCAGTGTATGGTTTTGAAGGCTTTAGGATGGTGCTCAGGCCAAGGCTGCAGCTGAGGCACCTCTCCCTTGCACGCGTAAGGGGCTCATGCGCCCCCTACAAAATCCTTTACCTATGGCCCTTGGGTTCTGCTGAATGGCTCCTAGTGTACCTAATGCTTCTTTGGAAACAAGCTACCATATAGAGCCATCTGGCTTTGTGATCACAGCAGTTTCCCCAATTTTGCGTCCCTCTTTTTATGTGGACCTGAGCCAAGCCAACTTGGTGGCTTCATTCCCTTTCTCTGAGAGCATTCTTAGCCATAAACAGGGGTCTACTAGGTCCTGTTTACCTCTGTCCCTTAGTCAGGAATTTTATATGGAAATGAAATTATGTAAATCTCCATATCATGCCCTACACAAACTTCAAAACAAACTAAAAATAAATGTGAGAACTTAAACAATTTAAGAAGAAACTACAAGAGATGAAAGAAAGAAAGAAAGAAAGAAAGAAAGAAAGAAAGAAAGAAAGAAAGAAAGAAAAGACAACATTAGTAGAATAAAAGAGCAGTCCATAGAATGGAAGGGGGAACTTTCGATCTATGTATCTGGCAAAGTGCTCTAGGATTTTGATGGTTTCCTATCTTATATTTAGGTCTTTCATCCATTTTGAGTTTATTTTTGTGTATGGTGTAAGAAAGTGGTCCAGGTTAATTCTCTTGTGTGTCACTGTCCAGTTTTCCCAACACCATTTGCTGAAGAGACCGTCTTTTTTTCATTGGATATTCTTTCCTGCTTTGTCAAAGATCAGTTGGTCATACATTTGTGTGCCCATTTCTGGATTCTCTATTCTGTCCCCTTAATCTATGTGTCTGTTTTTGTGCCAGTACCATACTGTCTTGATGATTACATCTTTGAAAAATACAGCTTGAAGTCCAGAATTACGATGCCTCTGGCTTTGGTTTTCTTTTTCAACATTACTTTGGCTATTCAGGATCTTTTCTGGTTCCATATAAATTTTAGAATTGTTTGTTCTAGCTCTGTGAAGAATGCTGCTATTATTTTGACAGGGATAGCACTGAATGTATTTCTTTGGATAGTACAGGCATTTTTAACAATACTTGTTCTTTCCAATCCATGAGCATTGAATGCTTTTCCATTTCTGTGTCTTTAGTTTCTTTCATAAGCTTTCTCTAGTTTTCATCATACAGATCTTCTACCTCTTCAGTTGGGTTTATTCTTAGGTATCTTATGGTACTTGGTGCAGTTGTAAATGGGATTGATTCCTTGATTTCCTTTTCTGTTGCTTCCTTTTTGGGTATAAAACTGCAACTGATTTGTATATGGATTTTGTATCCTGCAACTTGGCTGAATTCATCTATCAGTTCTAACAGTGTTTTGGTGGAGTCTTTCGGGTTTTCCACATAGAGTATTATGCTGTCTTCAATACTTGCTGATTGGGATGCCTTTTATTTCTTTTTGTTGTCTGATTGCTGAGGCTAGGACTTCCAGTACTGTGTTGAACAACAGCGGTGAGAGTGAACATCCTTGTCATGTTCCTGACTTCAGGAGGAAAAAATAGGTCAATCTCATTCATGCTCTTATCTTTTGGGGATAATGACTGGAAGGGAGCACAAATTGAGCTCCGGGTGCTGGCAGTGTTCTGTTTCTTGATCTGGTGCTGATTGCATGGGTGTGTTTACTTTATAACAATTCAGTGAGCTCTTTTATAATATGATCACTTTTCTGTATTCCTGTTGCACTTATATAAAAACTTGAACAAATGGACAAGATGACTGAATACATCAGAAAAATTAAGAACTCCAAGGATGAAGTACCAACAACTTATAGCTGAAGAGAGACTTAGTGCAAAGTAAAATAACATAGAAGAAAACATCCAGGATGAAGCCCACAGAGGCAAAATTGTGGCAACTACAGAGGAGAGAGTATGAGACATGATATTCAAAATTACAGACCTTGGAATGTGGCAAAAGGGGGTAAAATTATACTTATGGCAGAATTCTGTTCTAGTACCTATGTAAAATATAATTTAAATATTAGATCTATATCCAACCTCAGTAAACCCAGTGGCTCACTCTATCCTCTCCCCCTGGAAGACGAAATCTTGCCTGTGAGGAGCCTGGGGAACAAACTCTCTTACTTTCAGTACACAATTCAGTCCAGCAGGAAAATTCTGATAGGTCAGAATTCCTGCTGTTCCATATGCATTTTTTCTTCTAAGGAAGCCAGGTCACTAGTGGTGTTATTAAAATAGTTCTTCCTCAGAGGAGGTGGAGCTAAAAAGGGATGCATCATTTGTATTGGAAAAGGAACTCAGGAAAGAAAAGCATTTAAGATTGAGGCATAGCTCTTGCTCTCTCTCTTAAAATAAATAAACTTAAAAAAATAAAATACATTAACTTTATACCAAATTGTCAAACTCTATTTTTCTAATAATTATCTGTAGAACTTTTTTTGTGTTTTCAATGTCAACCATCATATCACCTACATAATGTTTAATTTCTTCTTTTAAAGAACTGATGCCTGGGGGCACCTGGTGAGTTGGTTGAGTGCATGACTCTTGATTTCAGCTCAGGGCATGATCTCAGGGTCATGGGATCGAGCCCTGAGTCAGGCTCCATGATGAGCATGGAGCCTGCTTAAAATCCTCTCCTCCCTCTGCCACTCTTCCCCATGTGCGTGTGCTCTCTAAGATAAAATTAAAATTAAAAAAAGAGCTTATGCCTGTAATTTATTTTTCTTATTACATTATGTATTACAATATGTATTATATTACATCTATTTCAATGCCCCCATTAAATAGAATTATAGTGAACATCATGGTATTATTCTTTATTTTATTGAAATATAATTGACATGTAACATTGTATTTGTTTCAAGTCTATGATATATATATATACATATATATATACACACACACACATATATATAGTGTAATCACTACAATAAGTCTAGTTAAC
Organism: Cryptoprocta ferox; assembly: GCA_028646485.1. NCBI lineage: Eukaryota > Metazoa > Chordata > Mammalia > Carnivora > Eupleridae > Cryptoprocta > Cryptoprocta ferox. The sequence continues at coordinate 1,857,686 of CM053574.1, forward strand.
ATCCATCCCCATGCTTAGATTGGAGATTATACATACTTTTCTTGTGATGAGAACTTTTAAGATCTAGCTTCAGCAACTTTTAAATATACAATATAGTATTATTAACTATAGTCATCACGGTGTACAGTACATCTCCATGAGGGCTGTGTGTGTGTGTGTGTGTGTGTATTCATTGCTGCATCTCCAGCACATAGAACAGGATCTGGCACACAGGTGATCAAAAAAATGTTTGTTAAATGGTCAGGTTCGGGATACTTACACATTCACACACAAATAATAGTTGTTGTTTTCAAACCTCCTAACAGACCCATATCCCCTTGCACTTCAAGAAAGGACAGTTCTCACCCCTTTCCCATATGGCTGAGTAGTGTCCCCTGGGTCCCAAAACAAATCCCAAGAGTGTCTCTTAGCTGATTTGTGGGGAAGGGACCTTACACTACTGAGTTCACATTGTGCATAAAATTTGACTGAACCTGCCCCATCCCTGCATCTCCCTAAGAAACTATCAAGGGGTCATCACCACCATGACAGGAGCCTGGGGTCCTGAGAGTCAAGGGCCAATATCCTTTGTGAGGAACGCTCCCGTGGGTCACTCTGCTTTAAGTTTCTTCCCGCCATGCACCCCTCACTATCTAACAGGGGAGTCTGGGTTGTCCCTTTGTTTTGGGTTGAGAACCGCGTGCAGACTGTCTTTCACCTCTTCAGTCGTCATGTCCTCCACTAGGTCCCTCCGAGTCCAGCCACTTCGCTGCGGTTCCCTTCACACCTGGCAGGCTTTGCGGTCTCAGCGGCCTCCCTCTGCAGCCAGTGGGAGACAGGGAGGAGGTCGAGGCCCAGGAAACCACCCGGAGCCCTTCCTGGGCACCCACGGGAAGTGGCTGTGGGTCCCAGGGGGCGGGGACTTCTGCCATTTCCGGTAGGCCCGCGCGTCTCTTCCGGGACACGCGCGGGCACCACTTCCACGACGGGAGGGACATTCCGCCTGCGATGGGCCGCTCAGCAAAGGTCAGAAGTGGCAGCTGCCTCTGGGAACAGCTGGTATGAGGGGGCGCTGTGCGTGCTGGGGGGGACCCGAGGGGCAGACCAAGGCCTTGGAGGGCCGTCTTTCTTTGAGCTGAGTTTCCTGCGGGTGCGCCCCAGAACGAGGGTGACTAGAGGCAGGAAGGGGCGGACTCCGCAGACCTGGCCTGGAGCCTGGGGATGACAGGCGAGACAAAGAGGCTGTGGTTCCGGGTGTGGACTGCGCACGTGCGGCCCTGAGTCTAGCGGAGGAGCGCCGTGACTGCGCATGTGCACCGCTATGATGCAGCGTGGAGGCGGTGAGAGGGTGGATCGGGCCTTGCCGCGTGCTGCTGAGCCGCTGGTGCCCGGGAGCAGGCTTGTCCCGCGAGGGGTGTGGGCCACCGTCTCAGCTTTCACTGCCCGTTTTCTGCTCCCTCTCACCTCACTGCAACGCGGTGCTGCTCCAGGGAAGGATTTGCAAGATGGGGACAGATGTCGATCCCGCAGTGAACTCTTAGAGCAAAACGCACAGAACTGGGTTTGGGATGGGGATTTGAGAGCAGGGGATTCCTGCCCATGAGGGCCCTGCTTGACAAAACTAGGTCCGCCCTTATTTCAGACCAACGGTTCTTCCAGAGCTCGGATTCCCAGGACCCTGTAGGACAAATACCCCGTCCCTTCTGATGTGGGGCCGTGGAGTGGACAGTTAAGAAGGAATGCTTGAGACATTTTCGTGCAGAAAGGTGCTTCTATTATGGCACAGGGACAGGACCCGTGGGCAGAAAGAGCTGCACTGGGATTGTGAGGAGAGACCATTATATACTTTTTAGTTAGTGGGGGTTAGGGATTGCGTAAGTGTCTGAGGGATTTGGAAGCCAGCCTTCCAGGACCTTGCCGGGCTGGCTGCTAAGATTAGTGACTATTATCTTGTAAAACATTAGCTGTGAGATACTTCAGATGTATCAGTGGGCCGTATGTTTGAAGGATGATTGTTAACATATATCTGGGGGGCAGTTTATGGTTATCAGAGTGAAGTCACACTAAATAGAGCAAAGTTATAAAGTGGTAAAACGTTAAAGGGAGCCCTTGAGGGAGCTATATAGGAGTGTTACAATCTGTATGCGTCATGAATCCTGCCTGGAGATGACTAGCCAAGCAGCAGCAAAATCCGGCCTTTGCTCCTTTTTCTCCCATCCCCTTCCCTGTGGCAAAGTCCCTGAGGTAAGGGCAAGCATGTGCCAGGAGGGTATCACCTAATTTCTGACTGGATTCCAAGAAAGGCGTGATGGCTCAAGATTCCTTCTTATCCGTATCTGCCATTCTCTGTAACGTTGTTGAGGAGGTGGAGAGAATTGTTTTGCTTACCTGAACATCAAGGTTCTGGTATTGGTTTTCTGTTGTGGATTTAGGAATATGCATAACAGTAAAATTCAGTCTTGTTAGTGTAGTTCTGTGAGTTTTCAGAAATGTATGCATTGGTACCAAAGTCATAATACAGACTAATCTCTCACTCCCAAATGATCACTAGTGCTGCCCATTTGTAGCCAAGTCCTTCCCCACCTTTACAGTCTGATCTGTTCTACATTCTAAACCATACCTTTATTGAAAGAGCCATGTAATGAACTCAGACATTGTAGCATTTTGAGTCAGATGCATGTTTGTAAAACTAAGCAATTACACTTGCCTTTCAGTGATGTTCTGAGTTTTGGGGGCCGTGGAACACATAAAATCTTCAAAACTGAGATTTCATTAATTATAAGTTACATGAGCTGATGTCAAACCATGCTTCCTGTGCTCAAGTATCCTCTTTGGAGTTTGGGTGAGATGGGGGAGGGGGATCGAATAAGGTAATGATGGTCTAATTATGTTGAAATATCTGCGATATTGTAAAATGTTAAATTTGGGAAAAGTAGACACAGATTTTACTTCATTTGCTGTTTAATTAAGCAAAGAGGTACTACATTTCTTCTTTACCCTGAGATACTGGAAGACTAATATATGGAAATAATACCTATGAAAAACTTTGTGTAAAATTTTCCATCTCTTTCTTTTGTTTTTTTTTTAATGTTTGTTTGTTTATTTATTTATTTAGTGAGAGTGCTAGCAGGGGAGAGGCAGAGAAAGAGGGAGAGAGAGAATCCCAACCAGGCTCTGGGCTATAAGCGCAGAGGCCGATGTGAGGCTCGATCCCACGAACCTTGGGATCACAATCTGAGCAGATGCAGGACTCGATCCCATGAACCTTGAGATGGCGACCCGAACTGAAACCAAGAGTCAGATGCTTAACTGACTGAACCACCCAGGCACCCCTCCATCTCTTTCTATACAAGGGCATTAACATTCTCCATATTTAAGAATGCTAAAGATGTATTCTCTCATACTAAGTTGGATAGTACTCAAAAAGACACACTGTGTTTGCAACTCACCTTCCTTTTTTCTTACGAAAAATCCTCTCATCACCCACATGTCTTCTCCTTGCATCTACCAGATCACCAGAGATTGCATAGATATCATTCTACTTACAAGAAAGGGCATATGCTGTGGTAAGAGTGTGTGGGTGATCCTACCCCTTTTCCAAACTAGGGACAACGCTATGATTTCCAGGATACAACTTCTGTTACTTGGACTGTAATAGCAATTCTTTCAAAAGGATTATAAATAGCCACATTCTGTAGCCCAGATAAATGTGGACTCTGGTGACAGAAAGTCTTTCCAATTCATAAATATATCACATGACCTAAAGGTTTTAACCATTGCAAAAATAAAGCTGAACTCTGAGTAGGATTTTATGTTTCTAGAGAATCATTACTCTGTCAATGCCATGAATGCAGAACTGTGTATCACACACACTATTTACAAACACCTTGGAGCAGGGCCTGTGACTGTGTTTACATGAGACACTAGAAGATGGAATATACATTCATGAACAACGTCCTCACTCACTGATGCCCTTGCTCTCGACAGAAAAAATAAATGACATCCTTTTGCTTTCCCTGTTATCTCCCTTGTCATGGATTTTTTTCCACCAAGATCCACATTTCCACCTTTTATGCTATACCTTTTTAAAATCACTATCCCTTGGGGCGCCTGGGTGGCTCAGTCGGTTGGGTGTCCGACTTCGGCTTAGGTCATGATCTCACGGTTCGTGGGTTCGAGCCCCTCGTCGGGCTCTATGCTGACAGCTAGCTCAGAGCCTGGAGCCTGTCTTCGGATTCTGTGTCTCCCTCTCTCTCTGACCCTCCCCTGCTCCCACTGTCTCTCCCTCCCTCTCTCTCTGTCAAAAAAACAAAACATTAAAAAAAATTTTTTTTTAAATAAAATCACTATCCCCACAAAAATGTATGCATCATAACAGCAAACTACAAAGACCTGTTTCCTACTTGTATGTTGGGAGCCTACCACACATGCCTTGATTAGTTTTGAGCCTACTTTCATTTTGAGCTTAGAATGGCTGTTGATCACAGAGGATCAAAAACTAACATCAAGTGAAGAGCACGGTCTTTGAGTTAGAAGGGCTTCTTTTGAGTCCTGATCCTGCTGTTAACCACTCGCTAGCTTTGAAATCTGTAGACCTAAGTTAACCCACAAAAGGAGATGAAAGTATTTACGTTATGGTTTTGGAGGAATAACTAAATTTATGTTAACTGAGCTAATTTATGGAAAACACTGAAAAAAAGGGTCAGTTGTGTAGTAAACATGCTCAACTTTTACATCGTGAGAAAGAACCAGCCGTTGAGAACTAAGACCTACCTGGCCTGGCATTCGCTCCGAGGCCATGAAATGGCTCTACTGAACAGAACCCACTTCCATACAAAGCTATTATCAGACAAGGTCATCGGGTAATCATGGAACAAGGCAAAAACAAGAGTGCTCTGTAGTCATGTCATTACACAGAATAAAAAGAGAATTATGCAAATCACAAATATAATGAAATATCCCTAGTCTGGCTAATGAAATGGATTTCTGCTTCTTTACAAGGTAATTTTAGCCTATTGCCTTCTTTCTGCCTTCTAGATAAGACTATTGAAATTCTCAATCAGACAATTACATTCATTTCCTGTATCAAAATTCCCCAAGAGTATTCTCAGACTTGATTCACTCGAAGGACCAAACAGGATTCAGAGGAACCACTGTACCATGGTTTTGGGTAAAAGGATAGATTGAAATCAGCAAAGGGAAATAGCACATAGGGTGAAGCCTCGGAGAAGTCAATGTGCACCTCCACTTGTCCTCCCTCACTAGTCACATACACGGCACTCCCAGCAATGCTGTGTCACACCACATGTGAAGAGTTGACAAGCTCAGTTCACCTGAGCCTTCATCTCCAGGATTTTTACTGGGGGTCTGTCATGTAGCCATGCCACATCCACATAACTGAGCTTAGCTACTCAGCTTCCAATTCCCTTCCCCAGAGGTCAGACTTGTAGAGTCTCATCCATGGCCTTATGCACACGAAAGCAGGCATTCAGCACAAGTCACACTGTTAGCATAAACTACCCAGTCAAACTGATACAGTGTGGTCCAAGGACGCGACATACAGAATACTCATTGGTCAGAATATTTCAAGGACTCAGAATTTATCTCCCAGGAGCTGGTCAAGGACCAGTGCGTTCTTCAAAAAGTGCAGAATTTGAGTAACCAAAGTGTGCTGAATTAACATGCTACTGTACACTTCCTGACACTGTCCAACCCAGTAAAATACCTGCTCCTTTGATGCCTCCCCCAGATCACCTGAAATGAATCCAGTCCGTGCAGGTCCTTCCTACTGCTCGGTTTCTGAGATGCCCCATTGTTCCTCGTGCTAAGCAGTCACCCTGTTGTAGGAAGTCCACAAACCTAATCTTGTTCAACTGCACATGTGTTTCTCACGTGTTCTGGGTGGTGGGTATCGACTTGGCCAATGTATAAGGTTTTATCCTTACAAGTGAATAAGCAGTTCTAAAGGGGAAACTGCTTAACATTATAAGAATAAGAAAATTCACATTAAATTCTGACGCCAGACCATATGTTCAAAAAGACAAAATTACAGTATTGTTTTGATAATCCATAATTGTATCGGGATATTTTAACATATTATTTCAGTACATGAAAGATAAAGTTAATGTTTTAAGTATACAGAAAATATCAAACCAGTTTTACTAGGATTCTCCGAAGAATTATGTACCAAAACATTGTTTGACAAAAAACCACAAATTCAGGGGAGGGTGGGGATAGGGAAAAAACAGTGTGGGGGGGAAGCACAAATTATTTTGCAAACATAAAAATTGGAATAATTGAACACATATTAAGTTTATCATTTAGAGATTGCATTCAGCTCTAACAGAACACTCCCACAATCTGCTGCATGTATTTACAAGGTACCTATTTCTCAGGTAGAATTTTCCAGAAACAAAAAGTACAGGGTAAATGCAACCACTCAATAGGGTAGTTGGGAAACCAAGTCCTGTGTGTTTTCTGACCTGATTGTAAATTTCAGAAGTTCCCGTGGAGTCAGGTACACGGGGCCACCGGACATGTTATAGGAAGATGTTTACCACACACATTCGACCTAACACAAATACAGTAAAATGAGAGAAATGAGGGAGTGTCAGGAAAGCTCACCAACCAAGAGAATACAAATCAGTGGCCTGAGCGGATGTGTGGGAGCTCGCAGGAAAGTCTAAATTGTGGATGTGTGAGAATGGAAGTAGACCCATCAGAGGAGAGCTATGGGAGGTGCCTGTGCACGGCATCAGCTCTGACGGAATGAAGTCAATTAACTAATGTTTGCTTTGCAGACACTCTTGATCAGTGGGCCCAGAAGGCAGGAAAATCTGTTGGGAATTGGTGCCCGCTGGGGCACCTGGGTGGCTCAGTCAGTCAAGTGTCCGACTTCAGCTCCGCTCATGATCTCATGGTTTGTGAGTTCAAATCCTGCGACTGGGTCTGTGCTGACAGCTCAGAGCCTGGAGCCTGCTACTGTCTCCCTCTTTCTCTGCCCCTCCCCCACTTGCGCTCTGTCTCTCTCTCTTTTAAACATTAAAAATTTTAAAAACCATTACAATTAAGGAACATTTAAAAAATTTAAATTGGTGCCCATCAAGCTCTGATGCACATATTTCACTGCATGACAGCTCCCAAAGCTAAGTTTGACATATTGTTCATTTCTGCCTTCCTGATCTCATGCAAAGTTTGCCTCTTTGCCAGCTCTAATCTGGAACAGTGTGGGGGAAAACATTCTGGGAAAAGTAGTTCCCAGACTTACCCACATTGACACATCACAACCTAGCACACAATAGCTATTCTAGCTTTTATCCCATTCAAGTAAGAAGGTCTCTCTTTTAAAGTAAAAGCCCTGTTACAATTCTGAGCCAGGAGCTAACATGAGCAGAAATGGACCAAAGAGGAAAGTAAATCAGATGAACGTGTCCTCATTCAACAGCCTAACACTGAGGAATCTCTGCCAGAAAGTGAAATATCGTTGGGGAGCCTGGGTGGCTCCATCGGTTAAGTGTCCGACTTCGGCTCAGGTCACGATCTCGCGATTTGTGGGTTTGAGCCCCGCGTTGGGCTCTGTGCTGACAGCTCAGAGCCTGGAGTCTGCTTCGGATTCTGTGTCTCCCTCTCTCTCTGCCCTCCCCCCAGCTCACACTCTGTGTCACTTTGTCTCTCAAAAGTAAATAAATGTAAAAAAAATTTTTTAAACAAAATGAAACACCGTGTCCTGTAACTAGAAAAAATGCCAAACATATTTTTTAAAGATACTAAACACTGAGAGTATCAAAAATACTGTTTTTCTTAGGAAGGAGGTGAGGATAGATGTCGGGTTATATAAATCCCAGTATGTGCAAGAGACAAATCCCAATGACACCAAAGTATCATTGTCTTAATAATCACATGTTGGAACCCAATAAGGGAGTGTCCAAATACATAAAACAGTTAATAAAAAACCTAAAAGAACTAACCAATAATAATAAAATAACTGTATGCGACTTTAACCCCCCACTTACATCAATGGACAGTTCATCTAAGTAGAAAATCAGTAAGGAAATAATGGCTTTGAATGACATCCCCCTGCCCCTCTCCCCTGCTCTCTCTCTCTTAAAAAAAAAAAAAAAAGATGAAAGGATGAAAGAAATACCAACTGGGAAATGTTTTCAATAATATAGCAAAAAGGGGAATTTCATTAATATTTTTAAAAGCTCTCATAAATCAAACGCAAAATGTAGAAATCCAATAAAATGTGCAAACGCTCTGCACAGAAACTTGCAAAATTATAACCGGCAAATGCTTAATAAAGATGTATGGATAGGTTAGTTCCTTGGGCCCAGAATGGATAATAGGAATAGAGGACCTGATTAACTGGCAAAATAGTGGTTTTGATTCCCTAACTCATTAGTCGAGGCATATTCCTGGGGAAACGTCCAAGAGATGTGTCCACTACTGCTCCTCGAGACAGTAACCTGAAGTAGCACCTCATTCACAGGGGGTTTCAGATATTAGTACTGCCTCCAAATACTTAGAGACACAGGGACTTTTTTTTTTTCTAACTACCTTTCTCTTTAATTTGAATGTTTGGTCAAATTGCAACAGCTGTGGCAGATGAGTTGGGACTGTATCACAATCTCGATCAGGCTGGTGTATTTATCACAGCTTTATTTCAAATGTGGTGTCTTGGCTGGTGCAGACGAACCAGGCTCCTGGCATCTGATAGGCAGCTATTGGTTACAAATGCTGTGTGCCCATTCTGCTAGCAGATACAGTCAGGATCAATTCCCATTCATTTGGCAGGCATTTCATGTACTTGTCCTGTGTTGTCTTTTTTTTTTATGTTTATTTATTTTTGAGAGAGAGTGAGCAGGAGAAGGGCAGAGAGAGGAGGAGACACAGAATCTGAAGCAGGCTTCAGGCTCTGAGCTGTCAGCACAGAGCCCGACACTTGGCTTGAACCCATGAACCATGAGATCTTGACCTGAGCCAAAGTCGGCCGCTTAACCAACTGAGCCATCCAGGCGCCACTGTCCTGTGTTGTCTTGATGCTTGATCAGCAGTCCTGATCTTTGTCCAAATACAGGACAGACACATGCATGTCTGAAGGTGGGAATGCAGGGGAAATACAGGGACAGCTCGTGAGCCTGTGTGATTGAATTGTCCCCTATTTCCCATATCCAGTTTATGCTATGATTTACATTTTTTATTATTGTGGCACATTTGTTACAATTAATGAACAATGTTGACACATCATTAGTAGCTAAAGTCCGCACTATTCAGACTTCCTTAGTGTCCACTTGATGTCCTTTTGCTGTCCCAGGACCCCCTCCAAGACCCTGCATGAAATTTAAGCATTGTGTCTCCCTAGGTTTCTCTGGGCTGTGAGGACTTCTTAGACTTTCCTTGTTTGTGATGTTTTGAGGAGGACTGGGAGGGTACCTTGTAGGGTGTCCCTCTGTTGAATATGGCTGACATTTTTCTTCATGGTTCGGTTGGGGCTATGCGGTTATGGGAGGAAGACCATAGAGGTAAAGTTTCAGCAATTTCGTCCCATCACATCGAGAGTACATGCTGCCAAAATGACTTATCCCCGTCACGGCTGACCTTCGTCACCTGGCTCACGCGAGTTTGTCAAGGGTCTCCACCATTAACCTCAAGCCCCTCCATCATGTTCTCTTTGGAAGGAAGTCATTATGCGCAGTCTTCACGCAGGAGTGGGGGTGGTGCCGCACCTCCTTGAGGGCTCAGTATCTACATAAATTTTCTTCAATTCTTCTACGTAGGCGTTTTGCTCATTTCCCTTATTTATTTATTTATTCAATCAGTTATTTATATCAATGTGAACTCACGGATATTTATTTAATGCTCTGGGCTGTAATCCACATCTACATTGTATATTTTGCGGCTCAAGGTTTTCCAGCTTTGACCGCAGGGGCCTCTTTTTTCATTGACCCCCATATCCTTCTGATGTACCCCAACATTGTGAGGTGTTTCTGTTTTGGGTTTTTTTTAGTACTTCTGTAATTCCTGGCAGTACATGCTGCTCCAGGTCCTCCTCCTCTTTTTTCTTAATGTTTACTCATTTTTGAGAGAGAGAGTGTGCATGCACAAGAGTGGGGGAGGGGCAGAGAGAGCGAGAGGGAGACACAGAATCTGAAGCAGCTCCAGGCTCTTGAGCTGTCAGCACACAGCCCGACACGGGGCTCGAACCCACAAACTGTGAGATCATGACCTGAGCCGAAATCGGACGCTTAACCGACTGAGCCACCAGGTGCCCCCAGGTCTTCCTCATCTTAAGTCTTTCTTGCCCCAGTCCTAGTACCAGTAATTTCTCCAGGGAGCCCTGATTCTTTCCATTGGAGAATGATTTGAGAAATCAAGTTCTGGGCCCTGGGTGTGCTCATTGTTATTGGAATGCCCTTTGGTTCTAGGCTGTGATAGTTTTTTTTATAATTACGTATATTTTATATCATTTGCTGTGTTTCTTCCTCTACCGGAAGGCTTTACTTGGCTGTCCTGTTAATACTCCCTCTGTGCTATTTAATAATGTTTGTAATTTTGTTCTGACTGTTGTCTTTGTACTTCTATCTTTTCAAAGCGCTTAGTTCTGTATTTTTTTTCTTTATCTCTTTACTATCTGGTTTATCAGGGTTGTTTCTGTACACTTTAATGCCTTGCATTGCCTGTTAAGGTCCTTTCCTCATCTTCCTTCTCCCATTTTAGTTGTGTTCTTTCCACTTTGTCATGACTCATAACATTTGCACCTAGTCTTCCACCCTCTTTCCAACTTTGCTCTATTATTAAATGTGTGTGTGTGTGTGTGTATACTTAAGTTTTTTAAGGTTTATTAATTTTTGAGAGAGAGAGACAGACTGAGCACTAGCAGGGGAGGGGCAGAGAGAGAGGGAGACAGAATCCAAAGCAGGATCCAGGCTGTGAGGTGTCAGCATAGAGCCCGACGCGGGGCTCAAACTCAGGAACCACGAGATCATGACCCGAGCTGAAGTCAGACACCCAACTGACTGAGCCACCCAAGTGCCCCTATATATATTTTTTAAATGCTCACTATCAGTGCCTTGGCTGAATTTCCCAAGTTCTTCTATGTTGAAATGCTTTGCTGTAACCTTGGCATTTCAAGGTCAACTTGGCTGGATATCGAATCCTTGGCACATGCTTACTTGCATTAAGTTGTTTTCGTTTTTGTTTTTTTTTTGTCAATGGTGTCTCCTTTAGTTTTGAAAAGCCTGATTTCAGTCCTTTTAGCTTTTTTTTATGTTTGTTTATTTGTTTGTTTGTTTGTTTAGAGAGGGCACAAGCAGGGGAGGGGCAGAGAGAGAGAGAGAGAGAGAGAGAGAATACCAAGCAGGGTCTGCATGTCCAGTCAACGCAGAGCCTGACTCAGGCCTCGAACCCATGAACTGTGAGATCACGATCTGAGCCGAGGTTAGACTCTTAACCGACTGAGCCACCCAGACTCTCCTCTTCGATAATTTTTATTCTCACTTTTTTTTTATTTGAGAGAGAGAGAGAGAGAGAGAGAGAGAGAGAGAGAGTGTCGGGGAGGGGGAAAGAGAGGGAGAGAGAATCCTAAGTAGGCTCCATGCTCAGGGTGGAGCCCAACGCAACTCAGAGATCACGTCTGAGCTGAAATCAAGAATCAGACGCCAAACTGACTCAGCCACCCAGGGGCCCCTCCTCAAACTAATTTTAATATATATTGATGGCTCCTGCCTGAATACATTATGAGTATGACGTGTATGAAGGAATTTTCTAACACCCTGTTTTTCCCATTTATCAGTTTGCTTTCTAGTGTGAAGAAAAACTTCCCTTTCACCTATTTATTTATTCATATCGGTTTATGGCTCCTGGTTTCTTATATTGTTCAAGGGGCTGTTGCTTTCATTGCTGATGTTAACACTCAAGATTTTGCAAATTTGGGGCGCCCGGGTGGCTCAGTCAGTTAAGCGTCCAGCTCCGGCTCAGGTCATGATCTCGCGGTTTGTGGGTTCCAGCCTCACATTGGGCTCTCTGCTGTCAGCACAGAGCCTGCTTTGGATCCTCTGTCTCCCTCTCTCTCTGCCCCTCGCCCCCCACTCTGTCTCTCAAAAATAAATAAACGGGCGCCTGGGTGGCTCAGTCAGTTGAGCATCTGACTTTGGCTCAGGTCATGATCTCAAGATTGTGGGTTCGAACTCCCATTGGGCTCTGTTCTGAGAGCTCGGAGCCTGGAGCCTGCTTCCGATTCTGTGTCTCCCTCTCTCTCTGACCCTCCCCTGCTCACACTGTCTCTCTCTCTCTCAAAAATAAATAAAACATTAAAAATAAACAAACAATTAAAAAATGGGTTTTTTGCAAACTTTCCCTGAGGGAGCCCTTTCAAAATAGGTATTTCTGGAGGCGGCTGGCTGGCTCAGTCGGTAGAACATGTGACTCTTGATCCTGAGGTTGTGAGTTCAAGCCCCACATTGGACATAGAGTTTCCTTAAAAAAAAAGTTTTTGTTTCTTGTAACTAGCAGAAGTAGTTAGAAAATAACGGTACAGGCATTCATCAAAGATATTGCAGGTTTGGTTCCAAACCACCACAAGAAAGCAAATACTACAACAAAGTGAGTCAAATGAATTTTTTGGTTTCCCAGTACACATAAAAGTTATGTTTACATGATACTATAGTCTGTTAAGTGTGCAATAGCATTACGTCTAAAACAACGTATGTAACTTAATTAAAAATGCCTTATTGCTGGGGCCCCTGAGTGGCTCAGTGGCTCAGTCGGTTGAGTGTCCAACTTCGGCTCATGTCATGACCTCACGGTTTGTGGGTTCGAGCCCCATGTCAGGCTCTGTGCTGACAGCTCAGAGCCTGGAGCCTGCTTCATATTCTGTGTCTCCCTCTCTCTCTGCCCCTCCCCCGCTTTCATTCTGTCTCTCTCTCTCTCTCAAAAATAAATAAACATTAACAAAAATTTTTAAATGCTTTATTGCTAAAAAATACTAACCATAACCTGAGCTTTCAGCAAGTCCTCATCTTTTTGCTGCTGGGGGACCTTTTCCTGATGTTGATGGCTGTCAACTGATCAGACTCGTGGCTGCTGATGTGCAGGGGGCTGTAGCAATTTACTAAAATCAGACTGTGAAGTTTGCCACATCATTTGACTCTTCCTTTCATGAACAATTTCTCTGTAGCTTGTAATGTTTTTTTTTTAATTTAAATTATAGTGAATATACATTGCAATATTGGTTTCAGGAGTAAAATTCAGTGATTCATTACTTACAACACGCAGTGCTCATCACAAGCGCCCTCCTTAATCCTCACCACCCCTCTAGCCCATCCCCCACCCACATCCCTCCATCAACCTTAAGGTTGTTCTCTATCATTAAGAGTCTCTTGTGGTTTGTTTCCCTCTCTTCTCTCCCCCCCTTCCCATTTGTTCATCTGCTTTGTTTCTTAAATTTCACACGAGAGTGAAACCATATGGTATTTGTCTTTCTTTGCTTGACTTATTTAGCTTAGCATAATAAATTCTACCTCCATCCACATCATTGCAAATGGCAAGATTTAAGATTTCGTTGTTTTTTAATTTTTTAATGTTGTTTATTTGAAAAAAAATTAGTGTTTATTTATTTTGAGAGAGAGAGAAAGATAGAGAGCAAGCAGGGGAGGGCAGAGAGGAGACAATCCAAAGCAGGCTCCAGGCTCCGAGCCATCAGCACAGAGCCCAACGCGGGGCTCAAACTCACCAACCGTGAGATCATGACCTGAGCCAAAGTCAGATGCTTAATTGACTGAGCCACCCAGGTACTCAGGTACCCCTTTTTAATGTGTATTTATTTTTGAGAGACAGAGAGAGGGTGGGGGCAGAGAGAGAAAGAGACACAGAATCGGAAGCAGGCTCCAGGCTCCGAGCTGTCAGCACAGAGCCCGACACAGGGCTCGAACTCACAACTGTGAGATCATGACTTGAGCCAAAATCAGATGCTTAACCGACTGAGTCACCCAGGTGCCCCCAAGATTTCACTGTTTTTGATGGTTGAGTAATATTCCATTATATGTATATACCACGTCTTTATCCATCCATCAGCCGATGGACATTTGGGCTCTCTCCGTGGTTTGGCTGTTGTTGATAATGCTTCTATAAACATCGGGGTGCATGTACCCCTTTGAATCTGTATTTTTGTATCCTTTGGATAAATACCTAATAGTGCAATTGTTGGATTATAGTCTAGTTCTATTTTTAGTTTTTTGGGGAATCTTCCTACTGTTCTCCAGAGTGGTTGCACCAATTTGCATTCCCACCAACAGTGCAAGAGGGTTTTCCTTTCTCTTCATCCTCTCCAACACCTGTTGTTTCTTGTGTTGTTAATTTTAGCCATTCTGACAGGTGTGAGATGATATCACATTATGCTTTTGATTTATGTTTCCCTGATGATGAGTGATGTTGAGCATCTTTTTCATGTGTCTGTTAGCCGTCTAGATGTCTTCTTTGGAAAAGTGTTTGCTCAAGTCTTCTGCCCATTCCTTAACTGGGTTATTTGTTTTTTGGGTGTGGAGTTTGATAAGTTCTTTATAGATTTTGGGCACTAGACCTTTATCAGCTATGTCATTTGCAAATATCTTTTCCCATTCTGTAGGCTGCCTTTTAGTTTTGTTGATTCTTTTGCTGTGCGGAAGCTTTTCATATTGGTGAGGTCCCAATAGTTCGTGTTTGCTTTTATTTCCCTTGCCTCCAGAGACATGTTGAGTAAGAAGCTGTTGCTGGTGAGGTCAACGAGGTTGTTGCCTGTTTTCTCTAGAGAAGTAGACCACAGAGCAGTCTTCTTCATGTAATTTCAAGAAGATGCTTTTCCAGAGAGTTCAAGAGACAGAATTAAACCAAACCCAACTTCCTGATAGTTAAAACGTGGTGGCCATCTAACGAATAAGTGCCACATGCAGGGGAGTGCTCACCTGGAGGAGCAGGAGAGCTCTGGGCTCAGGGTGGGAAGCACTGGTGAGCCGGGGCTGTGAACGAATGGTCAAGAAAGAATTCTTGAGGCACTTGCCGTGCAAACAGGTGCTGTTATTCTAGCACAGGGACAGGACCAATGGGCAGCAAGAGCTGTATGTATGAAGATGGTGATTATTGAGGCGGGGAACAAAGGCAAAAGAGGTGTAGATAAAATTAACTGTGCTTACAACCTGCAGCCCACTGACAGATACTTGAGACTGGCTGAGTAGGACATTCCTTCAGGAACTCACAACTGCATTAAGGTTAATGCTTTGCTAGAGGCAAAAAGGCAACCTGAGCTTGACATTAGCCAGACCTCCAGGATCCGTCAGTCTTCTTTAACATGTGAAAATCCCTTCGGAAACTTCCTTTATCTCTACCCCCCCCAAATATGTTAGCAATCATCCTTCAAACATATGGTCCACTGATACACATCTGAAGGGTCTCGTGATTAATGTTTTACTAGACAATAGTCAATAACTGTCTCTTACCAGCAGCTAGCCCCTCAAGGTCCTGGAAGCCTTGCTTCCATATGTCTTAGAGACTTGTGCTATCCGTAACCTCAACTAACCAAAAAGTATAAAACCAGTCACTTCTCAACAATCCCACCACAGGTCCTGTCCCTGTGCTTTAATAAAACCACACTTTTTGTACCGAAGATGACTCAAGAATTTTTTCTTAATCTTTTGCTCACATCCGCACATCGTTTTGGCACGTGACGTGGGGCCTGTCTTCTCATCTGGACTTTGAGCCTCGGGGCAAACTTGGTGAGTCACTCACTCCCTCTTCTCTTGTTTTACTTTCATTTCAGGGGCTTTGCAAGGAGTGTGGTCTAAGTGGAACCCGTTCACATCTGCTCGGCCTGCCATCCTCTAGCCTGTGGCTGCTCTACCGGGAGGAACGGAAGCCAGCCTTGTGTCTGGAAGCTAGTAGGAATGATAATAAGACTCAGAATCTTGGTTCTCCCTGTTTCTACAAACTTTGTGTCTTGGGTAGGGGACAGCCACCTAAGTCACCGAGACGGCTGCCGATCTTCAGACTCCCGTGAGGTTTCCTCTTCGTGGGTCTAATGGGACTCCTTCCACGTCTCTAGTCTAGCCGCGTCTGCCCTCCAGCCCTCCACCCAGAGCTGGCTGAAACCAGTTCCCGACTGAATGAAAACCCAGCCAGCAATGGTTTCCTGGGGAAGTCAGCTCCGCAGGCTGCGTGTGTTGAAATGTTGTTTAGATCACGATGGATTTCTCTTTACCATTTTCCATCAATGTCCCCTACTAACTACTCAAATTACAAAATTGGGCAATTTCTCCTTGTAAGACTTTTCTGTTTTCCATGGGTTAGAAACAGCCGGGTCTGCATGGCACGGCACAGGTTTCTCGTCTATTCCCCTGCACGAATTTGTAGCCTAGGATGCAGTGAGGTAGTGGGGGGATGCCAGCATCCCTCCCACGGGGCAGGGCAGTGATCATAGCAATTTCGTTCAAGCGATGCCTCTGGTCACTTTGACACCAGGACCCTCTGACATATACTGCATGGGACGCCACCCGGGATTAGGGGGGAGGATTTTCCTGGTAACAGACCTTCTAGGCTTCCCCTTTAGTTCCAAGGACTCTCCCTTGGGATGCCTTTTAACCCAGTGGAAACAATTCGGATTGCAAAAAACGGACTTGTTTTCTTTAACACTACCTGGCCTCAGTACTCCTTAGGAGAGGAGGAAAAATGGCCATTAATGGGACATTAAACATCAGTATGATCTATCCATTAGATTGATGTGGGAAACAAAGGCAAACGAAAAATTAAGCTCCCTTACTGCCTACAGTCATTGACAAGTCCTTAAAACTGGTGGAGGGACCTCCCTCCAGGATCCCAGCTGCCGCAATGAGGACACTTTGCTGGGAGCACAAGGCAATCTTAGCGCAACCCCCCAGGATCCTGTAAGAATACCTTAACATATAAAAATTTCTTTGGAAACTTCCTTTGTCTCTGCCTCTCACATATGTGTTAGCAATCATCCTCCAAGCATCTGGCCCCTGATGTACATCTGAAGGGTCCCCTGACTAAGGTTTTATCTAACAGCAGCTGGCCCCCTCCAGGTCCTGGAAACCTTGCTTCCAAAAATCCCTCAGAGACTTACTCTGTCCCTAATCCCCTCCCAACCTGAAGGTATAGAATTAGTCACAACCCCAGTGCTGGGCTCAGATCATGATCCCAGGATCGTGGGATTGAGCCCCGTGGTGAGCTCTGCACTAAGTGTGGAGACTGCTTAAGATTCTCTCTCTCTCTCTCTCTCTCTCTCTCTCTCTGTCTCTCTCTGTCTCCCTCTGTCCCTCTCCCCTACTCATGCTCATTCTCTCTCTCTCAAAAATTTTTAATCTTAAAAAAATAATTCCTTCTTGGCTGTCAGCTCTGAACCCTATTTTCTACATCATATCTCTTCCGGGGCGCCTGGGGGGCTCAGTCAGTTTAAGCCTCCCACTCTTGGTTTCCGCTCAGGTCATGATCTCCCAGTTAGTGAGTTCGAGCCCCGTGTCAGGCTCCACACTGATAGTGCAGAGCCTGCTTGGGATTCTCTCTCTCTTCCTCTCACTCTACCCCTCCCCTGGTTGTGCTCTCTCTCTCTCTCTCGCTCTTGCTCTCGCTCTCTAATTAAATAAATAAACAAACTTTAAAAATTAAAAAAAAACTCTTCTGCAGGAAACAGGGCAAATGGACAGAGGAGCCCCATGTCCAGGCCTGCATGGCCCTAGATCAGGACCCCAGACCAAGGGCGTCTAGCAGAGTGTGTTTAGCCAATAACCAGGCTGATAACGCCCCTCCTGATATATTGGATGATTGTCTAAACAGGCCTCCTCCTCCTAAGAAGCCCAGGTTGCTGGAGGAAACTCTGGCTGTCCCTAACGAAGGGGACACTGACTCTCTCACTGCTCCTCCTCCTATAGTCCCAGGTTACTCTCATTGTCTGTGGGGGCTTGTCCCTCATTAGTCTACCTTGGAATGGCAGGGGTGGGGTGGGGCGGGGCAGGGCTTTAAGGAATATTCCAAGCAGCTGCCGGAACTCCTTTTGTTTTGGAGAAGTTCCCTGTCTTCTCTGGTCTGACATGCACTGCCTTTTTCCACTGGTTTGTGGGGAAAATATGACATCTGCTCATCCACCAGAGCTGACGAGCTTTAGGGCCAGAAATCCTCTTTTTCTGCCCTCTGGGCTTTCGGGCATCTCACCTCCTCTGCCTTCCCAGCTGTATTTCTTCACCACCTTGGGGGCCTCCAGCACCATTGGTGGCGGCTCCTCCTCCTCCTCCTCCTTCTCCCCTTGCTGTCAGGGAGGGAAGAAAAGCCCCTCCCTGGACTTACACTGCCCACCTCAGACTTCCCCATCGATGTCCCAGATAAAAAATTGACAATGAGTGGGGCGCCTGTGTGGCTCATTCGATTAAGCGTCTGACTTTGAATTTGATTATTCATACCAGTAAGTAATCCTGTTACATTTTTGTTATAATCTGGAATGTAAATGCAACATTCTGCTTAAAAATGTCACACGTTCCTCCTTGCGTTCCATGAAGACATCTACTGTCTTTCTATTTTGTAGAGCTGTTTTCCGCATTTGGGTTACGTTCATGTTTAATAATGCAATGCTATTTTGAGAGTCATTTAGGCCTTACTTGTGTATTTATCAAGGGCCTCCCTGTGCCATATGGCATATTCTAAACCTACTGATGAAAGAAAAATAGATGTCAGATGGTCATGCCAATGGAACAGGGAGCTTGTCCTTCATTATCGTGAACCCAGCTGTGGGTTGGCACATTCAGGTAAAATTCTGATAATTTGATGAGACGAGAAAGGCCTTAGTACCTGCAGAGTCCCATGTCACATTTACCATGGGCCAGAAAGAAATATTCTTTTTAGGAATAGAAATATTCCTATATGTGCTGGTATTGGGGTGATGCATTATACTGGCTGTATATTTATACAAATAAGGCTAATCTCTACGTTGTAATGGAGAAACCCGCCAAGGGAGGCCTGCAGAGCCCGATATGGGCGGTCAGCCACAAATCCAGCGCCAAGACTGGTTTTGTCACTCAGCATCACGTTGTGCCCATCATAGAGACGCACTGCCCTTTAGGTATGGTATGTACATTCGCTAAACCTTTGGACACATCAGCAGAGTCATCTGGGATAAACACACAGCGGTTAGTCTCAACATCAGCATAATAGCTTTTTCTTTGACCTGCAGTCAGGATCAGGTTTTGGAGGGCCACTTTTTGAATTTGCGGGTGACTGCAGTTTGGGCCTGGTTAAAGGTGGCCCCCGTATTCTTGGTTACACCTTCTGCTTCTCATGTTATGTCACCGAGGCAGCTCCCAAACACATATGGCTGAAACAATTAAGAAGGCCTCTTTGCCTGATGTCTAGTCTTAACAATATCCTGATTACAAGGAATCATTGGCAAGTGGGAGATGACCTGTCCCAGGGGATAAGGGCATCCCCACGTGTGTTACCCAATCCAGTCACAAGGAGAGTGGGGCCGTCCATTCTCCGTAAGTCCATAGTTAACTCCAGAGAGTGCTTACGCTCTTTTAAGGAGCGATTTTATGTCATCCCAGCCACATAGAAATGATCGAGGTGAAGGCTGAGTTATGTAATTGTTGGGGAGTTCATCCCATTGTCCAGCTGTTTAAATAATCATATGCCTTTGGGGTCCCTTTTATTATCCCCACAGAGTGACAAGCAGGAAGAGTGTCTAAAGATGAGCTAGTAAGGCAGTCTCTCTGAAGTTCGCCTCAAGTTGTCTAGCTTAGGCAAACGTTTCAAGTCAATTGAAAACTAGAGTCTAACACCCATAAGGATGCATTATTGAAACATAATTTCTCTCTCAAAATTCACCCTTATCTCCAGGAATAGTCGAATCAAGACTAATTTGTTTGTGAAACAAGTCCAGTTTTAACAAACTTGGCCTAATTATTTACAAAAGCTAGCAAGAATAGTGATTGATCATATAGATCCCTTATTCTTTATCTTATTTTTTTAATGTTTATTTCTTAAAATTCAAGTTAGTTAACGTGCAGTGTAGACTTGGCTTCCGGAGTAGAACCCAGTGATTCATCTCTTACATATAACACCCAGCGCTCATCCCAAAATTGCCCTCCTTAGTGCCCCTTACCCATCTAGCCCATCCCCTGCCCGCCTCCCCACCAGCAACCTCAGTTTGTTCTCTGTATTTAAGAGTCTCTTACCGTTTGCCTCCCTCCCTGGTTTTATCTTATTTTTCCTTTCCTTCCCTTATGTTCAGCTGTTGTGTTTCTCAAATTTCACAG
Organism: Cryptoprocta ferox; assembly: GCA_028646485.1. Taxonomy (NCBI): domain Eukaryota; kingdom Metazoa; phylum Chordata; class Mammalia; order Carnivora; family Eupleridae; genus Cryptoprocta; species Cryptoprocta ferox. Next base: position 1,877,950 of record CM053574.1, read on the forward strand.
ATGAGTGAAATCCTATGATATCTGTCTTTCTCTGAGTGATTTATTTCGCTCAGCATAATACCTTCTAGTTCCATCCATGTTGTTGCAAATGGCAAGATTTCATTATTTTTTCATCACTGCATAGTATTCCAGTGTGTGTGTGTGTGTGTGTGTGTGTGTGTACACATACATACATACCACCTCTTCTTTATCCATTCATCAGTCAGTGGATGTTTGGGCTGTTTCCATAGTTGGGCTATTGTTGATATCTATTTTTGAGAGAGAGCGAGAGAGAGAGAAAGAGAGAGAGAGAGAGAGAAGGAGAGAGAGAGAGAGCAGCAGCAGCAGGGGAGGGGCAGAGAGAGAGAGACAGAGGATCTGAGGCAGGCTCTGTGCTGACAGCAGAGAGCCAGATGTGAGGCTCAAACTCACAAACTGTGAGATCATGACCGGAGTCGAAGTTGGACGCTTAACTGACTGAGCCACCCAGGCGCCCTGATCCTATAGATCCTTTAAAGTCTGCTTTGCTGCAACTTTCTATAAGGAATCTCTAGACTGAACTTTTAACACCCCCTCAAGGCCAGAAGCCAAGGCAACTTGTTGTCACAAGACTTGCCGGCAGGCCCTGTAGATTTGGGTGATTTCCTCTTCTCGAGGCCCCCAGTATATCCTGAGACTTCCTGCAACCACCAGAAAGTGACTTTCTTAACTCACGGGTAAGGCTGCTGGGAACTCTGTCAGTAAGGGACCAGGCCAGCATTTCTAAGGGGCTTGATTGGCTCCACAAAGTCAGCCTTAATTCCTCAAAGCTGTCTGGTCATATCTGAGGTGGGATCATCCAGCCCAATGGTCAAGAAAGAATTCTTGAGATGTTTTTGGTGCGAAAAGGCAATTTTATTAAAGCACAAGGACAGGACCCTTGGGGAGAAAGAGCTGCGCTGGGCTTGTGAGGAGTGGCTGAGTATATACTTTTAAGTTTGTGGAGGGAGGGGGTTAAAGATAAGGTCAGTTTCTAAGGAATTTGGAAGCAAGGCTTTCAGGACCTTGAGGGGCTAGCTGCTGTGAAGATAAAGCTACCTTTAGTCTCTAGCAAAACATCAACACCAAGGCAGCCATGAGTTCATGTCTCAGGTATCTGTCGGTGGGGTGCAGGCTGTGAAGAGACTGAATTGAAACTACATTTCTCTTGCCTTTGTTTTCCTCATCCAATCTCTCTCTCTAATAGGACAGTCCAGTCAGAGCTTTGGTAGGACAGCCAATGTTTCCAGTGGTGTCCTGTTACAAGAACAGATTCTCATTGAACTTATGCAAGTGATTACAATTCCCATATAATCAAGAATACTCACTGAGTTTCTGAATTCTGGATGATTCTGGGAGGGAGAAAGGTTAAATGATTGAATTTGTTCAAAAAGGGATATTTTATCATTTCCTTCATTTCATTGAGTCCTATGTTATTAATTTTTGTTCTGTTTGAATGCAGCTTTTTCTGTTAATTCTTACTCAGCTGAGTTTTATGATTTTAAAGATATCAAAACCTATGTTTGTCAAAAGTCCTTTTTATGAATGTCCTTGAAGAAGAAACACTTTTTGTGAGAGCATCAGAACAAGAACTTTACATGACTTACAAAAGAAAACGAAACAAAACAAAACAACCCACCAACTCAGAAATGGCCATGGTCAAGGATCTGATATAAGAGTTCATTATGATGCCATTGACAAGGAAAATCTCGTTCTCTCTTTTTTTTAAAAAAAATTTTTAACATTTATTTGAGAGAGACAGAGTGCGAGTAGGGGACGGACAGAGAGAGGGAGACACAGAACCCAAAGCAGGCTCCAGGCTCTGAGCTGTCAGCACAGAGCCTGATGCAGGGTTCGAACTCACGAACTGCGAGATCATGACCTGAGCTGAAGTTGGACGCTTAACTGACTGAGCCACTCAGGCGCCCCAGAAACCTCAGAAAAATTTAAAGCACATGCCAAAATAAGATTGCATATTATTATAAATTTAATATTTATATTTAACCAAGGCGGCAATAAGGGTTCCACAGGAAACCATATAATTGTTGGCAAAACTTAGCTCCTTTAACATTGAGAAGTTTTAACTTTGTTAAGTCATCGAAGACCTTATAAAGACAAAACTTAGAAGCTTTGGTTTTCTGGGCAGATAAAGAGAAGAGACAATTTGTTCATACTTTCTTATCAAGAGTGGCCAACAATCCAAGAAAACTTTATCTTTCTAACAGAGAGAAAAGCTGATTTCAATCTTATACCAGTATACTTTTATTTATTTTTAATTAAAAAAGTACTTTTGGTGGGCACCTGGGTGGCTCATTCGGTTAACTGTCCAACTTCAGCTCATGTCATGATCTCACAGTGCGTGGGTTCGAGCCCTGCTTCAGGCTCTGTGCTGACAGCTTGGAGCTCAGAGCCTGGAGCTCGCTTCAGATTCTGTCTGTCTGTCTGTCTCTCTCTCTCTGCCCTTCCCGCACTCATGTTCTGTCTCTCTTTCCCAAAAATAAATAAACATTATTTTACTTATTATATAAATAATTATATAAATATTTATTTATATAAATATATAAATAAATATATTAGCAAATAATTGATATAAACATATATAATATACATAAATAAACATTATTTTTGAGAGAGAGAGACAGAGCGTGAGGAGGGAAGGGGCAGAGAGAGAGGGAGATGCAGAATCAGAAGTAAAGCAGGCTCCGGGCTGAGCTGTCAGCACAGAGCCGGACATGGGACTCAAAACTACAAACCAGGAGATCATGACTTGAGCCGAGGTCAGACACTTGACTGACTCAGCTGCCCAGGCCCCCTACACCAGTGTACTTTTAAAATCCATTCATTTCAACCTTAGTCCTGACCACACACAAAATTCCTTTCCAAAGCTTTATCTTCACAAACGTTCTACAACTTTTTTTTTTCTTTCAGATTTTGTCGTAAGCTTCTTCTCTCCAAGCAAACTATCTCATTTTAGGACAAAATTACTTTCTTTTGCCCTCAACAATATGTATTCCCATTTCTTTTTTTTAAATTTTTTTTGTTTATTTTTGAGAGCGAGACACAGAGCACGAACCGGGGAGGGGCAGAGAGAGAGGGAGACACAGAAGCAGGCTCCAGGCTCTGAGCTGTCAGCACAGAGCCCGACGTGGCGCTCGAACTCACAACCTGTGAGATCATGACCTGAACTGAAGTCGGATGCTTAACCGACTGAGCCACCCAGGCGCCCCAACCATAATTCTTTAGATAGGAAATTTATAAATACATTTCATAATTTCTAAAAACATACATTTACTTTTTCCGTGGTACAGTCTTTCAGTCAAGCATGTTTACTAGCAACCCCAAGCATCCTTAGTGTCTCCTGCAGTAAGAAGCCAAGTGCACAGGGCACCTGGGGGCTCAGGTGGTTAAGCAGCCAGCTCTCGGTCATGATCTCACAGTTCCTGAGTACAGGCCCTGCATCGGGCTCCGCGATGGCGTGGAGGCTGCTCAGGATTCTCTGTCCCTGTCCCTCCCCCACTTTCTGTCTCTCAAAATAAATAAACTTTAAAAAAAAGGCCAAATGCACAAACCTATGTTCAGTAATCAGTTTTTTAGTTTTCTGTCTTACTTAGAAAAGACAGATAGCCAGTGGTTTTAACCCAATTTGTCATCTAACTTAGCAAAACTTTAGGGGTCAGGTTACCAAAGACTTTGAAAACTATCTTAACAATCACCCATGAGAACTTTATGAGAAAGACAAAATTTACCATCATTGTAAGCCATCTTTTTTCTGACAAATTACAACAGAGAAAACATGAGCTTATCTGACCCTTAGCAAAGTTTGGTGAAATAAGTTTTATGCTTAATACTAATCACTAAAGACGTGTCTACCTTAATTAAGCTAACAAACGTAAGTTAGCTTAAATCCCAAATACGTTGCAACCAGGTCCACTTAAAAGTCAATCAATTTAATTTAAAAAAGGGGGGTGCACCTCGGTGGCCAGTCAGTTAAGCATCCGACTTCGGCTCATGTCATGATCTCGTGATTTGTGGGTTTCAGCCCTGCATCAGGCTCTGTGCTGATGCCTCAGAGCCTGGAGCTGCTTCAGATTCTGTTGTCTCCCTCTCTCTCTGCCCCTCCCCTGCTCACGCTCTGTCTCCGTCTCTGTCTCTCTCTCAAAAATAAACAAACATTTAAAAAAATTTTTAAGTCAATCAGTTTGTTCCCCATTGTAATTTTTTACCTGGGGCATCGATGGGGAAGTCTGAGTTGGGCAGTGTAAGTCCAGGGAGGGAGTGCTCTTCCCTCCCTGACAAGGAGGGGAGGAGGAGGAGGAGCAGTCCGTGGTGCTGGAGGCCCCCAGGATGGTCCAGGAGCCAGGGAGGCAGGCCGCCCCCAAGGTGGTGCAGAAACAGGGCTGGGGAGGCAGAGGAGGTGAGATGCCCAAAAGCCCAGAGGGCAGAAAAAGAGAATTCCTGGTCTTAATGCTCCTCAGCTCCGCCAGACAAGCAGATACATGTTTTTTCCCCCAAAGTGAAGATGGGCAGTGCATGCCGGTACAGAGGAGACATAAAATTGCCCTGAAACAAAAGGAGTTTCAGCAGCTCCTAGGGAGTATTTGCTGGTCCCGGTCCTGAGGTAAAGTAACAGCAGACAATTGGCTCTAATTATGATAGCCATTAACCCAGGACAGGAATGAGGGAGAAACCCCCACATCCAATGAGAGTAACCTGGGTCTGTAGGGGGAGGAGCAGTGAGAGAGTCAGTGTCCCCTTCGTAAGGGACAGCCGGAGTTTCCTCCAGGAACCTGGGCTTATTAGGAGGAGGAGTCCTATTTAGATAAACATCCAGTAGATCAGGAGGGAGTTTGAAAGTCTGGTTACCGGCCAAGCGGCACACAGGTCAGGGTCTTGATCCAGGACCATGCAGGCCTGGACATAGGGGACCTCAGTCCATTTGCCCTGTTTCCTGCAGAAGAGATCTAAGTCATAGATCATATCGAAGCATAAGGTCCCATTAATGGACCGTTTTCCCTTGTCTCCTAAGGAGTACTGAGGCCATGCCGTGTTACAGCAGATCAGTCTTTTTCTTAAATCTTGCAGTCTGAATTGTTTCCAATGGGTTAAAAGACATCCCAAGGGAGAATCCTTGGGAACTGAGAGAAGGTTCAATACCTAGAAACCGCCCCCCCTGACTCTCTGATGGTGTCCCGCACAGCAGAGGTTCCTGGTGTCAAGTGACTGAAAGCGTCTTTCTAAGAAGATGCTGTCATCACTGCCCTGCCCTGTAGGAGGGATGTAGGAGGCATCCCCCCACGTCCCTGTTGCATCGTAGAGTATAAATGGATGAATGGACAGAAAAACAAGAAGAATGTGCTGTTTTTAATCCATGGAAAACACTAGAAAAGTTTTTCAAGGGGGAAATTACCCAAAGTTGTAATTTCAGTAGTGAGTAGGAGACACGGATGAAAAATAGTGAAGATAGAAATCCATCACGGTCCGAGCGACATTCCAATACCTGTAGCCAGCGTAGCCGACTTCCCCAGGAAACCATTCCATGGGGGACGGATTTCAGCCAGCTCTGGATGGACATCTCAAAGCCAGAAGTGGCTAAACCAGAGATGTAGAGGGGGTCCCATTAGACTCATGAAGGGGAAACCTCACACGGGAGTCTTAAAATTGGCAGCTGTCCTGATGACTAAGGTGGCTGTCCCCTGCCCAAGACCGACAACTTTGTATAAGGACAGGAATAAAGACAGGGCGCCAGGTTTCTGGGTGCTATTGATGAGCGAGTGTGAGGCAAGCTGAGGGCAAAGTGCAGGCTAACAACACCCCGCATCCCTGCCGCCAGGTGGGGTATGTGTGATAGTCCTTGGCTACTCCTACCCCAAAACCGGAAAGGACAGCAAACAAATGGTTAAACTGATAAGAGTCTCAACCAGTTTACAAGAAAGAGGCAATTCCATCAATAGCCCAAAGTCCAGAACTCCCTACGGTCTTAATGTTTTGCTAGAGGGAAAAACAACCTTAGCTTGACAATAGCTAGGCCTCCAGTAGTCTGTGAGTCTCCTCCCATATGATAGTCTCCTTGGAAACTTCCCTTTTGACTTTACTTCCCCTGTGTCTTTGGTTTGTAACCAGCTACCTGTCTGGACCCCAGTGTAGCTCTTCCTGCCCCCGGGGTCCCATCCCTGTGCTTTAATAAAATCACCTCTGTGCACCAGAGATGTCTTCAAGGATTCTCCCTTGGTCGTTGGCTCCAGACCCCCCACCATCACCCCCAAACTTCATCACTATTACCATTCCTACTAGCTTCCAGACACAAGGCTGGCTTTCGTTCCTCCCGGTAGAGCAGCCACAGCCTAGTGGATGGCAACCCCAGCAGACGCGAACGTGTTCCACTTAGACCACACTCCTTGCAAAGCCCTGAAATGAAAGTAAAACAAGAGAAGAGGGAGTGAGTGACTCACCAAGTTTGTCCCGAGGCTCAAGGTCCAGATGAGAAGAAAGACCCCACATTGGGATGTGAGCAAAACGTCAAGATTTCTTGAGATGCTTTTGGTGCAAAAGCTGCTTAAAAAATTTTTTTTTTGGTTTTTATTTATTTTTGAGACAGAGACAGTGCACAAGTGGGGGAGGGGCAGAGAGAGAGGGAGACACAGAATCCGAAACAGGCTCCAGGCTTTGAGCTGCCAGCACAGAACCCGACGCGGGCCTCGAACCCACGGACTGTGAGATCATAACCTGAGCCGAAATCAAGAGCTGGATGCTTAACCGTCTGAGCCACCCACGTGCCCCTTCTTTGAATTTCTACTCCTAAAACTGCTTTCACAAAATTTCTTGGGTGTTTATGGTTCAGTTCAACATTAACTATGGGTGAGACCCTTTAAGAATATAGCAACCAGAGGGCGCCTGGGTGGCTCAGTCGGTTATGCTTCCAACTCTTGATTTTGACTCAGGTCATGATCTGACTTGAGATCAAGCTTCGCATCAGGCTCTGTGCTGACAGTGCGGAGCCTGCTGGGGATTCTCTCTCTCCCTCTCTCTCTCTTCCCCTCCCCTGTGCTCTCTCAAAATAAATTTTAAAAACTTAAAGAAAATAAAAATAAAGGGGCGCCTGGGTGGCTCAGTCAGTTAAGCGGCCGACTTCAGCTGAGGTCATGATCTCACGGTTCGTGGGTTTGAGCCCCGCGTCGGGCTCTGTGCTGACAGCTCAGAGCCTGGAGTTGCTTGGGATTCTGTGTCTCCCTCTCTCTCTGCCCCTCCCCTGCTCATGCTCTCTCTCTCTCTCTCTCTCCCAAAAATAAATAAATGTTAAAAAATTTAAATAAGAATACAGTCAGGGTACACACTTGATCCTTATCAGAAGGACACGAGCTGTCGGTCAGCCTTCTAGGCTAAAGGTGAACCTTTTTCTGCCTCTGTCCCTCTTCACCAGGACCCTAACAACTGCCCAAGTCTGCTCACAAATGTGGGGGCCCAGTCTGAAGAACGTTACCCAATTTTATTAAACTAAACACAAAACCTTTCATACATTCTTTTCTGACGATGACATACTTGACAACCTTTAGAGCGTTACGTAAGCACGCTCACATATACGATTCTTTACCATATGATCCAGCAACTCCACTTCTGAGTCTGTCCCCAAAAGAACTGAACGCAGTGTCGTGAAGAGAGACGTTTGTACACCCGGGTTCAGAGATGCATTATTCAGCTGTGCACCGGAATTTCAGCCTCAGTTTCCCCATGGAGTAACCCCTTGTCCAGAGCAGAGAGGCCCCCAGGCCAGTCCAGGCTGAGGCGGGACGGCCTGGCGTTCAAGGGGTCAGGGACCGGCCTGGGAGTGAGGCAACTGGCGGATCTGTGCCCTTTTGTTGGTCTGTAAGCTCCTTGCGAGCTTCCTGGGTGTAATCTGAACCCAGTCCCTGCACGCGGAGAGCACACAGATCTCAGCAAGAGGCAGGTTTCTCCAGGTGGGTGGAGAGTAGAAGACACTCACGTACGAGGACTTATGTTGGGCGACAGCAAGGCGAACGGATCCCCTCACCCACCAAATCTTGACAGTTTATGCAAAGGCCTTAACTGTGCTCAGTCACGGTACCGCCTCACCACCTCAAGGCTGTGCCCTCGAAGCAGCCTCTGGGAGCAGGCAGGGCAAGCAGGACCCAGAGTCCAAGGACAGAGGAGTGGGGGAGGGGGCTCTGAGAATCTGGGACCAGCTCATGAGCCCTCTGGCTATTGCGTCTTTCCAATGATCTTCCCCAATATCTTTAAGAACAACCACATGGGGGCGCCTGGGGGGCTCCGTCGGTTGAGCAGCCGACTTCAGCTCAGGTCAGGATCTTGTGGTTCGTGAGTTCGAGCCCCACATTGGTCTCGCTGCTGTCAGATGGTCAGCGCAGAGACTGCTTCAGATCCTCTGTCCCCCTCTCTCTGCCTCTCCCCTGCTTGCACTCTCCCAAAAATAAATAAATATTTTTAAAAATTATAAAAAAAAGAACCACCACATTTAACAGTGACGTCACCACATGCAATGAAACGAAATGAATCTTTTTTTTTTAAATTTTTAATGTTTTATTTATTTTTGAGAGAGAGAGAGAGAGACGGCATGAGCAGGGGAGGGTCAGAGAGAGAGGGAGACACAGAATCTGAAGACAGGCTCCAGGCTCTGAGCTGTCAGCACAGAGCCTGACACGGGGCTCCAACCCACGAACTGTGAGATCATGACCTGAGCCAAAGTCGGATGCTTAACTGACTGAGCCACCCAGACACCCTGCAATGAAAGGAATCTAATCAAGAGGCCCCCCACCCCCCAAATCCATGCTTACAGGCAAAAGTCACAGGTATCTGCATGGACCCTAACTCTTTGTTTTTCTAGGTCACGGTGCCCTCCGTTCTCAGGAAGTAGGCCCCAAGTACAAATCATGTTCTTGTCTAGCCTGACCACAATCCACATCCCGGATGAGCCGGGGACAGAGCCCCTTGAAAACCTGTCACCTCCTGCTCTACCCTGCCCAGGATCAACCCCTACCCTCCAAACCCCAGCGTAGGCACAGCTAAAACCCTCTCACACCTTAAAAACCCTTAAAAGGCCCAGCCTGACAGGAACTCAGGGCTGACATTTCCCTAGATGTCCGGCCCCTCTTCTCCCTCGGAGACTGAATCAGCTCTATCTCTACTCTGTGCATCCTCGCCACCTGTGTCACTGGCCAACCTCACACGGCTAGCATGGCCTTTTCCGTTTCAAAGTCCTTTAGGGCCACATTCAGACACTGATCTAAAATAAATTTCTTTCCAGTGTAAAATGTCCACTTGAAAAAATTTTTTAATGTTCATTTTTGAGAGAGAGAGAATGAGCGCAAGGGAGGGGCAGAGAGACGGAGGGAGACACAGAATCGGAAGCAGCACAGAGCCCGACATGGGGCTTGAACTCACAAACCACAAGATCATGACCTGAGCCGAAGTTGGATGGTCAACTGACTGAGCCACCCAGGCGCCCTGTAAATATTTTAAGTACATTCCATATCTGTGGTTGTTTGAAGAGTTCCTGCTCCTGGGCCTGGGATCTGTTAGAAATAAGACCGTAAGTCCAAAATGGAATCACTTGCTAAACTCCTTGTCACCAAACCAAGAGTTAACTTAATTGCAGTTTCGGCCTCTCCCAGAAATGGAATCTTGAAACTAGTCAATCAGGAACGACCTGGTCACCGCTAGTGAGGTCGCTGGGCTGCCAGACCCTTGCCGTCCCGGAAGGAAAGGTGGCCTCCCACCATCCGTCCACTTTTTGTCTAATAGAACTTCCTGTCCCCACTGCTGCCTGGGAGCCTTTCGTTTTGCGCAGCTCCTCCGAGCTCCCCTGTATGCGAGAGAGGGCCTGCCGCCCGACTCATGAATCACTGAATAAAGCCACCAAAGAATTTTAAGACAAATTCAGCTGATTTTGCTCTTTAAACAGTCCCAACGTGCCCTGAGCACCAAGCTCTCACGAGGCTGCGGGTTTCCTGATTTAAAGCGCGTGTAGGTTCAAAAACAAACCAACCTGGATTTGTCGTAAGGACGAACTTGACTCAAGTAGGAACAAACGGAGCCCAGAGGTCTGCAAAGATCTCGAATCAGACGGAAAGGGGCTTTTCTTTTCCAGGTAAGAAGGGGAAAGGGCACTGAGGACAGACCCACGGACCCGCAGGACCAGCAGGACAGGGCAGGGCGCCCTGTGGTCAACCTGTTCTCATTCTCCGGAGAGACAGACCAGGAGCTGGTTCTCAGTCCTGGGGGGCGGCCCAAACTTTGGGGCCTGAGTGGAGAGAGCCTGAAAATCGGGGCGGGGGCAAGAAATGGGATGCGGGGAGCACTTTGTCAAACCTCAGAGGCCACAGAGGGCAGGGCCAGGCCTCAGGGTGTCCAAGGGCACATGTCAAAACAGCTGAGTCACTGCTGAGTGCCTTTGTTCTTAGAGGAAGGACACAGAGCCACCAGGACCTCGTCCCCAGGCTGACTTCCGACCCCAGAAGTCTCCAGGCCCTCCTGTCCCATCCAGGCGGGTCCCCTCTTGTCCCAGCTCCGGATAAGAGGGTGCTCTGCAGGGAAACTGAGTCAGGAGTTCCCGGTCCAGGAGGAGGATGCAGGTGAGTTCTGCCGCAGCGTCCTGGGCATCAGGGTCCGGTGGCAGGGGGGAGGCAGAGCAGGGGAGGCTGAGGCCAGAACCTGAGTTCGTGTGGGCTCAGCCACGTGTCTATCACGCAGGACCCACGGAGCACTCTCCAGTCAAGTTGGCCAGGCGCAGAGAGCCAGGAGCTGGGACCAAACCCAGTGCCAGCGCCAAGGGGCTGCCCAGTCATCGGTCGTGGGGCCAATGTCGGAAAATCAGGTCACAGGTTCTGGGAGGGGAGTGCAGATCGTACAGGGCATGGGGGGTGGGGTGGGGGTGGGCTCTGTGCTGACAGCTCCGAGCCTGGAACCTGCTTCGGATTCTGTGTCTCCCTCTCTCTCTGCCCCTCCCCCACTTGCACTCTGTCCATCTCCCTCTCAAAAATAAATCAACGTTTAAAAAAAAAGATGACAAACAATTATCTAGAGGCGCCTGGGTGGCTCAGTGGTTGAGCATCTGACTCTTGATCTCAGCTCAGGTCATGATCTCATGGTTCCTGAGATGGAGCCCGGCGTCAGGCTCCATGCTGAGAACAGAAAGCCTGCTTCGGATTCCCTCTCCCCCCTCTATCTGCCCTCCCCCCCCCTTTCAAAATAAATTAATAAACATTTAAAAAAAAGATGCACAAATATCTAATAGACACATGAAATGATCCTCACATCAGGACGATGCGAGTCAGAAGCACGATGAGATGCCACATCCCACTCACGAGGTCGCCTGGGAGCCAGAATCCAGAAAAGAAGCGACGGTCAGGATGTGGAGAAATTGGATCCCTGTGCTTGGCTGGTGGGAATGTGAACTAGGGAAGCTGACGTGGAAAAACGTTTGGCGGCTCCTCAAAAAGTGAAACACAGAATTCCAATGTGACCCAAGTGTTCCAGTCCTACCTGAACTGAAACACTCAGATGTGTGCCCACGAATGCCGGGTGCAAAACTGTGCAGACCCCGCTAAAGAGGGAAACGTCCAGAGTGTCCCCCAGTGCGTGGATGGATGAACAGGGTGCAGCATAGACACAGAATGATGGATATTCAGTCCTGGAAAGGAATGAAGCCCAGACACAACATGATCGTGAACGAATCATGAAGACATTATACCACGTGGAAGACACCAGCCACACCAGGCCACATAGTGCGAGTCCACTTACATAAAATAGGCAGAGGAGGCAAATCCATAGAGACATAAAGTATTTTAATAGTGCCGGGGACGTGTGATCTCATGGCGATTTTGGCCTTTGCATTTGTTTTGGAAAATGAAGATAGAAGTCACACACCGTAGTGCTCACACTTTTAAGAGTACAACTCAGTGTTCTGCTCTTTTATTTTCTTTATTTTGCATGTTCTCAGAGCTGTCCCACATCAATACACCACCTGAAGAAGGAAATGGAGCCTTTTACATTCCTCATTCACAGGGACTGATGACAAACTGGATCTGCCCTGACTTTGCAGAATGTAACGCACACCTGAGCACTGTAACGTGTCACATCTGTGGCTGTGCCCTGCTGAGGCCACACGTAATGAGCCACGTCCCACAGGGGCTGAGGACACAGGGCGTGTTTGGTTGACCTGAGGGCTAAGAAGAAGGGGTGGGGCCACAGGACGGGGCTTAGCGGTGTCAAAGGGTCAGGTCAAAATCTCGGGAGACCTTGCCTTCCGTACGGTGACGTCACCGGTCAGCGAGCGGTTCTAAAACACAGAGGACAGACGCACCGTCACCCTGTATGGGCCACGGACGGAAGGGTCACCGGGACCTTCTATTCTGTCACGTCCGGATCCGACGCCGGGCAAGGGAGGCTTCACGGAGAAACTGAGTCAGATTCCCGACACAGAAAGAGGAGGCAGGCGGCTCAGTCCGCCCAGAGCGTATCCGCTGAGAGCCGACCTCCGGACAGGCGGATCGGACACGTGTGTACCGCCTGCCTGTCCCTCAGGGCGCAGGGGGCAGGGCGGGGCAGGGGCAGTAGGGGAAGCAGTAGCAAGACCCGAGGATTCCGGGGAGAGTTATCTTTGGGACTCCATCCAATCAGATCGTAGGGATTGAAGCAACGCCCAATCAGGGCCCGGGACCTGTACCCCATCCAATCAGGCGCGAGTGAGAGCCCGGTGGGCGGGGCTCTGAGCCCGGGCGGCGGGCGCGCTCGGATCCTGCGCTGCCCCGGCTGCGGGTGTGCGCGGCGGAGCGGGGCGCCCCGGGAGCGCGGAGCGGCGCCCCGAGATGGTGAGTGCGCGGGCCGGAGGGGCGCCTGGGACCAGCCGGAACTGGGTGGAAGCGGCCGC
>CM053574.1:1891347-1907080 GCA_028646485.1 Cryptoprocta ferox
ATTAATCAATAAAGAGATTGCTTATAATCATTATTCCCTAACCCTGTGCCTTCCTATTTTGAACAGAAGTCCTTTGGTGGAGAGTGTCTGTGAACATATTGAAGAGAATCAATGTGGAGAAACCCTGAACCCGGTTACAAGTCTTACTGTGCGTGAGGGGTGTCCCACTGGAGGCAAATCCTGTGAATGCGCTAAGTGTAGAGAAGCCTTTGCAGATGGTTCCTTCCTAGAGAAGGCACGAAGGTCTCCCCCAGGACTCAAACCGAGTCCTGGTGAAGAGTGTGGGCCGGGGTCCAGCTCCGTCCCAAGCCTCAGCACTCACGTGGACGCAGACCTTGTAGAGAAACCCTGTGAAGGTCAGGACGCCAGGAGAGCATCTGAGACATATGCAAAGAGTCTCAGTAGGAAGAAATCTCTGGAGTTCAAGAAATGTGGGAAAGCTTTCACTTGCACTGCTTCCTTTCAAGGTCATGTGCAAGGTCACTGTGGACAGAATGTCCATGCGTGTGATGTGTGTGGGAAAGCCGTTATGTATCACTCTGATCTTACATGTCATGTGAAAACTCACACTGGGAAGAGACCCTATCAATGTCAGGAGTGTGGGAGAGCCTTTGGGTATAAGTCAAGCCTGCAAAAACATGTGAGGACACACGCTCAGGAGAAACCCTATAAATGTCAGGTGTGTGGGAAAACCTTCCCTGGTCAGGACTCCTTTCTAGTACATGTGAGAAGTCACACAGGGGACAGACACTTGAAATGTAAGGAGTGTGGGGAAACTTTCAAGAAGCATCTACATTTTGAGCGTCACATGACCACACACAACATAGTGAAACCCTATGAATGTCAGGAGTGTGGCAAAGTCTTCAGGCATCACCCAGACATGCGAGTACATATGAGGACACACACTGGAGAGAGACCCTATGAATGTAAGCAATGTGGGAAATCTTTCCGGAAGTGTGAACATTTTAAACGTCACATGACCACACACAGTACAGTGAAACCCTGTGAATGTAAGCAGTGTGGCAGAGCCTTCCGGGATCAGACAGACTTGCGAGTGCATATGCGGACACACACTGGAGAAAGACCGTATGAATGTCAGCAATGTGGGAAAACCTTTAGATATCTTGGAAATCTGCGAGAACATGTGACAACACATACGGGGGAGAGACCCTATGAATGTCTGGAGTGTGGAAAAGCCTTCAGGTATAACTCATGCCTGCGAGAACATGTGAGGAAACACACTGGGGAGAGACCCTATAAATGTCAGCACTGTGGAAAAGCCTTCATTCGACACCACACCCTCGTCCTCCATACTGCGAGAAGACACTCAGGGGATGGACACTTGGAATGTAAGGAGTGTGGGGAAACTTTCAGGAAGCATCAACCTTTTCAACGTCACATGACCACACACAATGTAGTGAAACCCTATGAATGTGAGGAATGTGGCAAAGCCTTCAGGTATCACAGAGACCTGCAAATACATGCGCGGACACACACTGGGGAAAAACCCTGTAAATGTCAGCACTGTGGGAAAGCCTTCAGATCTCCTTCAAACCTGGGAGCTCATATGAGGACACACGCTGTGAAGAGACTATTGGAGTGTAAGGAGTGTGGGAAAGCTTTCCGTCAGCTGCAAAATTTTCAAAGTCATTTGAAAACACACAGCACAGTTAAACCCTATGAATGTAAGAGGTGTGGGAAGGCGTACAAGTTCTCCTCGTCTCTTCGAGTGCACATGAAGAACCACCCTGGGGAGAGACCTTGACACGTCACTGCTCCCTTTGAGAACACGTGAGGCTGCACAGTGGACAGGAAGCCTTTGTATGTAAGGACTCTGGTAAGACCTTCCAGTGTCCCAAAGACCTGCAAGTACGTGTGAAGACCCTCAGTGGGCAGAACCTTATGTATGACTGCTCTGTGAGAAAGCCTCAGTTGTCCCTCTTCTCTTCAAGGACACGTGTGAAAGCACAGTGACGTGAAATCTTATGAATTTAAGCACCATGAAAAAGCCTTCAGGTATCCCAGGAATCTGTGAGCACAGACACACTGTGGGAAAGCACTTATTCTCCCTTCAAATCCTTTTTTTTAATGTGTATTTATTTTTGAGAGAGACAGAGCATTAGTGGGGGAGGGGCAGAGAGAGAGAGAGAAACGCAGAATCTGAAGCAGGCTCCAGGCGCTGTCAGTACAGAGCCAGAGGCAGGGCTTGAACTGATGAACCACGAGATCATGACCTGAGCCGAAGTCGAACACTCAAACGACCGAGCCACCCAGTGGCCCCTCCCTTCAAGTTTTATTGAAAATGCGAGCCAGTACAATGGAGATGATTCTGAATGGACACAGTTTTGGGAAAACTTCAGGTATACAACTTCGTGTATTTTGTTCATGAAAATTCAGGCGGGAGAGAAATCTTTTCATTGTTTTGAATATGGCTTTGACTTTGCTGGTGCCTCTTCCTTAATAGGGATGCCAAGTGTATGAATTCCTAATCTGTGTCACTGATATGAACACTGATGGTTTTAAGTGGCCTTTGTTGTCCTCTACATCTGTATGACCTAGATGTTGTAATGTTGTTATCTCAGACTTGAACTAATCACATGGTTATGTATCACATGTCTTTTTCCCATTAAAATGTCTTTTGGACCCAGAGGTGATAACAATGTGTCTATTATTGGTGTGTACATACACCTTTACATACTTTTACCAAAAAAAAAATGTCCTGAATTATACATTCCAAAATGTTCTTCGTAAATTATCATGACATGAGACACCTCATTGTTCTAAGTTCTTTTCTGTTCTCTTTTGTGATACCAGAATAATCTGAGTTTGTGTCTCTTCTTTTCAGTCTTTATTATTGAAAGTTATATTTTCACATCAATTTTCTCTTTTTCTTCAATTTTTAAAAAAATTAAAAAAATTTTTAATGTTCATTTTCGAGAGACAGAGCATGAACAAGGGAGGGGCAGAGAAAAAAGGGAGACACGGAATCTGAACCAGGCTCCAGGCTCATAACTGTCAGCCCAGAGCCAAAGCAGGGCTTGAAGTTACGAGCTGCAAGATCATGATCTGAGCCAAAGTCAGATGCTTCACCAACTGAGCCACCGGGGCGCCCCTTTTTCTTCAATTTTTAAAGTTCTGATATTGGTTTATCTTTTCTGGCACTAGCCTTGTCGTCCTTGGTTGATTTTGTTCCAAATTATGATGTAGAAGAACATCCCTTGTGGGATTATTTTTAGAGACTATGTTTTAAGTCCTGGGAAAGTGAATGAGGTAATTGCTGAAATGTCGGTGATGTTCTGATCTCAAGGCTGTCTAATGTGATAGCACTATGAGAACAGAGCCCCATGATCTCCCAGGAGCCAGTTCGGGAACAGACCCACTGTCATCGTCTGGCAGTCTTCCAAACCACACATCTTCCCTACATGCTTTCACATGAACACCGTATGTGTGTTTGGTCTATCTGGAGGCTCTTTGTGTTTTCCTCCCAAGCTTTGATATTCTATGATGTATATCCCTGGCAAGCACGAAATAAAGACTATGTGCAGTTTGCTGCTGCTGCTGTTTCGCCAGCAGAGACAGCCCTGCACGTCTACTCTAAGTGTCTGAGAACTTCTTCAGTGCGTGGTGACATCCCTTTGGAGCATGACTCAGGTTTGCCTATTTCCGAAAGCAGTGATTGTGAAATACCAGTGGGGTGCTTTCCTCTGGACCCTGGGAGGTAAAGTCTGGAAAGACCAGCACCCTTAATATCAGTCAGATCAGTCAACCAAAATATGATATCTGGTAAATTCTGGACATAGGAGCCTCTTCACTTTTATCCTTATTAGAGGTAAAAAAAAAAAAATCTAGTTTCCATAATATTCCACAGTTCTGAGGTACCCCAAAGCCATTCTAACTTTGGGACGAAATGCTTGTGATTTACCTTGACTAAGGTATTTGGTCATGTAATGGCGTGTAACTTATCCTGTTGGGCTGGAGGTCAAAGGGAAAAGTATTGCTGTCTTGGGACCTTTAAAAGGATTTGCAGGCCACTTGGCTGACTTGGTCAGTAGAGCATGCAACTCTTGGTCTTGCACTTGTGGGTTTTTGCCCCACACTGGGTGTAGAAGTAATGTAAAAAAATAATAAAATGGAATCTTAAAAAAAGAAAGGATTTACAAAAGCACACCTAACCTAATATTTATTATTTTCCTCCTTTTTAAAAAACACATCAGTAAACTATGAAAAATATTTATCATTTAGAGGAGTGGCATGTTAAATGCCATGGGAAGTGAAAAAGTGAGGTGTCAGCATTAAGCAGTCATGAGGGGTTCTCTTTGGATCCAAATGTGGTCTGAAGCATTTGCTCTCAGTGGCAGTGGATGTCAGTAGCCAATAGGGCTTAGGAACAGCAGAGTTTAGAGGGATAAAGATGTTATTTATTGCTGACACATCATTGATAGATGTCCATTGTCATCCATTAGGTTCTGCCAAGTAAAAGAGAGGCATTACAGAAAATAGTATAAGGGATTATGAGCACCTGAGCCTCTAATCTTTTCATGGGCTTGATGCCCTGAAGAGCCTCTTTATTTGTAGTGTATTGTCTCATTCTGCCAGGAGGATTTGAAAAATATACTTTTATATTCATAGCAGCTACACTATGATTCTGCCAATATCAGTTGAGGATGCTTCCCAGAAAGATGATGGTACGTGATCCAATTGAATCAAATGATTAGTGTCCCCAGACTCCACTCTAGTGCCTCAGAGATGGAGTCGATAAAATGTGTTCAAGGATCATTTGATCTCCCTGGTTAGTTAATCCGGTTAATACTGTCAAGTTTTATGTCTCCCTTTTGGAGGAAAGACATTCTGTCATGATCCTGTTCTAAGAAATCTCTGCCTAATACATGAATAGGGGAGGAGGAAGGAAGAAAAAGAGGATGAGTTTCTCTCAAATGGCCTGGACAACGGGAATTAGCTCATAGACAGGAACGTTCAGATTTTTTTTTTAGACCCCCGAATACTGGACTGTTTTAATCCTTCCAGGCAGGGACTTCGTTGCTTCTGCGTTACAGCAGGGGTTGGGCACCAAGAGTGTAGTTCTGGTGTCAACAGGCAGAGATTCATTCCCAGTGTGGAGGCAGTTCCACAAACTGAGTCAGAGAGGAGACTGGGAAGAGCCCCTGTGGTTCCCTGGGGTCCCGGCAATGGGAAGGAGGAGGACGTCAGAAAGGCCAGGTGGACACGGGTGGAGTGCTTACATTTGAACAAGATTTTTTCCAAAATCCTGGCTCTTTGTAATAATACCAGAAACTATACTTTTAAAAAATATTGTTTAGAGAGATTTCATATGCTGTAAGTAAAAAGTGAGAATTTTCTTATTTTATTTCATTTTATGATTAAATTTTCATCCAAGTTAGTTAGCATATAGTGCAATAATGGTTTCAGGAGTAGAATCCAGTGATTCATCCCCTCCATATAACACCCAGTGCTCATCCCAACAAGTGTCCTCCTTAATGCCCCTTACCCATCTAGCCCATCCCCCCACCCACAACCCCTCCAGCAACCCTCAGTTTGTTCTCTGTAAGAATCTCTTCTGTTTTCTCCCCCTCCCTCTTTTTATATTACCTTTGCTTTCCTTCCCCTATGTTCATCTGTTTAGTATATTGAATTTCACATGTAAGTGAAGTCCTATGATATTTGTCTTTCTCTGACTGACTGATTTCGCTTAGCATAACACCCTCTAGTTCCATCTATGTTAGAAATGGCAAGATTTCATTCCTTTTGATTGCCAAGTAATACTGCATTGTGTGTGTGTGTGTGTGTGTGTGTGTCTGTCTGTCTTTATCCATTCATCTGTCGATGGACATTTGGGCTCTTTTCATACTTCGGCTATTGTCAATAACGCTGCTATAAAAATTGGGGTGCATTTGTCCCTTTGAAACAATACACCTGTATCCTTTAGATAAATACCTAGTAGTGAAATTGCTGGGTCATAGGGTAGTTCTATTTTTAAATATTTGAGGAACTTCCATACTGTTTTCCAGAGTGGCTATAACAGTTTGCATTTCCACCAGCAGTACAAAAGAGTTCCCCTTTCTCCGCATCCTTACCAACATTTATTGTTGCCTGAGTTGTTAATTTTAGCTATTCAGACAGGTGTGAGGTGGTATCTCTTTGTGGTTTTGATATGTATATCTCTGATGATGAGTGATGTTGAGGATTTTTTTCATGTCTATTAACCAACTGGATGTCTTCTTTTGAAAAGTTTGAGAAGTGTCTATTCATGTCTCTTGCCCATTTCTTCACTGGATTATTTGGGTTTTTTTTGGGGGGTGTTGAGTTTGGTAAGTTCTTTATAGATTTTGGATACTAACCTTTTATGTGATATGTCATTTGCAAATGTCTTTTCCTATTCCATCGGTTTTCTTTTAGTTTTGCTGATTGTTTCCTTCGCTGTGCAGAAGTTTTTATCCTGATGAAATAGTTTATTTTTGGTTTAGCTTCCCTTGCTTCTGGAGAAATGTTGGGTAAGAAGTTGCTGTGACTGAGGTCAGAGAGATTGCTGCCTGCTTTCTCCTCCAGGATTTTGATGGATTCCGATCTTACGTCCATTTCATCCGGCCTTTCATCCATTTTGAGTTTATTTTTGTGTATAGTTTAAGAAAGTGGTCCAGGTTCATTCTTCTGCATGTCAGTGTCCAGTTTTCACATTAGGGGCATAAATGTTTACAATTTATGGATGGATAGACCCCTTAATTATGATATAATGCCCTTCTTCATCTCTTGTTACAGTCTTACAACCATTAGCATGATCGATGGTTCTCCATCCCCTTACTTTCAATCTGAGCCTGTCTTTAGGTCTAAAATGGGCCTCTTGTAAACAGCATATAAATGGATCTTGTTTTCTTATCCATTCTGTTACCCTATGTCTTTTGATTGGAACTTTTAGTCCATTGACATTTAGAGTGAGTACTGAAAGATAGGAACGTATTGTCATTGTATTGCCTGTAGAGTTGGAGTTTCTGGTGGTGTTCTCTGGTCCATTCTAGTCTTTATTGCTTTTGGTGTTTTTGTTTTGTTTTGTCTTTTCTCCTCTCAGAGAGTCCGTCTTAAAATTTCTTGCAGGGCTGGCTTAGTGCTTAGAAACTCGTTTAGTTTTTGTTTGTCTGGGAAACTGTTTATCTCTCCTTCTATTTTGAATGACAACCTTGATGGATAAAGAAGTCTTGACTGCATATTTTCCCACTTCAGCACATTGAATATATCCTGCCACTCCTTCCTGGCTTGCCAAGTTTCTGTGGATAGGTGTGCTGCGAACCTGATCTGTCTTCCCTTATAGGTTAAGGACTTTTCCTCCCTTGCTGCTTTCATAATTCTTTTCTTGTCTGTGTATTTTGTGAATTTGACTAGGATATGCTTTGTTGATGGTCAGTTTTTGTTGAATCTAATGGAGTTCTCTGTGCTTCCTGGATTTTGATGTCTATCTTTCCCCAGGTTAGGAAAGTTTTCCACTATGATTTGTTCACACAAAACTTCCACCCCTTTTTCTCTCTCTTCTTCTTCGGGGACCCCTATGATTCAGATGTTATTCCTTTTTAATGAGTCACTTAGTTCTCTAATTCTTATGCTCTTTTGCCTTAGTTTCCCTATTTTTTTCTGCTTCATTAGTCTCCATATATTTGTCTTCTATATCGCTGATTTGCTGCTCTGCTTCATCCATCTTTGCTGCCATGGGATCCATTGAGATTGCATGTCAGTTATAGCATTTTTAATTTTGTCCTGACTAGATTTTACTTCTTTTATCTCTGCAGAAAGGGGTTCTATGTTTTCATCCCCAGCTAGTATTCTTATTATTGTAGCTCTAAATTCTAGTTCAGACATATTACTTATATTTCTGTTATGTCCCTGGCTGTCGTTTCTTCCTCTTCTTTCTTTTGGGGGTGAATCCCTTCATTTTGTCATTTTGGAGGAAGAAAAAGAATTAATAAAATAAAAAATTAAAACAAAAACAAAAAAATCAAATAAAGGAAGCTAGATTCTAAGTGTGTTTTGGTCTGGTTGTTGAAAGAAGCTTGATAGAATAGAGAAAAAAAGAAAAACTTAAAATGTTAAAAAGATGTGCACAGTAAAATGAAATGAAATGAAGTAAATCACACTAAAAATTTGCTAAAAAAATAGAAAAATCTGTTTTTATAAAATTGGATAGTAAAAATAATTTTTTCTCTTTCTTTATTCAAGAATAGGAAAAAAATGAATAGATGGACCAGTGATCAGAATGAAATCTGAATGAAATTAAATCCAGTTTCCCCTAGAAGTCACTATGAAGCACTTTATAGTCCGTACCCTAAGCAGGCAGAGAGACTTGTGGTGGTCCTCTAGGGCTTGGTTGGTGTAGTTGGACGGGGCTTGGTGTAATGGCTCTTTTCTCCACGAGGTGGTGCTGCTTAGCTTACTGGGGTGGGTTGGTATGTCATCTGTATGAGTGTATGTGCTTGTGCAGGAGAGATGAAAATCGTGTCCCCCAGCTTCCCAGTCTCTAGGATCAGAACTCTGTGCCCTCGCCAACCAGCAATCAAGCACCCTTCCTTTGTCTCCAGCTTCCATCCACTGCCCACTTCTCTACTGTATGCAACCAAGCCATCAGCCTGCCAAGCAGCACCTCCCTCTCAAATTGTATCTGAGATGGGGCTGTTTCCAACCCCCTCACTTCTGAGGGCCTTGTGGCTTGAACTTGCTCTGGCCCTCTGGGGTAGGGTCTCCCCAGGTAATGGCTGGGTGCCAGCCCACCCCCAGGAATGCTCACCTGCCTGCACTGCTGCAGATGCTGAGAGACTGTGGCTGGTGCCAGCCTGCCCCAGAAAATTTTCACATGATCATGTAGCAGCAGTGGTTCGGGGACTATGGTAAATCACAACACACACCTGGCACCTAGTTTCACCATCTCCTAATGCCCCCTAGCATCCTTGCTCCAATACCAACAAACGTGGATGGAATCTGGGGTCTGCTGGGACCTTTGCCTTTGAGGAAGCTGCACAGCCTCTGCCATATGTCCTCCTGACAGAGAACCTCCCTCTCTACGTGTGGCCCAAGGACCCCCAGGATGTCACTATTTTCTCAGGATTCTCCATTCCCACCACTGCACCACCAGGTATCAAGCTGTTTATAGAGTCCTAATGATACTCTAATGAAATCCTCTCCTTTCTTTCTCCTTTCTCCCTTTCTTGTTCAGTCCCTTATGGGTGTTTCCACTCTTTCTCTTTCTCTCCAGCTGCTTTTGGAGGGAATGCTTTTCCTGTACTCTCCCCCACCCCCGTCTCTGTCTTCTCTCTGCAAACAAAAATAACTCTCTACCCTCCATGCTTCTCTCTCCCTCAGTTTACCTCTTCATGCCATATACCTGCCAAATTCTGTGGTTCAAGTTCTGAAGATTGTTGTGTTAGTACTCATATCAATTTTCTAAATGTGTAAAATGGTTTGGTGCTGATCTAGATGCATTTCAAGGACGAGAGAACCAGAGAGCTTCCATGCTGCTCTGCCATCTTGGCCCCTCTGACAATTTTCTTGAAAAACAATTTGGGGTCAATTGTGATCATCATGAAAACATTCATCAGGTTGTAATGTGCAAGTCTGAATTTTGCTCCACTCCCCAGACTTAAGGGAAGATGTATAATTGCTCAGTAGTATTTCCAGTGACTATTCCAGCATCTTTGCCAAAATGTAGGTGTCTGCTTTCTAGATACTTTTAAGATGTTCCCATTGGGCCAGCTTCATCCAGTGTTGGCCTGGCCGTCTCCAGCAAGCCTGTGAGCTAATTGGTATAAAGTTGAGAAGCCAGGTAGGTGAGTATGAACCACTGTTAAATTCTTCAGCAAACCTCTGGGGATCCTCAGTTACTTTGGGAGAGTGTAATTCTGGCTCACAATTCTGCCTTAGTCCAGTGAAGGTAAGTAGTTAAGCTTTATTTGGATCCCTACAGGGGCGTGTCTTAACAGGTTCAGGGGAGGAAATATTGGGGAGAGAATCAGAGGAAAAGGACCTTCAGTGAAAGGATTAGGAGGAGGGCAGGGTACACAGGAAGTGGGGAGGGGGCAGAGGGAAGAGAGGAAGGTGGCACTGATGCCTGGTCTGCACTGGAAGAGGCGCCCACGAGTCTGGAGACAAAGAAGATGAGGAAGGAGAAGGAGGCTCGGAAGCCATTTGGACACCTTTCAGTGGTTTGTCTCTGATAATTTAGAAATAGTGTTTTGCAGAGAAGGAACTTTAGATCCTGATAGTGTT
Organism: Cryptoprocta ferox; assembly: GCA_028646485.1. Lineage (NCBI taxonomy): Eukaryota > Metazoa > Chordata > Mammalia > Carnivora > Eupleridae > Cryptoprocta > Cryptoprocta ferox. Next base: position 1,901,608 of record CM053574.1, read on the forward strand.
TGGAGGCTTCCAAATACCCATTAAAGTAGGCATCCCATCTGGTTTTGACAATTTTAGAGTTACGACTGTCCAATTCAATTTTGATAAGAGTCAGATAGGGGAGATCAGAACTCTCCCCTAATGGCGATTGATGTTCTATGTTACCCCTGCTGAAGTTAGTCCATTTACTTAGAAATGCACATGAGGAGAGAATATAGTTTTTAAACATAAAACTAGAGTGTACCACTGAATGGGGGCTGAGGGACACCCTAAAAGCATTTTGATGACTGAGATCCCATTTCTTAGCTTTTTCCTTAGAACAAAAGGATCAAATCCTAAAAACCACTGTTGCAACAGGAACAGGCTGGTTCCGAATGGACTTGGTCCAAAGGCCTGCACAGTTCCAGGTAGAAACAGTCTGAGTCCAGACAGAAGTCAGACCGAATGTTTGACTTATAATGAGCACAGTTTCTGACACTAAGTAGGTTAACCTTAAGTGTCAGTTGTTTTTCCAGCAAAAAAATGGGTCTTTTCGAAATTAATTGCAAGAATTGCAAATAAAGACATGCAAGAAATGGCATATCTGAGAACAAGTCCTGAAAACAAAGGAGAGGATGTTCTTTTATAGGAAAAGGAGGAGTAGGGAGCGGGAGGGGCTGTTGTACAGAAAAAGTCCATTGGGCAAACTGGGGTTTGAAGGTGGTGGCTTCTCATTGGCTGAGCTGTCACTGTCTCTCATTGGCTGGGCTGTGACAGCCTCTCATTGGCTGGGCTGTTGCTGGGCAGAGGAAAGTTTTTTCAATGGGGCAGTAAAGTCTTTTCCTATTGAGTCTGCAGGTGGCCAGGGGTTGAAGAGGGAGCATCTCCGGCTGGCCTCTCGCCTTTATTTTACTTTATTTCCCTTTTGTGTTCTCACAGAACTTACACCTTATGACATTTTACTTTCTGCTGTGATTTTTGTTAATTCCTTTACAAGTACCACTTTTTACTTATAAAAATGACGTTGTCACTCCTAATCTTGAAAACCTAAATATTGCTTATGAAATGGCCTTTGACAAAGAACAATAGGAGTCTTGGCCTTGCAGGTTAAGATCGTGGGATGGGGAGCCAGATATACACATCTTCCCTACTTGTCTGTCAACAACTAGAAGAGTGTTGTTGGTGAGGTGAGTCTTAGTGGTGGTTGGTATGAGTTAATTACACAGAGCTCCAGGCATAACTGCGTTGCAGAAACTATTAGTTTCTGGAAATGCTATTCCCAATGTGTGTTTTCCAAATAGCTCTTTGATGTTTACATGAAAATCAATACCATAATGGAAACATGCCCTTATTCCCTTACTTGTTCTTGCTAGGAATAGTGCTGATTGTGCTGAACAGGATGTTTCTTCCTGTGATGGGTGGGTAATTGATTGGTAATACTTCACCCATTGATGTCTCCTTGTATTAATGCCAGTGGAGGAAAAATGGGCCATGTCTTTGTCTTCTCCTTCAAACCACTGATACTTCTGTTGATCTGCCCCCAATTGACATAAATCAGTTTCTATCTCTGTGTCAGATGGCCTCCAGGGATGCTTCTCTGGCCCTGAGCATGGTCGGAGTCTAGTTGTATTTCACGTGGAGCTGGTTGGGTTTCATGTCTGAAATGATGTGTGAGGGAGCGGTCCCGCTGGGACGTAGGGAGGGAAACGGTAAAGGAAATGTACAGGAATGTGGTAGTATAAATGGAAAACAGAGATACCTGTACACTGTATAGTCTTTGCAGAGAGGAACACTTATGTCTTATCCTTCCAACCAGGGTCCGAATGGACTTTCCTGTCTACTGTCCTCAGTTCACCAATATGACCCTGTCATGGGGACAACATCACACTGACCTAACAATATGGAAAATGTGGATCACAACAACATGGCGATTTCAGCACTGATGGGAAATAGTCCGTATGTGACATTTTCCGTGGGACCCTTGCTTGTTCATAGCAGAACCATGACATCTCTAATTTCAAACATTGTGTACAAATAGTTCACAATGGCAAATACTCAGAGGATGTTTTCCTTGTGAATTTATTTTCCTTTTCTTTGCAGTGCCCTTCTGACTCTGCAGTTTTGCAGGGACAACCATCAGGTACATGTTTAGAGGCTGTGAAAAGGCACTTGTCCTGTGGCCATTAGGGGGTTGGCCAGTCTTGGCAGTGACAGGAGGGGGCCCAGGAAGGCCCAGGACAACAGTGTATTATCCTCAGTTCTGAGAGGGACAATCAGTGCAGTATAGATGGGGTGGACGTGGGGAGCACCAAGAGAGTAAGCCCAAATGGGCATCTGGGAAACAGTGAGCACGAGGCCATGTAGGCAAGTGCTGGCAGTGCCTGGATCAGCATGGAATGAAATTGTGTGCTTTGAGCAAACATTTCTTTGCTTTGAGCCAGGTGTGTGGCACATAAGGGGGGCTCAAATTTTAGCGCTTGACACCAAGTATAGAGCCTGGGAAGAAAGGATACATTTGAATTATGATCCTGAGGGTTTTTTTTTTCTCTATGCTTGGTGGCTTCTAAAAATTCATCTACATTTATAGGCCCCAGGTTAACTCATACAAGGAGAGGGGAAAAAAAGTATAGCATTTGCTGAAGAGCAACTGGATTTATATTTGCTTACAGGGTTCCTTTATGGAAGCCCTCTGACACACTGCTGGGTATTAGTAAGCAGCATGTCAGTGTTCACAACTGTCGGTGAGAATGGCAGCCATCGCATCAGATGGTGGAGGCTGGCCTGGAGCTCAGTATTGGGCTGTGACATTCTCTCCTTGAGCAGAAACCATTTCACCGCCCTGTCCTCAGACGAGGCTCTTCCTTGTCTGTGATGCGTCAAGGCACATGAGGAACATGATATGATCATGTGTGTAAAGAGGCTGAAAACAGAGTTCAGTCCACAAAACTCAAAAATATCCCCTGCTTCTTGCGGATGTGCCTGCTGCCTCTTCATTCATAGTCTGAGCTGCACCACATCCCGCCTGCTTTCTAGAGAAGCGTGAGGATCTCCACTCATAAACTTACATGGGCCTCCTGGCGGCATCTAGTCCAGAGTAAAGGAGCCCTTCCCACCCACTCCCGTCATCCGTCACACGTCTGCATGCGTCATGTCAGAACACGTCCTCACGCGGTACATGTCACAGTGTGGCCCTCACCCTGACACCTCCGCCCACCTTCATGAGTTGTGTTCATCCGACGTCCTGATCCAGTGTGATCTTCTCTGACGACAGGTGTGGTCCTGGTGGTCTTTGAGTGGAGGGCATTGACCAAGTCATTATCTTAGTCTTAGTAATGTACTATAGTGATATAATGACAAAAATCGTAAGTATATAAGAATTTAAAAAATTGACCTGAAAGAAAAAAAAATCCCTAAAATCCTGTGCACCTGGTACTATGACTAAGAATGCATGAAAATATTCACCAAGAATTGTCCTAAATGAGAACTAGCAAGGCTGACTTAACAACCCATAAGTGAAATGGGATATTTTGATAAAATCTCTCAGCCAATGAAAAGTAAAGAGAATTACCTTTGTTAATATACAGGTGGTTTTTTATAAACAATTAAGGAGGTTTTTCTGGGCAACATGCATACAAACTTGTGTTTGCCTACACAAATGCACACTGTTTTTAATCACAATATAAAAAGTGAACACTTACTGAATTCTTGGCTTCAACTCCAAGTAAGAGAAATCTCTCATGTCTCGCCTGAGATATGAGGAAGGTGCTCTTTCTCACATGGAAGGATAGAACAGTGCAGTAGCGGGTCAGAGTCCCTGTGCTTTTTAGCTGCACCATTATATCAATTACCCTGGAATCAAGATGCCTGGTCTTCCACAAGGACTGAGAGAATGGGTGCTTGCTGTACAAATGATATACAAAGGGGAGTCAAAGCACCAGAAAATTCAATAAGCATAACAGTTTAAATCAGTGGGTTGGGGGACATTGTGGGGCCAGGTGGAAAACCCAAAGCTGTGGATTTCTGGCCATGGAATCTGATCCATGATCAGGGGGTCATGGAGACATGAGTGGAAGGCAGGACTGGTAAGAAAATAGAAGGGGAAAAGGTTAGTGTTTGGTTTGGTACATGCTTGATTGACAGGCTGCTAGTTAGAACTATGGGCTGCAAGCGTGTTGCCAGATAAGCCCCTATGCGTTTGTCTGTATGGTGACCCCGACACTAGACTAGGGCATCTTCACCTCTGCTTTCAATACTCACATTATCGGAGAGTTGTCACCTAGAACCATGAATACGGGGATTCTGGGAAAAGTGGCTGTTGGCCTTACCCACAAGGAAATAATTCAGCAGATCCATAATTATCTACCTGTAGATTTCATTGGCCTTTCACAGTAGCATGGAAAAACGGAGTCCAGTGAAGGGACAAAAGGAAAAGGTATATGGTGATCATGAATTTCTTAAATATACATACAGTCTGAAATATGTGTACATAGAGTACGAAATATCTGTATAATTTAGAGGGATAGCTGTATATGTGGTCAGAAGGACTAAAACAAAACAGTAAAGTAACGATTTCAGGTAACACTGGAAGTTGATACCTAAATTCATGGCACAGTATATGCAGTACAAACATACACGAACTCTGGGTTCAGTATCGTACCCCCCACATTTCATGTCCACGTGGAGCCTCAGAATACAGCCTTATTTAGAAATCAGGTGTTTGCACATGTAATGAAGATGAGGCCATACTGGATTAGGGTAGGTCTTGACCCAATAATGGGTGTCCTTATAAAACTCCAGAAATCTGGACACAGAGGCCTGCACTGAAGGCAGGCCTTGGCCATGTGAGACAGAAGCAAGGATTGGCATGATGCATCTACCCCCCAGAGAATGCAAAGGGTTGTGGGCAAGCCCCAGAAGCTGGGAGGGAGGCCTGGACAGATTGTCCCTCAGAACTTCCAGAAGGAACTAACCTTGCAGACAAGTTGATCTGAGGCTTCCAGCCACCTCAGTTGTGACACTACAAATGTATGTCCTCTCAGCCGCCCAGTGTGTGGCACTATGTTACAGCAGCCCCAGGAGGAAGGCATTCTGAAGGAGGGAGGGGACCTTGGATATCTGAAGGACAGCTGGAAGCCACTGTGCCCACAGCAGAATTAGGGGGGAGGAGGCACAGGAGACGTGAGAGGAGAGGATGTGTTGGGTCGCATGTGCTGGTCAGCCAAGAAGACCGACATTGGTGGTGGGTGGCGTGAACCCTCAAGATGAGCTGATCAGGCATCCTCACAGGACCCCTGTGTTACCATGACAACAGACAAAAGGATGGTGATGTCGGCCAAGGTGGTGGATCACGTGGGGCTGGTGGCTGTGGCAATGATGTGGAGGTTGGAGTGTGGATAGAATTTGAAGTTGGAGCCATGAGAATTTCCTGGCTTGTAGGTGGGCTGAGAGATTCAAGCAAATGTTCCCATGAGGTCAATACTTAAATACGTGAATCGTTTTAGTAGAATTCTCTCAA
>CM053574.1:1907580-1928190 GCA_028646485.1 Cryptoprocta ferox
GACAGGGACAGCGCTGCTCACGGGTGACAGGTGACACGCAGACGCCCACCTGAGCCCTGGGCTCCGGGAAAACCTCAGTGGAAGGGGAAAGGCGCTCCCTCCCCCACCCTGCTGGGGTCTGGAAAACAGCAGGCTGCAGACAGGGCCCCTCCCCCATCAGGCCAGGACAAGCCTCCCAGGGAAGTCCCCGATTCACCCACGACAGGACCCGGCGCAGACCCCCGCAGTGCCTCATCCACGGTCAGCTCAGCTGCTGTCCCCACGACCAAGGGGCACAACATGCGGGCTGGACCCACTGTGCTTTGGCTTCTCTTCTTCCTCCAGAGCCCTGATCGTGGGCTTGCCCTCAGCCTGAGCCACGCATGGCCCCTCCTGGGGACAGGGGGACAGGCTGGCCTCAGGGAACCGCCAGGTCAGCACCACACCTGCCCATGCCTGGTGTCCTTCCTCCTCTGCTCCCTTTCACACGACTCTTGAGACACCCAGGTCTTCTGCTCACAGCGTTCGCCCTGTCGATGTAGCCCCTGCCCTTAGTGCAACAGTCCGCCCTCTGTCCCCCTGCACAGCCCCTGCCCCTAATGCTACAGTCTCCCTCCCCGCCCCCGCCCGGCCCCTGCCCCTAATACAACAGCCCCCTCCGCCGCCCCTCATTCTCAGTATACATCGCTCTTTGCTCAATTCGGAAATCTTCCTTTGACACTGGTTTGACCAACTGTCCACCACCACCCCTCTCCTGCCCAAATGTTACCCAGGCCACCGTCCTCCCCACAGACCCCTGAACAGCGGGTGGCCCACACTCGGAGCATCCACGGGGCTGAGGAACAAGGCCCTGGGGACCTGAGCCCAGGAGGCCTTCCTCCACCGCAGGGGCCGGATCCCGCCATGGGCCTTCCTGCCCATCCCCCTCTCGCAGCACAGCCAAGCCCGGTTCTGCGTCACTGGAGGCACTGGAAGATCTCTGAGCCTGGACCTTGTCTCTGTAGGAATTGTTTGTATTAAAGTGTCCTCAGAGAAGCTCAGAGTTGAAGTTCTCTCTGAGGTCCACCATGAGTTCCCCGGATTTACCCGAGTTCCCAGGATTCACCGCCTCGCGGGACGTGTCCCCGCCTTCTTCCACCAGCCAGGGACTTCGGTGTCACAGGGAAACCCGCAGGCGACAAGGGGACGGGACGCCGGGACCCCGCTCTGCGGCCCCTGGCGGATCTCGGGTCCGGACACCGGGAACCCTCACGACGAGAGGCGACGGGACGCCGGGACTCCACCTCGCGGCCCACGGCCGGAAATCAGGAGTGGGCCCCCGGATCCACACGCATGGAAGGGAAGGAATATTGGAACCCCACCCCGCGGACGAGGGCTGAAACTCGAGTCCAGACCCCCGCGGTCTGGGAGACTTGGGCCCACGGCCGCTTCCAGGGGTCCCGGCCGGTTGGACCGATTGGAACGAGCCCCTCAAGGTCTCAGTCCCGCCCGACTCACCACCTCGCGGCTCCGCTCCGGGCGTCCTCCGCTCGGCCCTGCGGCCGCGGCAGGTGCGGCAGGTGCGAGCCCCACGCACTCACCTGGAGCAGCTCGGCGCCGGCGAGCACCAGCCCGCGGGGACGCCGAGACTCTTACAAGAAGTGGGATCGCGCCCGCCCCCGGGCCTGATTGGACCGTTTCCATAACTGCACCAAACGCTTCCCCGGGCCTTGATCGGGCGTTGCTGCAGGTCATGCGACCTGATTGGATGGTATTCCGGAGACAATCCCCACGACCCTGATTGGACAATTCTCCAAGGCACGGTGATAGGACAACCTGCGGCCCTTCACGTTTTGATTGGAGGGTAATCCTGACACCGCCCCCGTGGCCCCAGATTGGTCAGATCCCCCAGGCCCCGCCCACTACCCCCTATGTGACAGGCTCGCGATACTCCTGTGCCTGATCTGTAAGCCCCCCGGGTTAGCTCCCAGTAGAATACTCTCCTGGCCCTTGACCCGTCTGCATCCTCCTTCTGTCCAGGGACTCTGACTCCGTTTCTCCGCGGAGCACTTGTCTGGCGCCAAATCGGGAAGAGACAGAAGGGCCCGGTGACCCTTGTGTCCGTGGTGGACACGGGGTGACGGTGCACGTATGCCTTGTATTTAATAACAGCTCAATGACCGGTGATGTCACCAAACAGAAGGTCTCCCTGGGTTTTGACCTGACCCTTTGACACCACGAGGCCCCACTCTCCGTCCCCGCCCTCACTTCTCTGGCCTAAGGTCAACCAAACATGCCCTGTGTCCTCAGCCCCCCCCCCCCCACCGTGGGACGTGGGATCCCGTGGTCCCAGCAGGACACAGCCACAGGTGTGCATGGCTAGGGGAATGTAAACTAGGGCACCTGATGTGGATAAAATCTTGATTGTTTCTCAAGAACTTAACCACGGAATTATAATGTGACCCATGTACTGAGTCCTACCTAAACCGAAACAGATTCTCAGATGTGTGCACATGAATGCCAGGTGCAAAACTATTCAGAACCGGCAAGAGGGAAACGTCCCAAGTGTCCCCCAGAGCGTGGATGGATGAACAGGGTGCCGCATAGACCCAGGACGGATGGTTATTCAGCCACAAAAAGGAATGAAGCACAGACCCATCATTCACGTGAACGAATCATGAAAATACTATACCACGTGGAAGACACCAGGCCACCAGGCCACATCCTGTGAGTCCAATTAAATAAAATAGGCAGAGTAGGCAAATCCACAGAGACATAAAGTATTTCAATAGTGCCCAGGAGGCATGATTTCATGGCTATTTTGGCCTTTAAATTTGTTTTGGAAAATGGAGATAGAATTCACTTACCATAGTGCTCACACTTTTAAGAGTAAAATTCAGGTGTTGTTTTATCTTGTATGTTCTCAGAGCTGTCCCACATCAGTGCACCATCTGAGAAGGAAATTGAGCCTTTTACACTCTACATTCACAGGGACTGATTACAAACTGGATCTGCCGCGACTTTCCTTGAAGACATAACGCACACCTGAGTATTGTAACGCATCACACCTGTGGCTGTGCCCAGCTGGGGGGTCCTGACAACAGGGTCCATGTCCCTAGACAGTTGTTTAATGTGATAAACCATGAAGGAGTTTCTGGTTTAAGTGATGATCTTTGATTCTTTTTTTTTTTTAATTTTTTTTAACGTTTATTTTTGAGAGAGAGAAAGACATAGAGTGTGAGAAGGGGAGGGTCAGAGAGAGAGGGAGGCACAGAATCCGAAGCAGGCTCCAAGCTCTGAGCTGCCAGCATAGAGCCCTATGCGGGGCTTGAACCCACAAACTGTGAGATCATGACCTGAGCCGAAGTCAGCCTCTTAACCGACTGAGCCACCCAGGCACCCCCTCTTTGATTCTTATGCAAACATACTTCTATGCATTATGCTTCCAACATGCAAGTTCTTGATGATTGCTCAATTTTGGGTAAGTCCCTGCACCTCATTATAAGGAAAATCATGTCTATGTTTGAACAACTGTTCTTATGTATAAAATTCTGAAGTGGGATTTGTGAAGCTCCAAGAAAAACTTACTATAGTACTGATGGAATTCTAAAACAATTCAGCCATTTGTTAAGTATTGACACGTTGGAACATTTCCTTGACTCTCTCTCTTTCAGCCCACCCACAAGCCAGGAGATTCTCATGGCTCCAACTTCAAATTCTATCCATGCTTCAACCTCCACATCATTGTCACAGCCACCAGCCTAGAGTGATCCACCACCTTGGCCGACATCACCATCCTGCTGTCTGTTGTCATGGTAACAGAGGGGTCCTGTGAGGATGCCCGATCTGCTCATCTTGAGGGTCCACACCACCCATCACCAGTCTTCTTGGCTGACCAGCACATGCGACCCACCCCATCCTTTCCTTTCACATCTCCTGTGCCTCCTCCCCCCTCACTCTGCTGGGGGCACAGTGGCCTCTGGTGTCCTTTAGATATCCGAGGTCCCCTTCCTCCTTCACAATGCATTCCTCTCCTGGGGCTGCCATAGCGCAGTGTAACACAGACATTTGTGGTGTCACAACTGAGGCTGATGGAAGCCTGAGATCAAGTTGTCTGCCAAGTTGATTCCTTCTGGAAGTTCTGAAGGAGAATGTGTCCCAGGCCTCCCTTCCAGCTTCTGGGGGTTGCCCACAACCCTTTGCATTCCTTGGCAGGTAGACGTATCATGCCAATCCCTGCTTCTGTCTCACATGGCCAACCCCTGTCTTCAGTGCAGACTTATGTGTCCAAATTTCCCAGTTTTATAAGGACACCCATCATTGGGTCAAGACCTACCCTAATTCAGTATGGCCTCATCTTCATTACATGTGCAAACACCTGATTTCTAGATAAGGCTGTATTCTGAGGCTCCACGTGGACATGAACTGTGGGGTGTACGATACTGAACCCAGAGTTTGTGTATGTTTGTACTGCATATACTGTGCCATGAATTTAGGTATCAACTTCCAGTGTTACCTGAAATCATTATTTTACTCTTCCACCTTCCTATTCCCACCAACCTCCTAAATATGTATCCCTGACATATTAATTACATAGAACTTGCATATCAACAAAATGACACTCTGTTTACTTTTCACTGGTGAGAGTTATATATAAAAATGATATTTTATCTATTTACACTTATGGGTTGTCAAATCAGCCTTGCAGTTTTTCATTTAAGACCATTCTTGTCAATATTCTCATACATTTTTTTGTCATAGTACCAGCTACCTATGACTGCATGGATTTTTTTCTTATGAATCAATTTTTAAAATTCTTATGTATTAAGACTTTTGTGATTAACATGAGTGTAGTACATTACTAAGACCAAGACAATGACTTGGTCAATGCCCTCCAGCCAAAGACCACCAGGACCACACCTGTCGTCAGAGAGGATCACACTGGGTTGGTGCACCAAATGACCAGAGCTCATGAAGGAGGGTGGAGGTGTCAGTGTGAGGGACCACTGTGACATATACTGCTTGAGGACATGTTCTGACACGACACATGCAGAAGTGTGATGGATGACGGGAGCATGTGGGACATGCTCCTTTACTCTGAGATAGATGTCATTTAATCCAGATGCCATCAGGAGGTAGATGTCAATTTATAATTTAAAAATCTTCAGAGTTCTTATCTATTTTTATTTTTGCTTTTTGAAAATGTTTATTTATTGGGGCACCTGGATGGCTCAGTCAGTTTAGCATCCCACTTTGGCTCAGGTCATGATCTTGCAGTTCTCGAGTTCAAGCCCCCCACATGGGGCTCTCTGCTGTCAGTAAGAAGCCTGCTCTCAATTCTCTGTCACTCTCTCTCTCTCTCTCTCTCTGCCCCTCCCTTGCTTGCCCTCTCTCAAAAATAAATAAATAATAAAATAAAATAAAATAAAATAAAATAAAATAGTTTGAGGGAGAAAAAGAGAGAGCAGGGGAGGGGGGAGAGAGAGGGAAAGAGAGAATCCCAAGCAGCCTCTGAGCTGTCAGCAGAGAGCCCAACATGGGACTCGATCTCACGAACCGTGAGATCATGACCTCAGCCAAAATCAAGGCCAGATGCTGAACCAACTGAACCACCCAGGCATCCTCAGTTCTTATCTAGAAAAAAGAATGCAGTTCAGCTAAAACTATGAATAAAGAGGCACCAGGCACATCAGCAAGAAACAGGGAATATTTGGTGATTTTTATGGATTGGACTCTATTTTTAAGCCTCTTTACAGAGATGATTATAACGAGGTCTTCGTAAGATTTGATGCATCACAGACAAGGAAGAGCCTCGTCCGAGGACGGGGGGTGAAATGGTTTCTACTCAACGAGAGAATGTCACAGCCCAGTACTGAGCGCCGGGCCAGCCTCCACTGTCTGAGGCGATGGCTGCCATTCTCATTGACCGTGTGAACACCGACATGCTGCTTACTCATATCCGGCAATGTGTTCGAGGTCTTCCATAAAGGAACTCCATCAACATATATAAATCCAGTTTCCCCTCAGCAAACTCTGTAAGATGGATATTTTTCATCTCCTTGTATGAGTTACCTGAGGCCTACAAATGCAGGTGATTTTCCAGAGGACACAAGAAGAAAGGAAGCAGCTCAGGATCACAATTGAAATTGAGCCTTCTTTCCCAGATACTGTACTGTCAGGTGATAAACACTGAGCCCCCCTCATATGCCACACCATTGGCTCAAAGCACATAGTTCCATTCCATGCTGATCCAGGCACTGCCGGCACTTGCCCACATGGCCTCATGCTCACGGTCGCCCACCCTCCTGCTCTGCTCGCTCCCTTGGTGCTCCCTAGGGTCACCCCCTCTTTACATGCACTGACTGTCCTAGGATGTGATCATAATACACGATTTTCCTGAAAAAAGATTGGGCCTTTTTGTGCCCCTGGGTTGGCCACACAAACTGGCTAGCCACCAAAGGCACACAGAACACGCGCAGAGTCGCAGCCTACAAACAGACATCTGGGCGTCCCAGCAAAACTTCTTAGTCGGAATCTGAAGAGCACTATAAAGAATAGAACTACAGTTTCACAAGGAAAACTGCCACTGAGTATGTAGAAGAACTAATAACTTATAAGCCAGTTTGACAATGGATGACATAGTTCTGCTAAAAGAGAGTGCCACGAGAAATGTCAAGCATGGACTCTTTTCAAACGGTGATGAAACAGAAACGTGGTTGTGGGCCACAACTTCCATGCCATTCCAGTTCAGCGCAGCTATGTCTGAGCCTCATTAGTGTGTGGTATCCCCGTGATCCGTGGTCATATTGACTGGGGAGCTGAGGACAGCAGAGCACAAAGCACAACCACAAAGTGGTTGGAATTATTGGAAGCATTCCTGACTACAAAGACCGCACAGATAGCTTTATTTTCCGTTCACACTACCCCGTTCCCGTGCATTCCCCGGGTCCCCGTGGGACCGCTCCCCTTACACATCATCTCACACATGAAACCCAACCAGCCCCGCCGGAAATACAACCAGACTCGCACCCTGCCCGGGACCAGGGTATCGTCCCTGGAGGCCATCTGACACAGACAAGAGAAACTGATCTGTGTCAACTGTGGGCGGATCAACAGAAGCATGAGTGGTCTGAATAAGTGAGAAAGGCTTGGCCCATTTTTCCTCCATTGGAAATGATACAAGGAGACACCACCGGGTGAAGCATTACCAGTTCATTAGCCACCGATCACGGGAAGAAACGCCCTGTTCAGCATAGTCAGCACTATTCCTAGCAAGAATAAGTAAGGGAGGAAGGACAGGTTTCCAGCTGGTATTGATTTTCATGTAAACATCTAAGAGCTATTTGGAAAACTCACATTAGGAAGCAGCATTTCCAGAAATTAGCAGTTGCAGTGATGCCTGGAGCTCCGTGTAAGAACTACTTCCCACCACCACTAAGACTCACCTCTCCAACAACACTGTTTGTTCTGGGTGTTCACAGACAAGTAGCGAAGATGCGTGTCTGGCTTCCCCTCCCACACTCTTGAGCAGGACAGTCACAGCCCAGCTGATGAGAGACCCTTACAGCTCCGCCATTGAGAGGCGGTCATAGACCAGCCAATGAGAAGGCACCATTTTCAAAGCCCCAGTTTGTCCCAATGGACTTTTTCTTTACAACAACCCACCCCAACGCTCCCTGTTTCCTGTAAAAGGACACCCTCTCCTTGCTTCTCTGAACTTGCCCATGGATTTGCCATTTCTTGCATGTCCTGATTTGCAATTCTTGGTATTCCCAATAAATCCATTTTTGCTTGCAAAATAACAGACACATAAAGTTAACCTCGCTTGGGGGCGCCTAGGTGGCTCAGTCGGTTGAGTGTCCAGCTTCAGCTCAGGTCATGATCTCAGTTTGTGGGTTCGGGCCCCACATCGGGCTCTGTGCTGACAGCTCAGAGCCTGGAGCCTGCTTCAGATTCTCTGTCTCATTCTCTCTCTGCCCCTCCTCCACTTGTGCTCTGTCTCTGTCTCTCAAAAATAAATAAATGTAAAAAAATAAAATAAAAAGTTACCCTCGTTTGGTGTCAGAAACTGTCCCCATTAGAAGTAAGGTGGCCTTCAGTCCTACTCCTGTGTGGACTCAGACTGTTCCTGCCTGGAACCGTGCAGGCCTTTGGATCATGGCCTTTTGGAACCAGCCTATTCACATTGTAACAACAGTGGTTATTAGGAATTTCTTTTTTGTTCTTCTAAAGCGAAGAAAGGAGAACCCAGTCATCAAATGCATTGAGGAAAGAGACCATATTTGGGTCCAGACAAAACTCCTCAGGACTGCATATCGCTGACACATCTTTTGACGATCAGTGGCATTTTACATGTCAATCCTCTGAACAATGAAGATTTTTCATAGTTTATTGATGAGCCTTTTAAAAAGGATGAAAGTGGTAAATATTAGCTTGGGTGTGCTATTGGAAATCCTTTTTTTAAATAACATTTTATTATTTTTTAAAATATCTTGACAGCCAATATGGGGATTGAACCCACAACTCTAAGAGCAAGAGTTGCACGCTCCATTATCTGAGCCAGGCAGCCTGCAAGACCTTTTAAAGGTGCTACAGCACCAATACTTTCCCTTTCACACTGAGCCCAATAGGATGAGTTACAAATCACTACTCAGCCATATACCTTAGCCACAGGCAAAACCAAAAACATTCAGCCTGATAGTTGACATGGAAACAAGGAGGTGTTTTTACCTCCAATGGGGATAAAACTGAAGATGCTATATTTTGGCCAGATGATCTGGCTGATCCTAGGGGTACTGGGCACTCCAGGTATTATGTCCTGGGGGCCAGAGTAAAGCACCTCATAGGTATTTCCCCCACAATCACTGTTCATGGAAACAAATAGGCAAACCTGAGTCATGGTCCAAAGGGATGTTCTTTGAAGTCATAATTTGGCACAAAATTGACCAACAACACCAAAAATTAGTCCCAGAAAAGAAACCAATATTGGAATTTTACCAATTGTTCATTCAATAAAAAAGAACTTGGGGCCCCTGGGTGACTCAGTCCGTTAAACATCTGACTCATGACTTCCGCTCAAGTCATGATCTTGCAGTTCGTGGGATCAAGCCCCGTATCGGGCTGCACGCAGACAGTGTGGAGCCTGTTTGGGATTCTCTCTGCCGCTCCCCCACTCTTTCTCTCAAAACAAATAAACTACAAAGAGAGAACTGATGTGAAAATATATCCTTTATTAATAAAGATTGAATAGAAGAGTAGATACTGAATCAAGAAATTCCAGCAATGGCAACAGAGAACAGAACTTTCAACAATAGAAGTCTACATGTTGTGATCATATACTAGAAACAGTGTGCAATGTGAAATTAAATCTTTTTCTACAATTATATAAAGTTGTACGCACACTGCCACAAACACACACTCTTCTCACTCCTGGGTCTGAGAGATATACTAATGGAAAGAAGACAGTTGTACATAATGGTGTGATTACTTGAAGTCTGAGATAACATCTATGTTGTACAGATGTAGAGGAGAAAGAAGGCCACTTAAAACCATTAACGTTCATGTCAGTGACATGAACTAGGAATTCATACACCTGGGATCCCCATTAAGGAAGAGGCGCTTTGAAAGACAAAGTCATATTCATAACAGTGAGAAGATTTCTGTCCTGCCTGAATTTTTGTGAACAAATATACCTGATATTTTCCAAAAATTTTGTTTATTCAGGATTGTCTCCAGTGTGTTGACTCACATTCTCAATAAGACTTTAAGGGAGAATAAACGCCTTCCCACAGTGTGTCCGTGCTCACAGATTCCTGGATACCTGAAGGCTTTTCCATGGTGTTTAAGTTCATAAGATTTCACATCACTGTGCTTTCACATGTGTCCTTGATGAGAAGGCCAACCGAAGGCTTTCCCACAGAGCAGACATTCACGAGGTTTCCCCAGTGTGTGTCCTCATATGTACCTGCAGGTGTGATCCCAGGAGGCCTCACTGCTTATTAGGGTTTCACCGCACTGTGCAGGGTCCAGGGCCGTCTGAAATGTTCACACTTGTAGAAAGTCTATCCACACTCCTTACAATCATGGCGTCTCTTCCCGCCATGTGTCTGCATGTGTGTTTCCAGGTGTAATGGACCTTGAGGGCCTTCCCAGAGGGCTGACATTCATACGGTTTCTCTAGTATGTGTCCTCATGTGTACTCGCAGGTTTGCAGAAGAGGTGAAGGCTTTCCCACAGTGCTGACATTTACAGGGTTTTTCCCCAGTGTGTATCCACACATGTATTCGCAAGTCTCTGTGATACCTGAAGGCTTTGCCACATTCCTCGCATTCATAGGGTTTCACTACATTGTGTGTGGCCATGTGACGTTGAAAAGGTCGATGCTTCCTGAAAGTTTCCCCACACGCCTTACATTCCAAGTGTCCGTCCCCTGAGTGTCTTCTTGCAGTATGGAGTACGAGGGTGTGGTGTCGAATGAAGGCTTTTCCACAGTGCTGACATTTATAGGGTCTCTCCCCAGTGTGTGTCCTTACGTGAGCTTGCAGACTTGAGTTATACCTGAAGGTTTTCCCACACTCCCGACATTCATAGGGTCTCTCCCCCGTGTGTGTCCGCATATGTTCTCGCAGATTTCCAAGATATCTGAAGGCCTTCCCACATTGCTGACATTCAAAGGGTCTTTCCCCAGTGTGTGTCCTCATATGGATTCGCAGGTCTGTCTGATCCCGGAAGGCTCTGCCACACTCCTTACATTCACAGGGTTTCACTGTACTGTGCATGGTCATGTGACGATTAAAATGTCCACGATTCCAAAAAGACTTCCCACATTCCTTACATTCATAGGGTCTGTCCCCTGTGTGTGTTCTCACATGTCCTACAAGGGAACTGTGACCAGAGAAGGCTTTCCCACAGTACTGACATTCATAGGGTTTCTCCCCAGTATGTGTTTTCATATGTGCCCGCAGGCTTGAGTTATACCTTAAGGCTTTCCCACATACGTCACATGCATGGACTCTCTGTCCACAGTCACCTCGCATATGACCCTGAAAGGAAGACGTGCAAGTGAAAGCTTTTCCACATTTCTTGCACTTTAGAGACTTTTTACTACTGAGTCTCTTCGATGTCTCAGACGCTCTCCCAGTGTTCTGACCTTCACAGGGTTTCTCTATAAGGTCTGCATCCACGTGAGTGCTGAGGCTCGAGACGGAGCTGCAGCCTGGTCCACATTCCTCACTGGGACTCGGTTTGAGTCCTGGCGAAGATCTTCGTGGCTTCTCTAGGAAGGAACCATCTGTGAAGGCTTCTCTACACTTAGCACGTTGACAGGATTTGCCGCCAGGGGGACACCCCTCATGCACAGTAAGACTTGTAACCGGGTTCAGGGTTTCTCCACATTGATCCCCTTCAATATGTTCACAGACACTCTCCACCAAAGGACTTCTGTTCAATACAGGAAGGCACAGGGTTAGGGAATAATGGTTATAATTGATCTCTTTATCAATTAATGATCTATTGATGTTTGTTAATCATTATTGGACTACATAATGGCCATTGTCAATGAATGGGTATGTTTGGGACACTGTCTGCAAGGTTACAAAATGGCACAAGCTTACTGAGCTAGAAATCCAGTCAACTTTCTGGATTTCTTACATATAGTTTTCCTTGACCATTGTTTCCAACTGAATTGTTTTTAAGATGACCAATATCTAGAATGCATTTATAAAACCTTTGTCTTGTGAAAATTCCGACTACACAACTGTTGAGCTAGGTTTACAACTGCTCTTTAGTTTCAAGTTAGTCTCACAATCTGCGAACATCCCCCATTCCTCCCGTACAAGTGTCACTCACCTCAAATGCCTTTCCTGGGTTTGCAGGTGATCTCCTCTGCTATGAAATGTCTGGTTTTCTCCAAAAACAGAACAGGAATCTTTTCTTGTAAATATTCCTGTTTTGCCTTCCCTCAGTGGCTCATTCAGCAAAATGTTCCACTGAGGCCTTGATGTATTTGTTTTACCTTGACTTTGACAACCTGCAAGAATTGGTAGCATAATTTAATTTCTTGGGAATGGTCTGACGTTTAAAGATAAAAAATGCACCTTACATCGACTTCTAGTCAGATACTGATCCCAAAATGTAAATGAACTTCATCAGGAAGAATGGACGCGTGACCACAGAAAAATTCTGGGGACCCTAGTGATTTGGGACTTTTCCATTAAGAAGAGTGCATGAAATGGCAGCCTCTTTACTCACAAATACTTCAAAATAGATGGGAGATCAATGTGGAGATACGTATTATCAGATTATTATCAGATATTAACTGGGCAAGATACACACATCCACAGCCTACCTCTATAGGAGGAACACAAAAGGCTCACTACAAGGATGAGGATGGATGAAAAGTCCGGCAGGGAAGCAAGGTGAATAACAGACATCACACTTAAAAGACCGAGTCACCTTTCTAATGGATATGTCCAAATGCCTTTCCCTTGTCTGGCACCTGGTGCACCCGAGGGCTGCTGGTCTGTTCTGAAGGCACAGAGGCCCCTGGTGAAGCCTTCTTGCACTGTCCCAGTTGCCAATCGGAGGTCGGGTGGTGTGTGTAGCTACTGACATGCCCCTGGAGAACAGCTCAGCAGCGGGGAGGATTTGAAGGGCAACAAGCAATCTGGAAGATGGACTCTTAGTCTTCAAGGTCATTGCTAATGGATAACTGTGTTTTGCTTTATTTTGTTTTGTTTTTAGTGGGAGCATATTGGTCTATACGATTGTCAGTTGTACAACATAGTGATTGGACAATTATATACATTAAAAAATGCTCACCAGAATAAGTGTAATTACTGTCACTATACAAAACTACAACAAAATTATTGACAATATTCTTTATGCTCTACTTTTCATTCCCATGACTTATTTATTTAATAAGTGCAAACTTGTACTTCTGAATCCCCTCCATCTATTTCACCTGTCCCTCCATCCCCTTCCAATCTCACAAAACACTTTTTCTCTAGAGTTCTAAGTCTATCTTTATTTTCTGCTGTTTGTTTGCTCATTATGTTTTTTAGATTCCACATATAAGTAAAATATGGTGTTTGTCTTTCTGTCTGACTTATTTACTTGGAATAATACCCTCTAGGTCTCACAAATTGCAAGACTTCATCCATTTTATATTGCTGAGTGATAGTCCCTTGTATGTAGATACCACATCTTCACTATCCATTCATCTGTTGATGGGACACCTGTGTTGCTTCCATATCTTGAGAGTGACTAATTCCACAGTGAATGTGGGGGTACACATATCTTATTGTCCTGGACTTTTCTTTGGTGAACTACTCAGAAGTAGAATTATGGACCATATGGTACTTGTGGTTAGCTTTTTGTGGAAGCTCCATACTGTTTTCCAGTGTGGCTGCACCAATTTAAATCCCACCAATGATGATGAGTTTCCTTCCTCCACATCCTCACCAATACTTGTTATATCCTGTTTTTTGAAGGTAGCCATTCTGGCTGCTTTAAGGTGACATCTCATTGTGGTTTTGATTTGTGTTTCTCTGAGGAGAAGTGCTATTGAGCAGCTTTTCATGTGCCAAGTGGCCAACTCTATATCTTCTTTAGGAAAATGTCTGTGATGTTCCTCATCCCATTTTTTATTTCTCCTTTTGTTTCCCTTACCTGAAGGGAGAATTCCACAAAAATATTGCTAAAGCTGATGATGTCCATGAGTTAATTGCCTCTGTTTTGTCTTAAGAGACGGGTGAGTTCAAGTCTTACAACGTGGGTATCTATTCCATATTGAGTTTACTTTTGTGTGAGATGATGTAAGAAGGTGGTCGAGCCTTACTTTTGCAGGTAGCTGTCTCATTTTCCTAACACCGTTTATTGAAGAGTCTTTTTCCTCATTGTATATAATCAGCTCCTTTTTTGTGGATGATTTGACCATATAAGCCTGGGTTTATTTCTGGACTCTCTTCTGTTGCCTTGATCGATAGATCTCTTTTTGTGCCAGTATGATACTGGTTTGTTTTGCATAGTTTTGTAGTATAGTTCAAAGTCTAGGACTGTTGTATCTTCAGCTTTGGTATGCTTTCGTTCTCAGCATTGCTTTAGTTATTTGGAATCTTTACTGTTTGAATAAAAATTTTAGAATTTTTGCTCTAGTTCTTTGAAAAATATTATTACGATGTCCATAGGGATTGCATCCAATATGTAGAGTGCTTTTCAGAATATGGGCGTTTTTAACGATATTAATCCTTACAATCCATGACGATGGTATATCTTTCCACTTATTCTGTCATTTTCAATTTCATTCATTAAATGTCATATAGCTTTCAGACTACAGGTCTTTCAACTTCATTGGGTACATTTATTCACTGTAGTTTCTTGTTTGTGAAGGAATTGAACATGAGATTGTTTTCTTAATTCCTCTTTCTGCTATTTTGTTATTATAGAAAAACAACAGACTTGGGTATTATTAATTTTGTATCCTTCAAGGTTTCTAAATTCATTCATTGGTTCTAATAGTACTTGGTGAAGGCTCAAGAATTTTTTATAAATAGTTTCAGATCATCTGCAAATATTGACCATATTTTCTTCTTCCTTAATAGTTTGCATATTTCTTAATCTTGTCTGACTAGTTTGGCTACAACTTCAGTACTATGTTGAATCAAAGTGGCGAGAGTGGACATGCTTTTCTGTTCCTGATCATAGAGAAAAAACTTTGGTTCTTGACCCCTGAGTAAGGGAGCTATGGGTCTGTCATATGTGGCCTATGTTCTGTTGAGGTATATTCCCTGTTTACACACTTTCTGAGAGTTTTTATGAGGAATGAAGGTTGAATTTTGTTCAAAGCCTTTCTACATCTATGGAGATGATCACATGATTTTTAATAATTTATCTCATTAGTGTGGTATATCATATGTTGACTGATATGCATATGCTAAATCCTTACATCCCTGGAATAAATCCCACTTGATTGTGGTGAATGCTCCTTTGAATATATTTTGAAATTCAGTTTGCTAATTTTGTTTAATATTTGGCATCTATGTTCATCAGGGATATTCCTGTGTAATTTTTTTTCTCTTTGTAGTGACTTTGTCTGGTTTTGGTATCAGGGTAATGCTGGCCTTCTGCAATGAACTTGGAAGTATTCTTTCCACCTCTATTTTGGGGAATAGTTTGAGTAGGATAGATATTAACTCTTCTTTATATATTTGGTAGAATGTACCTGTGAGGCCATCTGGTTGGTTCTGGATTTTTCCTAAAAGCTGTTTGATTAGTAATTCAATTTTGTTTCTTATAATGGATCTATTTACACTTTCTATTACTTCTTGGTCTAGCCTTGGCAGATTATAGTTTCTAAAAATTTACCTATTTCTTCTAGCTTATGCAGTTTGTTGGCAAAAAATTTCTCATGCTAATCTATTCTACTCCGTTGTATTTCTGTGGTGTTGATTGCAAGTTTTCTTTCTAGTTTCATTTCTAATTTTGAGCCTTCTCTCATTTCCTTGATTACTTTCACTAGAGTTTGAAGAACCAGCTCTTCTTGCACTGATCTATTCTATTTTTAAATCTCCATTTCATTTATTTCTGTTCTGTTCTCTATTATTTGGGCTTTGCTTGTTCTTCTTTTTCTAGTTACTCTAGGTGTGAGGTTAGATTGAGATTTTTCTTATTTCCTGAGGTAGGCCTGTGTCATTATGCTCTTCAGTCAGGAACTGACTGAGCCAGCCAGGAACCACACACTTCACATCTTTTCTTGTGTATCCTTTGGGTAACCACAAGATACAACTTTTGAGTTTACTACTTTTGAGTTTTACCTTCATACCAATTCTGTAAAGTGATTGAGCTACTACCTTTACTTCATGTTTGCTACTAAAAAAATTTTTTTTAACATTTATTTATTTCGAGAGAGAGACAGAGCAGAAGCAAAGGAGGGGCAGAGAGAGAGAGGGAGACACAGAATCCGACCAGGCTCCAGGCTCTGAGCTGTCAGCACAGAGCCCGATGCGGGGCTCAAACCCAGGAACCGTGAGATCATGACCTGAGCTGAAGTTGTATGTTTAACCACCCAGGTGCCCCTCTACCAGCAATTTTATTTTTCCTTTCATACTTCTCATGCTTCTAGTTATGGCCTTTTCTTTTCCACTTAAAAGAAGTCTTTTGTGATTTCTTGTAAAGCTGGGTTAATGATGATGAACATCTTTAATTACTGTTTCTCTGGGAGACTCTCTCTTTCAATTCTGAATGATTAACTTTGCCTGGTAGAATATCCTTGGTATTAGCTACTTCCTTTTGGCCCTTTGAAAGTATTATGCCACTCCCCACTGGCCTGCCATGTTTCTGCTGAAACATCAGCTGATAGCCTTATGAAATTTCCCTTAGAGTTTACAGTTTGCTTTTCTCTTTCTGTTTAGACATTATCTACTTAGGTTTAATTTTTTTCCCATTTTATTGTAAGTCTTGGTGTGGACCTCCTTTGGTTCATCCTGTTTGGGCCTCCTGTCCTTCCTGGACCTGGATATCTGTTCCCATCCCCAGATGAGGGAAGTTCTCAGCTTTTGTTTCTTATAAGTTTCATCTTTTGTTTTTCTAAGTTTCTGCCCCTTTCTCTCTCCTTTCCTCCTTAGACGCCTCTAATAAAATGTTATTTCCCTTGACATGGCCTAGTGTGGGGCAGTTAGACATGAGTGAGGAGGGATAAAGCAGATCTAGCCACAACCTTGGAGCCATCCCTGGGGGGTGGGGAGGGGGCTAACAGCTACACCTTCAGAGCCACCTCTAAGGGCTAACAAAACAGGAAAGGCCTAGCCACCAAGCTGGCTCAAAAGCCACAAAGGTGTATGTGAGGGAGGGGGGATGCCTCAGTGGCTCAGTCTGTTGAGCATCTGACTCTTGATTTTGGCTCGTCATGATTCCAGGGCCGTGAGATCAGGCCCTGCTTTGGACTCTGTGCTGAGCATATAGCCTGAGTAGGATTTTCTCTCTCTCTCTCTCTCTCCCTCCTTCCCTCCCTCCCTCTGCCCCTATCCTCTGCTTTCATAGTCTCTAAAAAAAAAAAAAAAAAGAACAAAAAGCCACAACAGAACTTTCAAGAGCTGAGCTGTGTGCAGACAGAGTTCAACTTCCACTTAAGGTTACAGCAAAAGTTCATTAGAGACTCATAAACAGACAATATATAAATCTGTACAATTCTAACAATGCATCATGGGTAGGCACAGGCACAGAAGCCCAGGTATTTTACAACCACCATTTTGTCAATCAAAATGTCAACCAAAGACAACTTTCCATGTACACAAAGCAGGCTTCAAAGGAAGCACCTAGAGCTTCCCAGATCCACTGCACTCTTACTCCAGCCGTGATCCCTTTCTTTGTGGAAAGGGCACTAAGTATGCATATCTACTCAAGCCACCCCAGGTCCCCACTCTGGTACGGGCTCCAATTCTTTGGTGCATCTGAGACAAGAACCAAGCAGCCCAGTAACAACAGAGGTCCCAGAACCTGTCCTCACTTATTTGTCAGTATTGTTCTTTCGCCGTTCATCCTGGTGGCTTCTCACTACTGCATCTTCCAGATGACTGATCCCTGTTTAACATCCTCTTACCTCCTGCGGATTCCATCCAATGTTTTTCAGGCCAGTTACAGAATCCCTGAGCTGTGATTGGTTTTCGTTTATAGTTTCTATCTCCTTGGTGACAGTCTCACTGTGTTCCTCCACTCTCCTCTCAAGTCTGGTGAGGATCTGCAGGACCATGACTTTGAACTCTGTCTCTGTTCGGTTGCTTATCTCCCTATCGTGTAGCTCATTTTCACCGGTTTTTTGGTTGTTTCCTTTGCAACATATTTGTTTGTCTCCTTCCTGTGTTGGCATGTAGCAACTCGGCGACATTTCGTGGTCTTAAAACTAGTGACCTTGGAGTGCCTCGTGGCTCGCTCAGTTGGTTAAGCACTCCACTCTGGGTTGCAGCTCAGGACATGATCTCACAGTTCGTGAGATGATGCCTGTGTCAGGCTCTGCACTGACGACACAGAGCCTGCTAGGGATTCTCTCTCTCTCCCTCTCTTGTGCATAGTGTGTCCACACACACACTCTCTCTCCCTCTCAAAATAAATAAACTTTTTAAAAAAGGGTAATAAACAACCAATTTAACACATAAAACTATGTTTTCATGGAAAAGCTATGTGACTCCAGGTAGGTTTCATGAGGATTGGACCATGTCTGTCTCTCCTCCAATGATTTCCCATTCCTCCAGCCCAGTGACAGCAGCCAATTGTAAGAAACATTTCTTCCCCAAAAGACCAGTGAAGGGATGGGGCCATTCTTACCCACGGCGGCCAGGTTCCTGCATGTCTCCAGCATCACATCTCTGTAGAGCTCCCTCTGACCTCGATCCAGCAAAGCCCACTCGTCTGGGGTGAAGTTCACAGACACGTCCTCAAAGACCACAGAGGCCTGAAACACACCACACACTCGATTGTAGCACAGCTCCATCCTCACCCGTGTGTGTGGGAGGATGAAGGGTGACAGGCAGGGAGCTGCCCTCCATTTCTAGGACTCCTGAGTCACACCCATGTGGGAAGTAACAACACACAAGCAGGTCCCCTTCAGTGCACCCAGTGACGGGAAGGGCTGGAAGCACAGGGTATGATGATAAGTGATACAGACTTACACATGCCCAATTAGGAGTTACAGACGCTGAGATGGAGCAGAGCAGACCAGTACAGGAAAGACTGAAAAATGAAATATTCTAATAAATGTTAAAAAAAAAGAAACATGAAATACTCACGCGGACAACACAGAAATCGGAGGACACACATTTGTCTTGCTCAAAGATGACTATGCCTCATCAGCTCCAAACCTGGAGCCAGAATGTCAGGATGTTGTGGACACTTAGATCCCAGTGCTGCTCTTGCCCTGGAAGGAACAAGGTCAAGGAGCCTGGGGGAGTCCCCTCTCTTCCGACAGAGGCACACACGACCCTTTCCCTGAATTAGGTGGACTGTGGATATAGACACAGTCGAGGGCCCGGGCGTCTGGCACACCTGGTATATAAGACAAGTCCAGGTTGCTGAAGAAACTTGGGTGTAAGCAGGGCCTCTGACTCAGGGCCCAGAATTCAAGGAAAAGGGCACCAGAAGGAAGAGTCCCTGAAGGATTGATGGGGACAGAGCCACCAGTCACTTTAACAGAGGAGGAAAAATCAGTGTCTGGGCCGCTTTCAGGCAACAGTCCTAAGCAATGGAAAGAAATGCAGCAAAGCAAGGACGTACAGGGAGCACACAGCTGAATGCACACAGGCTCCTAAGGGACCAGCCTTGACATGGCCACAGGCCCTAACTAACCCCTGGGTACTTACAACCAGGTACAGGTCCAACATGGGGAGTACCCCAAGGTCCCCATGCTCCCTCATGCCCCCCATAACCACAGCCCCCCAGCACCCCCTCCCGGCAGATGGGCTCCCCTTTGCTGCCCTGCCTGCTGCTCCCTTGCAGGGTATTCAGGACACTCCCATGTCCTCTGCTCGGTCTTGGGGGAATTCTCTCACCACCTGAGCTGTGGCCTCCACCTCATCGGGTCCCCCACATTTGATGGCCTCCACAGGGACCCTCTGCTGTCCTGGGCCTCTCCTGGGATTTTCTAGGAACTTCCTGGGAGTTTCCCTTGTGGACTGACTCCAGCCTTCTCTGGGCACCTGACAACCTCCACCTGAGGGTCCTCCTTGGTGAGGACCCCAAGCCCCAGGGGAGTCTATGGGACCGCGGAAGCAGCTACTAAAGCTGACACCTCTGCCCTAACACCAAGGATTTGTCACTGTCCACCTGTCAGGGGGTTGTCAGGGCCACTTTTAGACAAAAGACTTCACCAATGGAAACCTGAGTTAGGCAGAAGGGCCCACAGTGACCACACGGATGGATGGAAAACAGGCTCATGAAGTGACCGGCCTCCAAGTGGCCACAGGCCCCAACTCTGCCATGGTCTACTTACAACTGGGCACAGTTACATTAAAAGGGGAATTTCCATGTGTTCCCACACTCCCTCGCTCTGCTCTATGACTATAGCCCGTCACCACCGCCTAGTGGCCCGCAGGCCCGTTGCAGTGCATTCAATAAACTTCTAACTCCTTTGTTGGGTAAATTCTGCCTTGGATGAATTCTTTCACAGCCCATGCTTCCCGCCCCCTGCCCCCAACCAATCGGAACATCCTACACATAATGATCTTTGGAGCAGTATGAGAGGACACCACATCATTGAAATAAAAAGCAAACAATTATGAGGAAAAATTAGGAATTGCTTAAACAAAGGACATGTTTCCAAAACCTAAGCACAGAGAATCCCAGCTACATCAGCGACAATGAAGGCAACACCATTTCGCCTGGGGCTGCAGCGTGGATTTGTTAGTCACACAGCGGATACCAGGTTTGTGATCTAAACAGGTTTTTAAAAACTCATACAATAAAAAAGATTATAGATTACATTATAAAGGCAAATAATACAACTAAATAACGGACAACAGGAGTATACATTTCCCCAGGAAGATACACAAATGGCCAAAAAGCACATGAAATGAGCTCACTGTCACCAACCATCAGGGATCCGTCGGCAAAACGCAACTGTGCACAGACGCTTCCAACCTACTCTATGTGGCCAGTTTACCCGGA
>CM053574.1:1928690-1943971 GCA_028646485.1 Cryptoprocta ferox
TCTGCGGAGCCTCCCTAGTCCAGCGTCGAATCCGGCCGCGACAGAAGAGAAGCGCCGGGTGACGCTTGTGTTCGTGGTTCATACGGGGTGACGGTGCACCTGTCCCCGGTGTTTAAGAACAGCTCACTAGGGCGCCTGGGTGGCTCAGTCGGTTAAGCGGCCGACTGAACTCAGCTCATGATCTTAGAGTTTGTCGGTTCGAGCCCTGCATCAGGCTCTGTGCTGACGGTTTGCTCAGAGCCTGGATGGAGCCTGCTTCTGATTCTGTGTCTCCCTCTCTGACTGTCCCCCGCTCACGCTCTGTGTGTCTCTCTCTCAAAAATAAATAAACGTTAAAAAAACAAACAAACAAACAAACAAAAAAAAAAAAAAACCAGCTCACTGACCAGGCGCCTGGATGGCTTAGAGCCTGCAGCCTGCTCTGGATTCTGTGTCTCCCTCTCTTTCTGTCTGTCCAAAATAACTGAGCATTAAAAACATTAAAAAATAAAAAAGTGAAAAGAACAGCTCACTGACCTGTGAATTCACCTAAGGGGAGATAGGTCTCCCTGGGTTTTGACCTCACTCTTTGAAAGCGTGAGGCCCCGCACTCTGAAGCAACCTCCACTTTCAGGCCTCAGGTCAATCAAACGTGCCCCGGGTCCAAGGGACATGGGACCCCGTGGCCCCAGCCGGGCACAGCCACAGATGTGACACGTTACAGTGCTCAGGTGTGCCTTTTATTCTGCAAGGAAAGTCAGGGCAGATCCAGTTTGTCATCGGTCCCTGTGAATGAGGAATGTAAAAGGCTCCATTTCCTTCTTCAGGTGGTGTATTGATGTGGGACAGCTCTGAGAACATACCAAAAAAGAAAAAAGAAGAAGAAGAAGAAGAAGAAGAAAGAAAGAAAGAAAAAAAAGAAGAAAGAAGAAAGAAAAGAAAAAAGAACACTGAGTTTAACTCTTACAAGTGTGAGCACAATGGTATGTGACTTATTATCTCCATTTTCCAAAACAAATTCAAAGGCCAAAACCGCCATGAAATCATGCCTCCTGGGGACTGTTGAAATACTTTGTCTCTATGGATTTGCCTCCTCTGCCTGTCTTATGTAAGTGGACTCGCACTGTGTGGCCTGGTGTGGCTGGTGTCTTCCACGTGGTATAATGTCTTCGTGATTCGTTCACGTGCCTGATGTGTCTAGGCTTCATTCCTTTCTGGGGCTGAATATCCGTCCGTCCTGTGTCTATGCTGCACCCTGTTCATCCGTCCTCGCACTGGGGGGACACTGGGGACGTTTCTCTCTTTGCAGGGTCTGCACAGTATTGCACCCGGCACTTGTGGGCACACATCTGAGTGTCTGTTTCAGTTCAGGTAGGACTGGAACACTTGGGTCACACTGGAATTCTATGTTTCACTTTTTGAGGAGCCACCAAACGTTTTTCCACGTCAGCTGCCCTAATTCACATCCCCACCAGCCAGGCACAGGGATCCAGTTTCTCCACATCCTGACCTCCGCTTCTTTTCTAGATTCAGGACTCCAGGTGGCCTTGCGAGTAGGAAGTATTATCCAATTGTGGTTCTGACTCACATCGTCCTGATGTGAGGATAGTGTCAGGTGTCTATTAAGACATGTGTGCATCTTCTTAAGGGAAATGTCTGTTCAAGGTTTTGCTCACTTTCTAACTGGGGCAAATTTTTGATATTCAGATAGGAGTTCTTTGTGTATTCTGGATGATAAAATCTTATACGTGTGATTTACAAGGATTTTCTCCCATTTTCTGGGTGTCCTTTTAATCTCTTGATAGTAACCTTTGATGCACAAAAGATTTTCATCTTGCTGAAGCCTTATTTACCTACTTTTTCTTGTGATCCCTGTGATTTTCCTGTCACAGTTAAGAAACCATACCGAATGCAAGTTCATGAAGATTTTTCCCTGGGTTTCTTTCACTCTCAGGTTACCCAGGACAGGCCCTTAAGAGCTGGAGATTCTCAGGAAAGCTGTTTCCAAGGCCTGGAACCGAGATGCTGCACATAACAAACATGTCCCTATGCAGTTGTTTAATGTGAAAAAACATGAAATTTATGGTAACAGAGTTTCTGTCTTAAGTGATGACCTTTGATTTCTCTGTGACTATACTTCCGTACCTCAATACTGTCATCATTATGCTTCCAATACAGCAAGCTCTTCGAACTTTTTTGAGTTTTTGTTTCTATCTTAGAGAGAACATGTGAACAGGGGAGAAGGGCAGAGGGAGAGATAGAATCATAAGCAGGCTCCACACTCACTGATGATCTGAAATGGGCCTCCATCCCACGGCCTTGAGATTATGATCTGAGCAGAAATCAAGAGTTGGACGATTAACTAACTGAGCCACCCAGGTGCCCCCCA
Source organism: Cryptoprocta ferox (assembly GCA_028646485.1). Lineage (NCBI taxonomy): Eukaryota > Metazoa > Chordata > Mammalia > Carnivora > Eupleridae > Cryptoprocta > Cryptoprocta ferox. Next base: position 1,931,059 of record CM053574.1, read on the forward strand.
CCCCTGCCCCAGAGTCTATTTTCTAGCCTGTTTACACACATGACCATAACATGGTCCTCATGTGTCCTGACTCATCACAGACAAGGAAGTGTCTTGTGGGAGGACAGGAGGGGGAAATGGTTTCTGCTCCAGGAGAGATGCCATAGCCCAGCACTGAGCGCCGGGCCAGATTCCACTGTCTGAGGCCATGTTCGCCATTCTCATTGACTATGTGAACACTGTTTCTTCTAGTTGTTGACGGACAAGTAGAGAATAGGCATGTGTCAGGCTCCCCATCCCACACTCTTGAGCTGCAAGCTCATGACTCGTGGTGTTCTTTGTCCAAGGCCATTACATAAGCAATAATTAGGTTTTCAACATTAGGAGTGACAACTGTCGCTTTTACAGAAAAAGGTGATAGTTGTAAAGGAATTAGAGAAAAACACAACAGAAATGAAATGTCAAAGTTTAGAAGTCTTGTGCAAATACAAACGGGAACCCTTCCTAAAGAGGCAGGAGGCCAGGAAAGGCATGAGGCCTGCAGTAGCCTCTTTCCCACCCAACCCCTGGTCAGTGGTGGACCTTACCGATGGGAAAAGCCATGGAAGTGGATGGAGCTTTCCTCTGCCCAGCAACACCCCAGCCAATGAAACAGGAGTCACACCAGCCAATGAGAGACGGCAGAGACCCGCTGAGAGGGGATCACAGCCCAGCTGATGAGAGACTGTCACAGCTCTGCCAATGAGAAGGCACCATCTTCAAACCCCCACCCCACCCCGTTTGTCCCAATGGTCTTTTTCTATACAACAACCCAGATCAATTCTCCCTGATCCCTGTAAAAGAGCATGCTCTCCTTTATTCTCTGAACTTGCCCATGGTTTTGCCCTTTCTTGCATGTCCTGATTTGCAATTCTTGCTATTCCAAATAAATACGTTTTTGCTTGTAAAATACCGGACACTTAAGGTTGACCTACCTGGTGTCAAAAACTGTGCCCGTTTGAGGTCTGCTGGCCTTCAGGCCTACTACTGTGTGGACTCAGACTGTTACTGCCTGGAACCGTGCAGGCCGTTGGAGGATGTTTTTGGAACCAGCCTGTTCTTGTTGAAACAGTGTTTCTTAGGATTTGCTCTTTTTGCTCTAAAGAAAAAGCTATGGAATAGAAACCCAGTCATCAAAATGTGTGAGGGAGTCCCTCAGCCCCCATTCAGTGGTCCCTTCTGGTTTTATGTTTAAAAACTGGTCTCTCCTCACGTGAATTTCTAACTAATTGGACTGACTTCAGCAGAGGTAACTTAGAACATCAGTGGCCATATGGGAGACTTCTGATCTTCTGATCTCCCCTATCTGATTCTTACCAAAATTGAATTGGACATTCGTGACCCTAAAATTGTTAGAACCAAATGGGATGCCTATTTTAATGGGCATTTGGAAGCTTCCAGACACCATCAGGATGTAAATTCCCATCTCTGAAAAACACTATTTCTAAATTATCAGAGTCAAACCACTGAAAGGTGTCCAAATGGCTTCCGAGCCTCCTTCTCCTTCCTCATCTTCTTTGTCTCCAGACACGTGGGCGCCTCTTCCAGTGTAGACCAGGTCACCAGTGCCCCTTCCTCTCTCCCCTCTGTCCCCTCCCCACGTCCTATGTACCCTGCCCTCCGCCTAATCCTTCACTGAAGGTCCTTTTCCTCTGATTCTCTCCCCAATCCTTCCTCTCCTGAACCTGTTAAGACAGGCCCCTTTGGGGATCCAAGTAAAGCCCAAGACAAAGTCTGGACAAAGGCTGAACTGGTTGCCAGAATTAGACTTTCCCAAAGTGACTGAGCATCCCCAGAGGTTTGCTGAAGAATTTAACAGTTATTCGAACTTACCACCCTGGTTTCGCTGCACATTTATAGCAGTTCACGTGCTTGCTGGAAACGGCCAGGCCAAACGCTTGATGAAACTGGCCCAAGAGTATTAGGGAATCAGACACCTATATTTTGGCCAGGGTGCTAGAACATTCACTGGAATACTACTCAGCAATTACAACACTTCCCTTAAGCCTGGCAAGTGGAACAAAACTCAGACATGAACATCACAACCTGATGAACCTTTCCATGATGATGACAATGGACTCCAAATTGTCTTTCAAGAAAATTCTCAATTTCTACTGACAGCATATGAAAGCTCTCTAAGCAAAGTTTTAAAACGTGCAGTTTCTGCTATTATTACAAAGAGCCAGGATGCTGGAGAAAAGCTTCTTACTAACATAAGCACTCCACCCACCTGCATCCCTCAGCCGGCCTTTCCCACATGCTCCTCATTCGTGCTCCTCCTTCCCAGTGCCAGAGCCCCAGGGACCACAGGGGCTCTTCCCAGTCCCTCCCTGACTCAGCTTGTGGAACTGCCTCCACACTGGGAATGAATCTCTGCCTTTGTTGACACCAGAACTACACTCTTGGTGCCCACCCCCCTGCTGTAAGGCAGCCCCTGCCTGGAAGGACTAAAGCAGTTCCAATTGGGGGTGGGGGGTCTCTAAAATATCGTAACATGTTCCTGCCTGTGAGCCTTTTGTCTAGGCCCTTTGAGAGATCCTCACCCTGTCCTTTGTTACTTCTCTATTCATTTATGGGGCTGGTATCTCATATAAAAGTGTCTTACCAGAATTTGATTCCCTCCAAATGGGCAAATAATTCTAGAGTTTGGAGATAGTAATCAAAATAGCAAACCAAGGAAATAAGTGATCCCATGTCCTCTCTTCTGTGCGCTATCTCTGAGGCACTATAGCAGGGGGTGGGAGCACTGGTCATTTGTTCCCATTGGATCAGCTTCTATGCTCCTTATGGGCAAAATCCTCAACTGATATTGGCAGAAGCTACCATGTAGCTCCCATGAAGATAAAATTATAATTTTCAAACCTTATTGACAGAATGAGATAAATACTCTCTAAATAAGGAGGCTGCTCAGGGCATTAGGCCCATGAAAGAAGATTTGAAGGCTCAGGTGGTGGTGATTCCCTGCAGTATTCCCTGTAACAATGCTGTTTTAATTGTGAGGACATCCAATAGCTGACAGTGGATGTCTGTCCTAGACCTGTCAGAAATAAATAACATCGTCCCTCCACATTGTTGTTCCTAACCCCCATTGGCTACAGACTTCCACTGCCACTGAATGCAAAGTTTTTTTTTACTGTGACTTATCTATGCAGTGGATTTTCGCATTCCAGTTGATAAGTGTAGCGAGTTTTTGCTCTGATTTGAAGGCATAGAAATACACTGGACAGTCCTGTCCCAGGGACTGGTGGTCTTTCTCACTTTTCACAAACCACTAAAGTTGGTCTGGAGGGTAGAAAGTTTTCTGCATCTCTGCTTTGTTACAGTATGCAGGTAATTTCATTCTCTGCTTCCCTCCAATGGAAGACATCATGTACCTGTTGAGACTTTTGTCTTTAAAGGGACATAAAATCTCAAAAGTTTGCAGTTTGTTCAAACTCAGGATCAATACTTAGGGCACTTGATCTTGGAGCCAGACCACATTTGGATCCAAAGAAACCCCTCATGACTGCTTAATGCTGACACATCCCCTTTTGACTCCCTGTGACATTTTACATGCCACTCCTCTAAACAATAAAGATTTTACGTAGTTTTTTGATGGGTCTTTTAAAAAAAGATCAAAGTGGTGTGCTATTGCAAATCCTTCTTTTCTTTAAAGATTTTATTTTATTGTCATTTGTTTTAATGTTATCTCTACACCCAGTGTGGGGTGAAAACCCACAAGTCCAAGACCGAGAGTTGCATGCTCCACTGACTGAGTCAGCCAAATGTCCTGTAAATCCCTTTAAAAGTACTGAGGAAGCAATACTTTTCCTTTTGACGTCCAACCCCACAGGATGAGTTACATACGCTTACTAGGCCATACACCTTAGTCAACGGTAAAACCCAAACCGTTTAGTCCCATAGTTGGAATGCCTTTGGGGGTACCTATGATCTGTGGAATATTATGGAAACAATGAGGTGTTTTTACCTCCAATGGGGGGATAAAATTGAAAAGTCTCTTATGATGAAAACTTATGAGATACCACATTTTGCCTGGCTGATCTGGGTGATATTCAAGGTACTGGTCTTTCCAGACTTTACCTTCTGGAGGCCAGAGGAAGGCACCCCACTGTATTTCCACCACAATCCCTGCTCATGGAAACAAACAGGAAACCTGAGTCATGGTCCATTGGGATATTCTTCCGGTCATAATTTGGAAAAAAAAATTGACCAAAGATACCGAGAATTGGTGCTCAAACACATAAACCAATATTGGAATCTTAACAAATATCCATTAAATAAAGAGAGAACCGAAGTGGAAATGTATCTTTCAATAATAAAGACTCGAAGTAGACACAGAATAGGGAAATTCCAGTATCCACAACAGTGAACAGAAAATAATTTTCAGTAAGACAAGTCTGGTGTCATGATCATATAGTAGCAACATTCTGGAATGTATAATTCAAGATATTGTTCTCTCAAATTATACAAAGTTGTATATACACCACCCCTCAACCGACACCTTCTTATCACCCCAGATTCCAAGAGACATTGTAATGGAAAAGAGATGTTCTTACATAACCGTGTGATTACTTCAAGTCTGAGATAACAACATCTATGCTGTACAGATATAGAGGACAAAGAAGGAGACTTAAAATCATCCGTGTTCATATCAGTGACATGAATTAGGAATTCGTACACTTGGGATCCATATTAAGGAAGAGGCACCAGGAATGTCAAAACCATATTCACACCAATGAAAAGATTTTTGTCCCACCTGAATTTTCATGAACAAAATACATGAAGTTCTAGACCTGAAGTTTTCCCAAAATTGTTATCTATTCAGGATCATCTCCATTTTATTGGCTTCCATTTTAAATAGGATTTTAAGGGAAAAGTTTTTTAAATAAAAATAAAGAAGATTTTAAGGGAGAATAAATTCTTTCCCACAGTGTGTCTGTGCTCAAAGATTCCTGAGATACCTGAAGGCTTTTCCATGGTGCCTCAGTTCATAGGGTTTCATGTCACTGTGCTCGCACGTGTGTCCTCGAAGGAAGAGGGACAAGTGAAGGCTGTCCCACAGTGCGGTCACTCATAGTGTTTCTCCCAAGCATGTGTCCTCACATGCAACATGACTAGTAAGAAGTTGCTATGGCTGAGGCCAAAGAGGTTGCTACCTCTGTTCTCACCCAGGATTTTTATGGTATCCTCTCTCACATTTAGGTCTTTCAACCATTTTGAATTTATTTTTGTTTATGGTGCCAGAAAGTGATCCATTTTCATTCTTTTGCATGTTGCATTCTGGCTTTCCCAACACCATTTGTTGAAGAATCTGCGTTTTTCCATTGGATATTCTTCCCTGCTTTATCAAAGATTAGTTAACCATAGAGTTGTGGGTCCATTTCTGGGTTTTCTATTCTCTTCCATTGATCTATGTATCCGTTTTTGCGCCAGTACCATACTGTCTTGATGACTACAGCTTTGTAACATAGCTTGAAGTCTGGAATTGTGATGCCTCCAGCATTGCTTTTCTTTTTCAGGATTGTTTTGGCTACTCAGGGTCTTTTGTGGTTCCATACAAATTTTAGGATTGTTTGCTATTGCTCTATAAAAAATGCTGATAGTATTTTGATAAGAATTGCATTAATGTGTAGATTGCTTTGGGTAGTATAAACATTTTAACAATGTTCTTCCAATCCATGAACATGGAATGTTTTCCCATTTCTTTCGGTCCTCTTCAATTTCTTTAATGCGTTTTCTGTAGTTTTCAGAGTACGAACTTTTATCTCTTTGGTTAGATCTATTCCTAAGTATCTTATTGTTTTGGTGCAATTGTAAATGGGATAGATTCCTTGATTTCTTTTTCTGCTGTTACATTACGGGTGTAGAGAAATGCAAGAAATTTCTGTGCATTTTTTTATATCCTGCGACTTTGTTGCATACATGTATTCTCACTTTTTTTTGGCAGTCTTTCAGGTTTCTACATGTATTACCATGTTATGTGCAAATGGTGGAATTTTGACTTATTCCTTGCTGATTGGATGCCTTTTATTTATTTTTGTTGCCTGGTTTTTTAGGCTAAGACTTCCAGTGCTATGTTAAAGAGTAACAGTTAGAATGGACATCCTTGTCTTCACCCCGACCATAGACATAAATCTCTCTGTTTTTCCTGTTTGAAATGATATTAGCTGTGAGTCTTTTATAAATAGCCTTTATGATGTGAGGTATGTTCCATCTATACCTACTTTGTTGAGGGTTTTTATCAAGAATGAATGCTATAGGGGTGCCTGGGTGGCTCAGTCGGTTAAGTCCAACTTCGCCCCGGGTCATGATCTCGAAGTTTGTGAGTTCTAGCCCCACGTTGGGCTCTGTGCTGACAGCTCGGACCCTGGAGCCTGCTTCGGATTCTGTGTCTCCGCCTCTCTCCGCCCCTCCCATGCTCATGCTCTGTCTCTGTCTCTCAATAATAAATAAACGTTAAAAAATTTTTTAAGAAGAATGAATGCCATATTTTGTCAAATGCATCTACTGATAGGATCATATGGTTCTTACCCTTTCTTTTATTAATGTAGTGTATCGTGTTGATTGATTTGAAGATATTGAACCATGCCAGCAGCCCAGGAATAAATCCCACTTGATCATGGTAAATAATTCTTTAATGTACTGTGGTATTTGATTTGCTAGTATCTTGTTGAGAAATTTTGCATCCATGTTTATCAGGGATATTGGCCTGTCATTCTCCTTTCTAGTGGGGTCTTTGACAGGCTTTGAATCAAAGTAATGCTGGCCCTAAAGGATGAATTTGGAAGTGTTTCTTCCATTTCTCTTTCTTGGATGAGTTTGAGAATAATAGGCATTTAGAAAAATTTTTTTAAAAAATTTAAAGGGAAGAATAGGCATTAACTTCTTTAAATATCTGGTAGAATTCCCCTGAGAATCTATCTGGCTCTGGACATTTGTTTCTTTTGTTTAATTTTTTAAAATTTTATTTGAGTGACCCAGTGTGACAGTGTGCATGGGGGACTGGCGGAGAGAGGGAAAGAGAGAATCCCAAGAAGGTACCACACTATCAGCACGGAGCCCGACATGGGGCTTGAACTCATAAAACCATTAGATCATGACCTGAGCCAAAACCAAGAGTCAGATGCTGAACCGACCGAGCCACACCAGGTTCCTCAGTTGGGAGATTTATTTTTATTAGTTCAATTTATTACTAGTTCAATTACTACTAGTGGGTCTTTTCAAATTTTCTATTTCTTCCTGTTTCCGTTTCGGTAATTTATATGTTTCTAGGAATTTGTTCATTTCTTCCAGATTTTCCAGTTTGTTGCCATATACTTTTTCATAGTATTCTGTTATAATTTTTGTATTTCTGTAGTGTTAGTTATAATCTCTTTCATTCATGATTTTACTTATTTGGGTCTTTTCTCTTTTTGTTTTGGTAAGTCTGCTAGGGGCTTATCAATTTTATTAACTCTTATTAACAATTTTATTAACTAACAGCTCTTAGTTTCATTGATGTTTTCCACTTTTTTTTTTTTTTTGCTTCTATATCATTCATTTCTCCTCCGATCTTTATAATTTCCTTTTTGTACCAGATTTTGGCTTTATTTGCTGTTCCTTTTCTAGCATTTAGGTATAAGGTTAGGTTGTGTATTTGAGACTTTTCTTGATTCTTGAGATAGCCCTGTACTGCAATGTAATTTCCTCTTGGGGATGCTTTTGCTGCATCCCAAATGTTTTGGACTGCCATGTTTTCATTTTCATTTGCTTCCATGTAATTTTTAATTCTTCTTTAATTTCCTGATTAACCCATTCATTCTTTAGTAGGATGTTCTTTAATCTCCATGTATTTGTGGCCTTCCCAAAATTTTCTTGAGGTTGACTTCAAGTTTCATAGCATTGACAATCTTTTTGTACTTCTTGAGGGCTGATTTGTGACCCAGTACATGATCTATCCTGGGAATGTTCCATGTGTACTTGAGAAGAATATGTATTCTGCTGCTTTAGGATGAATTGTTCTGAAAATTTCTGTTAAGTCCATCCAGTCCAATGTATCAAGCCACTGTTTCCTTGTTCACTTTCTCCTTACACGATCTATCGATTGCTATAAGTGAGGTGTTAAAGTCCCCTACCACTATTACATTATTATCAATGAGTTCTTTTATGTTTGTTACTAATTGATTTCTATATCTTGTTGCTTCCAAGTTGGGGGTATAAATATTTATAATTGTTGGATCTTCTTGATGGATAAACCCCTTAATTATAAAGTAATGCCCTTATTCATCTCTTGTCCCAATTTTTTGGTTTAAATATGTTTATTTTATTTTTGTGTGAGAAAGACAGAGCATGAGCAGGGGAGAAGCAGAGAGAGAGGGAGACATAGAATCTGAAGCAGGCTCCAGGCTTTGAGCTATCAGCAGAGAGCCTGATGCGGGGCTCAAACTCACAAACCACGAGATCATGACCTGAGCTGAAGTTGAACATTCAACCAAATGAGCGACCCAGGCACCCCTCCAGTTTTTAGTTTAAAATCTAATTTGTCTAGATTTGGGTAGCTCACTCGGTTAAGCATCCAACTTCTGCTCAGGTCATGATCTCGCGGTTCATGAGTTTGAGTCCCACGTTGGGCTCTGCAGTGACAGCGTGGAGTTAGCTTGGGATTCTCTCTCTCTCTTTCTGTCCCTCCCTGCTTGATCTCTCTCTCAAAATAACGAAAACCACCCGGGTGCCCCTACATTTCATTTTTCAACATAAACTTAAAGGCCAAATAACCATGAAACCATGTCATATGGCCACCACTGAAATGCTTTATGTCTCTATGGATTTGCCTATTCTGCATATTTTATAGGAATAACCTCACAGTATGGGGCCTGGTGTGTCTGGTGTCTTTCATGCAGCATAAGTTTCAAGATTAGGGTCGCCTGGGTGGCTCAGTTGGTTAAGTGTCTGCCTTTGGCTCAGGTCATGATCTCAGTTTGTGGGTTTGAGTCCCGCGTCGGGCTCTCTGCTGACAGCTCAGAGCCTGGAGCCTCTTTCAAATTCTGTGTCTTCCTCTCTCCCTGCCCTCCCCTGCTCATGTTCTTTCTGAAAAATAAACATTAGAAAAAAAATAAATGTCTACTGAAGATTTTGCTGACTTTCTAACAGGCTCAAGTTTTTCTTATTCAGATATAGGGGTTCTTTGTGTATTCTGGATAAAATCTTATATGTGATTTATAAGTATGTTCTCCCATCTTATGGGTGTCCTTTCAATGTCCTGATATGACATTTGATGCACAAAAGATTTTAATCTTGATGAAGCCTCACTTACCTACTTTTTCTTGTGATCCCTGTGATTATCCTGTCACAGTTAAGAAATCTTCCTGAATGCCAAGTTTATAAGGATTTCTCCCTTTCACTCTTGGGTTACCCAGGACAGGCCCGTCAGGGCTGGGGATTCTTAGCAGAGTCGTTTCCAAGGCCTGGAACGTAGATGCTCCTGCTGTCACACGTGTCCCTAGACAGTTGTTTAATGTGAAAGGCCATGGAGTTTAAAGTAATGGAGTTTCTGGTTTAAGTGATGACCTTTGATTCCTATGTGAATATACTTCTATAAATCCATAACTTCATCATTACGCTTCCATCATACAAGTTTTTGATGACTGATCATTCTGCGCTAAGTCCTTGCACCTCACTGTATAGAAAAGGTTGGCTATTATTGAACATTTGTTCTATTTATAAAACTTGAAAGGATCATGTGTGAAGTTTGGTGAAAAACTTGGTTATAGTACTGACGGAATTATAACGATTCAGCTCCTTGTTCCATAATGACATTGTGGTGACATTGCTTCTCATTTCTTAGAACATGCTCCAGATTTGCAATTGTTTTGGTCTCTAGACCTCAATGAATAATATTTGTACAACTTTTACATTAGGTTCTCTCCTCTTCATAAGTTATTTTGATACGTGAATACTAACTCATTTTGCCTTTTGTACTGGTTACAAAAGTACTGGTTTGTACTTGCTCTTTTTCTCACAGTGATTAGAAGTGGAAGTGTAAGCTCATCTTGAATACCTTCTAATCATTTTTTCTCTGGTTACTTTGATATGATTGTGATGTTCTATATACACAATGGCTTTGGCTAGGAAACAGGACACGTTCCTTTTTATTTTAATGTCATTCTTACACCCACCCATCCTGGTTCTGGCTGGGAGATCTAGGATCCCGCTCATGGGGACTGCAGTACTGGGAATTCTTGATGTGTATAAAATTCTACTAAAGAAGTGATTCCTAACCATGCATATGTGTTCCTTCACAAATTGTATTTGGAGATGTCCTTCAGAATGATTTGAAAGTTCTTATTTCTAAATGACTATTTGTCAGGCATGAATATTGAATACTATAAAATGCCTTCTCTCTGCTTAGTGAGATAATTTTACAAAGGTTTTTTTTTTTTTTTTAATGTGGCACTGGGGTGAGTTATGGTCATTGATTATACATGCACAAAATTATACATGCACAAAAAACGCATAAAATGTACACCTAACATAAATATTGAACAATGAACATTCATGACATCACAACGTGAATAAGAAAAGTGGCCACCACATCCCACATCCTACTTGAGTTGATGTTCTGACCAAAAACGCACCCTGCCTCCCTGTAGGTTACAATAACATAGCATTGAACATTTCATTTCCTTTTGGTTCCTTATTTCATTAACTGTGTGCACAATTTTTCCTGTTTCATATTTCATGTAAGCAGAATCAAAAGGTTTGTTTCCTTTGTTTAAATGTTTGGACGTATTTCTTTTTAATGTTTATTTATTTTGAGAGACAGCAAGAGAGCAGCAGTAGGGGTGGGTCAAAATGAGAGGGAGGGAAGGAGAGAATCCCAAGCAGACTCCATGCTGTCAACACAGACCCCAATGCGGGGGTCAGTCTCACGGATGTAAGATCATGACCTGATCCAAAATCTGAGTCAGATGTGTAACTGACAGACACTCCCAGGCGCCCCAAAACACTTGGACTTCTGTACTTTACACTTCATTCATTTGTATGGAGCTGTGTCGCCTTTGTAGGGCTCATCCGTTTTCCTGACTTGATTAAACTACTTGCAACCACTTCAGTGCTCCCAAGTTTATCCACAAGAAACCAAAGGTCCCTGGGGCACCTGGGTGGCTCAGTCGGTTGAGCGTCCGACTTCGGCTCAGGTCATGATCTCGCAGTTCGTGGGTTTGGGCCCCGCGTCGGGCTCTGTGCTGACAGCTAGCTCAGAGCCTGGAGCCTGCTTCGGATTCTGTGTCTTCCTTTCTCTATGGCCCTCCCCTGCTCACACTGTCTCTCTCTCTCTCTCTCTCTCTCTCTCTCTCAAAAATAAACATTAAAAAAAAAGAAACCAAAGATCCCAATAACCTCCTATGCAAATTTGTTTTTGAATTATAGAAAAATGATTAACATTTCTTTTCAGTTTTATTTTACTTTATTTTTTGAATCAATTAACATTAAAGAGATTATCCTCTCCTTTCATTTGCACTCTTTCATCTCCATCTCAACAGACTCCAGAGTGATATCCTCCTGCTCCACCAAGACCTTGTCCACGTGTGAGGACCCACATCTCAGTTGAAGCATCGCCATCATGCCAGTTTTTCTTGAACAAAACAATGGAGTCTCCTTTGACTCTCTCTCAGCCCACCTCTAAGCCAGGAAGTGAATATGACTCCAGCCTCAAATTCTATTTGCACTCCAAACTCTACATCATTGCCGCTGCTACCAACCCAGTGTGACCCACCACCATCCTGCTGTCTGTTGTCATGGTAACACAGGGGTCCTGTGAGGGTGCCTGATCAGCTCATCAAGAAGGTCCATACCACCCACCACCAAAGTCAGTCTTCTTGGCTGACCAGCACATACAACCCAACACATCCTCTCCTCTCACATCTCCTGTGCCTCCTCCCCCTCACTCTGCTGTGGGCACAGTGGCTTCCAGATGTTTTTCAGATATCCGAGGCTTCCTCCCTCCTGCATTGCTCCCCTGGGGCCACTGTAACACAGTGTCACACACTGGGAGGCTGAGAGGACAGACATTTTTTGTGTCACAACTGAGGCAGCTGGAAGCCTGAGATCAAGTTGTCTGCAAGGTTGATTCCTTCTGGAGACTCTGAAGCAGAATCTGTCCAGGCCTCCTCCCTCCCAGCCTCTGTTGGTTCCCCACAACCCTTTGGATTCCTTGGGGGGTAGACACATCATGCCAATCCCTTCTTCTGTCTCACGTGGTCAAGCCCTGTCTTCAGTGCAGGGCTTTGTGTCCAGATTTTTCAGATTTATAAGGACACCCATCATTAGGTCAAGAACTGCCCTAATTCAGTATAGTCTCATCTTCCTCACATGGGCAAACACCTTATTTCTAGATAAGGTTGTATTCCGAGGTTCCACGTGGACATGAAATTTGGGGGTACGATACTGAACTCAGAGTATGTGTATGTTCGTACTACATATACTTGTCATGAATTTAGGTATCAACTTCCAGTGTTACCTGAAATCGTTACCTTACTGTTTTGTTTTCCTAGTCCTTCCGACCACATATACAGCTATCCCTCTAAATTATACAGATATTTCTGACTATATGTACATATGTATTTCTAACTATATGTATTTTAAGAAATATATAATCTCTGCATACCTTTTCCTTTTGTCCCTTCACTGGACTCCATTTTTCCATGCTACTGTGAAAGGCCAATGAAATCTGCATGTAGATAATTATGGATCTGCTGAATTATTTCCTTGTGGGTAAGGCCAACAGTCACATTTTCCAGAATCCCCGTATTCGTGATTCTAGGTGACAACTCACCGATGGTGTGAGGATTGAAAGCAGAGGTGAAGATGCCCTAGTCTAGTGTTGGGGTCACCATACAGACAGACAAACGCATAGGGG
>CM053574.1:1963134-1985120 GCA_028646485.1 Cryptoprocta ferox
CTTCTCTGAGAGCAGCAAATACGGACTCCCCTCTCAGGGGCAGAAGAACTGACTGGTGTCATTTCCCTACCCCACCCCTCAGCATAAACCAATTTCAGTTAACAGCACAGCATCAACACTTGGCTACCTAACCTGCTTACACCAAGTCCTGCCTCCTTGTGCTCTGCAGGTACTGCTGGCCCAGGAGCAGGAAATAGGCTTTCCTAACACAGAGAAGACAGAGACCTAGACAAAATGCTAAGATAGAGGAATTCATCCCAAAAGGAAGAACAAAAAGAGGTCATGGCCAGAGATCTAACTGAAGCAGATGTAAACAATATGCCTGATGCTGAATTTAAAGCAACTGTCATAAGGACTTGAGATCCTAGTCAGGATCTCAGCTATCAGTGAGATTTGAAACCATGTGGGTGTAAGGAACACAAGGATGGAAGCAGCACAGGAATGAATAAGTGATATAGAAGATAAAAGCATGGGGGGAAATGAAGCTGAACAAAATAGAGAAAGAAGAATGATAGATCTTGAGAGTAGACTTAGGGAACTCAGTAACTCCATCCAGTGTAATAACATTCATATCATAGGAGTCCCAAAAGAAGAGAGAAAAGGGGGCAGAAAGTTTATATGAGGAAATAAGAGCTGAAAACTGCCCTATGCTGGGGAAGGACACAGAACTCCAAACTCAGGAGGCACAAAGAACTCCCATCAAAATCAAGACATAGTATAGTTAATTTTGCAAAACATATAGATAAGGAAAAATTCTAAATGCAGCAAGACAAAGTTGCTAACTTACAAGGGAAGACAAATAAGGTTAGCAGCAGATCTCTCCACAGAAACTTGGCAGACCAGAAGAGAGTAGCAAGATATATTCAACGTGCTGATTGGGAAAAATCTGCAGCCAAAAATGTTCTGTCTAGCAAGGTTATTATTCAGAATAATAGGAGAAATAAAGTTTCCCAGACAAAAACTAAAGGATTACTGACCACTAAACCAGCCCTGAAAAAAATATTAAAAGTGAATTCTTTGGGAAAGAAAGACCAAATGTGACAAAGACTAGAAAGAAACAGAGAAAACCCCCAGAAACAATGACAAATTACTCTGAATGTAAATAGACTAAATGCTCCAATCAAAAGACACAGGGTATCAGAATGGATAAGAAAACAAAACCCATCTAGGGGCACATGGGTGGCTTAGTCAGTTAAGCACCCGACTTCAGTTCAGTTCATGGTATCACAATCAGTGAGTTTGAGCCCCACATCAGGCTCTATGCCAACAGCTGGAGCCAACACCTGGAGCCTGCTTCAAATTCTGTGTCTTCCTCTCTGCCCCTCCTCTACTTGCAGCCTCTCTCAAAAATAAAATATTAAAAAAATTTTTTTAAAGACCCATCTATACGCTGCCTACAAAAGACTCATTTGAGACCTAAAGACACCTGCAGATTGAAAGTAAGGGGATGGAGAACCATGTATCATGCAAATAGACGTCAAAAGAAAGCCAGAGTAGCCATACTTACATCAGACAAACTAGATTTTACTTTATGTTTTTATGTTTGTTTGTTTATTTTTGAGAGAGAACACAAGCTGGGGAGGGGGAGACACACACACACACACACACACACACACACACACACACACACACAGAATCTGAAGCAGGCACCAGGTGCTTGCTGTCAGCACAGAGCCCAATGCAGGGCTCGAACCCATGAACTGTGAGATCACGACCTGAGCCAAAGTCAGACACCTAAACAACTGAGCCACCCAGGTGCCCCAGACAAATTAGATTTTAAACCAAAGACTGTAACAGGGGAAGAAGAAAGGCATTACATCATAATTAAAGGGTCTATCCTTCAAAAAGGTCTAACAATTGTAAATATTTATGCCCCCAACTTGTGAGCACCCAAATATATAAATCAATTAATAACCGTAAAGGAATTCATTGATAATAATACAATAATAGTGGAGATTTTAACGCCCCACTTACATCAGTGGACAGACCACCTAAGCAGAACATCAGCAAGGAAACAAAGGCTTTGAAAGACACAATGGATGGGATGGACTTAACAGATATATTCTGAATATTTCATCCTAAAGCAGCAGAACACACATTCTTTTCCAGTGCACATGGGACATTCCCCAGAATAGATCATATACTAGGTCACAAATCAGGCCTCAGCAAGTACAAAAGATTGAGATTATACCATGCGTAATTTTAGACCACAACACTATGACCCTTGAAATCAACCACAAGAAAAAATTTGGGCCACAAATTCATGGAGGTTAAAGAACACCCTACTAAAGAATGAAACGATTAACCAGGAAATTAAAGAAGAAATTTTAAAAAGTACACGGAAACAAATGGAAATGAAAACACGACGGTCCAAAACCTCTGGGATGCAGCAAAAGTGGTCCAAAGAGGGAAGTATATTGCAATACAGGCCTACCTCAAGAAGCAATAAAAATCTCAAATACACAACCTAACCTTACACCTAAAGGAGCCAAAAGAAGAAGAACAAAGCCAAAAGCCAGCAGAAGGGAAATAATAAAGATTACAGCAGAAATGAATGATATAGAAACAAACAAAACAGTAGAATGGATCAATGAAACAAGGAACGCTAGTGCTTTGAAAACACTAATAAAATTAATAAGCCTGTAGCCAGACTTATCAAAAAGAAAAGAGAAAGGATCCAAATGAATATAATCACAAATGAGAGAGAAGAAATAACAACCAATGCCACGGAAATAAAAACAATTATAAGATAATATGACAAATTATATGCCATCAAAATAGACAATCTGGAAGCAATGGATAACAGCATGTAAAAGCAAGCTAGAAGCATATAAACTACAAAAACCAAAACAGGAAGAAATAGAAGACTTGAGCAGACTGATAACCAGCAACAAAACTGAATCAGTAATAAAAAACTCTCCCAACAAACAAAAGCCCAAGACCAAATGGCTTCACAGAGGATTTCTACCAAACATTGAAAGAGTGAATACCTGTTCTTCTCAAACTGTTCCAAAAACAAAAATGGAAGGAAAACTTCCAAACTCATTCAATGAGGTGAGCATTAGCCTGATTCCAAAACCAAAGATTCCACTAAAAAAAGAGAACCACAGGACAGTATCCCTGAGGAACATAGATGCAAAAATTCTCAACAAAATACTGCCGCATTGAATCCAATAGTACATTGAAAGAATCATTCACCACTATCAGGTGGGATTTATTTCTAGGCTGCAAGGTGGTTCAATATTCACATATCAATCAACATGATGCACCACATTAATAAAGGATAAGAACTATATGATCATCTCAATAGATGCAGAAAAAGCATTTGATAAAGTACAACATCCATTCATGATAAAAACCCACAACAAAGTAGGGACAGAGGGAACATAACTCAACATCATAAAGGCCACATATGAAAAACCCACTGCTAACGTCGTCCTCAATGGGGAAAAACTGAGAGCTTTTCGTCTAGGGTCAGAAGAAGACAGGGATGTCCACTCTCACCACTGTTATTTAACATAGTACTAAAAGTCCTAGCCACAGCCAACAGACAACAAAACAAAATAAAAAGCATCCAAATCGGCAAGGAAGATGTCAAACTTGCACTATTTGCAGATGACATGATACTCTATGTAGAAAACTCAAAAGACTCCATCAAAAAATTGCTAGAACTGATACATGAATTAGGTAAAGTCTCAGAATACAAAATCAACATACATAAATGTATTGCATTTTTATACACAAATAATGAAGCAGCATAAAGAGAAATTAAGGAATAATTCCCATTCATAATTAGACCAAACGGACTAAGATACCTACGAATAAACCTAACAAAGAGGGGAAAGACCTATACTCTGAAAACTATAAAACATGACAAAAGAAATTGAGGAGGACACAAAGAAATAGGAAAAACACTCCATGTTCATGGACTGGAAGAAAAACCTTGTTAAAATACCTGTGCTAACCAAAGCAATCTACACATTTAAATGCAATCCCTATCAAAGTACCACCAGTATTTTTCACAAAGTTAGAACAAACAATCCTAAAATTTGTATGGAACCACAAAAGACCCCGAATAGCCAAAGCAATCTTGAAAAGGGAAAGCAAAACTGGAGGCATCCCAATTCCGGACTTCCAAGTCATATTACAAAGCTGTAGTCATCAAGACAGAATGGTACTGGCACCAAAAAAGACACATAGATCAGTGGAATAGAAGAGAAAACCCAGAAATGGACCCACAACTCTACGACCAGCTAATCTTTGATAAAGCAGGAAAGAATATCCCGTGGAAAAAAGTCTCTTCAACAAATGGTGTTGGGAAAACTGGACAGAAACATGCAGAAGAATGAAACTGGACCACTTTCTTATACTATACACAGAGTTAAATTCAAAATGGATGAAAGACCTAAATGTGAGACAGGAAACAATCAAAATCCTAGAGAATATAGGTAGTAACCCCTTTGACGTTGGCCATAGCATCAGTAGGTCTCCTGAGGCAAGGGAAACAAAAGTAAAAACAAACTATTGGGACTTCATCAAGATAAAAGACTTCTGCACAGCAAAGGAAACAATCAACAAAATTAAAAGGCAACCTTTAGAATGGGAAAAGGGGTACCTGGGTGGCTCAGTTGGTTAAGCGTCCGACTTTGGTTCAGGTCATGATCTCACGGTTCGTGGGTTCGAGCCCCACATCGGGCTCTGTGCTGGCAGCTCAGAGCCTGGAGCCTGCTTCAGATTCTGTCTCCCTCTCTCTCTGCTCCTTCCCAACTCGTGCTCTGTCTCTCTCTTGCTCGTTCTCAAAAATAAACATTTAAAAATATTTAGAATGGGAGAAGATATTTGCAAATGACATATCTGATAAAGGGTTAATATCCAAAGCATATAAAGAACTTTTAAAACTTGAAACCCAGAAAACCAATAATCCACTTGAAAAAAGGGCAGAAGACATGAATAGACATTTTTCCAAAGAAGACCCACAAATGGCCAACACACATGAAAAGATGCCTGATGGCACTCAGCATCAGGGAAATAAACATAAAATTCAATGAAGTATCACATCACACGTGTCAGAATGGCTAAAATTAACAACGTAAGAAACAACAGGTGGCGAGGGTGTGGAGAAAGGGGAACTTTCCTGCACTGTTGGTGGGAATGCAGACTGGCACAGCCACTCTGGAAAACAGTGTGGAGTTTCCTCAAAAAGTTAAAAATAGAATTACCTTATGATCCAGCAACTGCACTGCCAGGTATTTATCCAAAAGATACAAAAATACCAATTCAAAGGGATTCATGCAGATGAGTGGATAAAGATGCGGTGTGTGTGTGTGTGTGTGTGTGTGTGTGTGTGTGTGTGTGTGTGTGTGTTGGAATATTATTCAGCCATAAAAACGAATAAAATCTTGCCATTTGCAACAATGTGGATGGAGCTAGAAAGTATTATGCTAAGAGACATAAGTCAGAGAAAGACAAATACCATAAGATTTCACTCATATGTGGAACTTAAACAGATGGACATAGAGAAAAAAAAAAAAGAGAGAGAGAGGCAAACCAGAAAACAGACTTTTAATTATAGAGACAAACTAAGGGTTGCTGGAGGGGATGGGTGAAATGGGGGAAGGGTATTGAGGGCACTTTTTTTTTTTTTAAGGAAGTCACTTGTGATGAGCACCTGGTGTTGTATGTAAGTGGTCAATCACTGAATTCTCCTGAAACTAATATTGCCCTGTATGTTAACTAATGGGAATTTAAATAAAAACTTGAAAAAGGAAAAAAAAATACCGATATCAATTGTTCCAAGATGGAAAGTTGAATCCACATGAAAAAAAAAGAAAGAACAGGGGCGCCTGGGTGGTTCAGTTGGTTAAGCGTCCAACTTCAGCTCAGGTCATGATCTCATGGTTCATGAGTTTGAGCCCCACGTCGGGCTCTGTGCTGACAGCTCAGAGCCTGGAGCCTGATTTGAATTCTCTGTCTCCCTCTTTCTCATCTCCCCCTCCCCCAATCCTTACTCTCTGCCTCTGTCTCTCTCCAAAATAAGTAAACATTAAAGTTTTTTTTTTAAATAATAAAGAACAATGGTAAAGGTAATGACATAAATGCATATTTTTTGCCTTCATTTTCTTAACTGACTTGAAAGGCAATCGTATAAAATAAGGTTTATAATGTGTTGTTGGGTGTATAACATATGATGTAAAATATTTGTAGTCTATTTCCCAATAACAGCACAAAGGAGGTGGGTAGGAGCAAAACTGTAATGGAAAAAGGGATGAAAATGATTCAAGATGATAAAGTATACATTAAAACACACATTGCTGGCTTTGTAACATAAAGAGATATAATGCCTCATAAAGGGGGGAAGAGCACCACGTAGGAGCGATATTTCCGCACCTCCTTGGAATTAAGGCGCCACAAATCTGAAGCTGATCTGATTAGGTGTACATGGCAATCCTAAAGCAACCAATTTTTTAAAAATAAAAAAATACTGGAAAAATGTAAATAAACCGAGTGAAATGCTTTACTGGAAAATATTAATGCAAAACACAGTAGTAGAGGAGTGTTGGAGCAAAGGCAGGAGGGAGTGGGGACACCGGACACCCACATCGATGATCACATTAAGTGTGAAAGGATCACACAACACAACACAAGGCAGAGGTGGTCAGACTGTACCATGAAACGTGACCTAACGAGATTCTCTCCACCGGAGACACTCTGCTGGCACCTGCAGTGACCCCCCACCTGGCCCCTCAAGCTCGCCATGTGCCTCTTCTTGGGCTGTGCGTGCCCAGTTCTATTTCGGTTCCCCTTGGATTTTTGCTGAACCGGGACTGTGTGTTACAAAACCTAGGGCTCCGGGCTCCCCCTCACAAGTGCTAACTTAAAATCAGAGCTGGGACCCCAGACAGGATGAACTGGGTCGTGCTTCTAATCATCCACGGGGAATGCCAAGTGGCACTAGCAACGGCCTCCACTAGTAGTAAATGCAGCATGGTGTATGTGCGGACAGCTCGGAGCCTGGAGCCTGCTTCAGACTCTCTCTCTCTCTCTCTCTCTCTCTCTCTCTCTCTCTCTCTCTCTCAAAAATAAACGAACATTAAAAAAAAAGAAATACACTTAATCCTGGGGTCATTAGCCCCCCAGCCCACCCTGCAGTAGCCTAATGTGCCAGGTTAAAACTGGGTGGCCATGAATGGACTCTAACAACGGAAGTTACGTTCCTGCCATGAATTCTCCCATTGCCAGTGTAACAGAGATGATGACAGAGGACACCCTAGAAGCTCAGGGCCCCGAGCTGGCCTAGATTTACCCAATATAGTTTACTCCTGAAGGGGTTCAGATCAAATTCTAAAACATGCCACTTTCACACAAGGACTATTTTGAGCTGAAGGCAATCGAAACCCTATGGGTTCAAGAGAAACGTTTGTCCCTCCTTAAGTACCTAGAAAAATCCAAGTTGGGGACCTTTCCCAGAATAAGAGTCAAGTAAAAGGATAAATTTTATCTGAGTGACCCATCTGTATGACGGGGCAAACATCTGATTACCAAACATCTGCTTTTCTTTTTTCTAAGTTTGTTTATTTTGAGAGAGAGAGAGAGAGAGAGAGAGAGAGAGAGCTCGCGCGCAGGAGGGGGCAGAGAGAGGGAGAGACAGAATCCCAAGCAGGCTCTGTGCTGTCAGTGCAAAGCCCAACATGGGGCTTGAACTCACAAACCAGGAGATCATGAAGCCTCTCATCAGATCTTTAACCGTGGCCATATTGTGGTCTTTTGTCATTTACGGCTAACGTTGTGCTCTGATGCTTCTGCAAAAGTGCTTCATTTTCAGAGATTCGTGGAAAGGACCTGACATGACAGGATTCTGATACCTGTAGGATCAGGGAACTGAACTGAACTGTGTAAGCGTTATCGGAACTGGTGGGAAAACCGGATTCCAACAGAAGAAGAAGAACACGGGATGGAATGAACTGAGGAGGAGGATTCTAGTTTTTATGACTCTTGTTTGAAACATTATGGGTTTATTTTTTTAAGTTTATTTCTTTATTTTGAGAGAGAGAATCCCAAGCAGGCTCCATACGGTCAGCACAGAGCCCAATGCGGGGCTCGAACTCAAGAACTGCAATACCTGAGCTGAAACCAAGAGCCAGAAGCTTAACCAACTGACCCCCCCCCCCCCCCCCCCCCGGTGCCTGGAAACATTACCGTTTACCTAATGTTTGTGCTTCCAGATAGAAAAAGACTCTCTCTTAAGCTAAAATATACTTTTGCAAACAAATACTGTCACCAGCTAGACCCCACGACCTGACCTCTACTGTCCACCCGCTGTCCTCACCGACCTGTGTCCCACATTTTCCCTTCAGTTCTTTCTGGCTCATCTCTTCACTCAGGCAAATGAAACCCCAAACCACCCTTCCGGTGACTGACTGACTTGCCCCAGGCCAGTGTGAGCTAAATCCCCACTCACACCTGCTCACACCTGCACAGAAGGACCCGGAGTGACCTCTGGAGTGACCAGCAATTACCCTTATCTCATTGTCATACTGAAGTCTCCATGGGGGAGGAGCACGGCCTCATTTACATGACACACACCCTGAGGACACGCCTGCTGCCCTAAGGCTCAGACACAGTACCCATCCTGCTGGCCCCACTCAGGACGAGGAGGCTTCCCCATGGAAAGATCCATCCCAGCCCCAACCCAGAGGAGCCCATCCGCCCTCCCTCCGGGGACTCGGGGCTCTGGGAGTCATTCCCTGTGATCCCCTGATCTCCATATCTGCTGCTAATAAAGTTTCCTTTGTGTGGCCACTCACCTGATGTATTTTTTTTTTTTTTACATTTATTTTTGAGAGACTGCGAGAGGCAGAGCACAAGTTGGGGGAGGGTCAGAGAGAGAGGGAGACACAGAATCCAAAGCAGGCCCCAGGCTCCGAGCTGTCAGCACAGAGCCCAACGCAGGGCTCAAACCCGGAAACCGTGAGATCATGACTTGAGCAGAAGTCAGACGCTTAACCAACTGAGCCCACCAGGCGCCCCTCCTGATGTATTTTCTATGCGTGAGTCACCGAGGAGCAAAACCACGTTAGTTCACTTATGAAATTGGCGGCCCACATGGGGACTACAGTCCTTCTGACATTATGGCCTCTGGGATCCTGGCTTCCACTGGGACCAGGGGCAGATTCCTTGGAAGGGACTGTCCCATCTGGGTGCTGTGACTGCTGGCCTGGCATTGGTCCCCATCTGAAATCCAGTGGCCGCTCTGATTACTTTCACTCAGAAGGGTTTCTACTGGGATGAGTCTCGCCAGGTCCGTGGCACAGCTCTTCGGGGTAAACGAGCTGTCTCACCAAGTCCGGGCAAGCGGGCATGACAGACACAGCACTCCGGGGACTAACAGGGCCTCTCCAGTACACACTGTGAGGAACTGAACGCCCGATTCTAGTTGAGTGTAGACGTCCCCAGGTAACAGAAGATCGCACCCCCCGCCCCAGCCATTCAGAGGCTTGGATGCCCCAGTCTGGAGGAACGGGAGTGAGCTGACAGAGATCAGAGCCTGGGAGAGCGAACGAAATCTGCATCCCGCCTGGTGGTTTGGCCTGTTTGTTGTTCTGTTTGTACCTCCATCCTGGCTGCTTGGATCGTGCACCCCGCCTCCCCTTCCAACCCTGGGCGAAGGATGCAGCGGCTCTTTGGGTCACTGGAAGTCTGCGCCAGGAGCAGGTAAGGGCCCTATTTAATTGGCTAAAAGACAAGCGCTCTGGAAGGGCTGGGCATCCTGGGACACAGAAAGACGGAGACTGGCCCAGATGTTTTTCAAGTTCGCGTGATCTGGGATATAATCTTCAGTAAATTAAAATAGGAATGTCTTGGGGCGCCTGGGTGGCTCAGTCGGTTAAGCGTCCGGCTTCGGCTCAGGTCACGATCTCACGGTTCGTGGGTTCGAGCCCCGCGTCAGGCTCTGTGCTGACAGCTCAGAGCCTGGAGCCTGTCTTTGGATTCTCTGTCTCCCTCGCTCTCTGATCCTCCCCTGCTCACGCTGTCTCTCTCTCTCAAAAATAAATAAAAACGTTAAAAAAATAGGAATGTCTTTTGGAGTTATCAACATCAAATGTAATAGATAATCAACTTTTACTCTACCTGGATTTCCTAGTTAATTTCATATTGTATCTGTCAATTTGTCAGCAAAATGATCTAAAAGGATGGCTGATGGGGTGCCTGGGTGGCTCAGTCAGCTGGGCATCCGATCTCCAGGTTTGTGGGATCCAGATCCGCGTCAGGCTCAGCACTGACACAATGGAGCCTGCCTGGGATTCTCTCTTCCTCTCTCTCTGACCCTCCCCCCACTCACACTCACGCTCTCTCTCAAAAATAAACTTTTTTTTTTAAAAAAGGATAAATGATTTTGTCTGTCTCATGAGGTTTTCATGGATAACTGTTAAGAACAAGTAGATTAAATAGATAAAAAGGTCTGTAGGTAAAACTTTTAAATAAGCTTTCAAAATCTTAGGTAACTTGAAACTTTGAAGTTTTTTGTTGTTGTTGTTGTTGTTTTTCCCCCAAATAACGTAGAATACTAAAGCACGGACTACTGAACCTAGCTTTGCTTTTTGGCTTCTTACTGCAGAGAAAGCATGCTTTATCTTTATTGAAGTTCGTGCCTGTTAAAAAATTATTACTTTTAGGGAGAGGGAGTGCAAGTGGAGGAGAGGGGTGGAGGGAGAGAGAAAGAGAATAGCAGACTCCATGCTCAGCACAGAGAGCGAGACGAGGCTCCATCCCACGACCCTGGGATCGTGACCTGAGCCTAAATCAAGGAGTCAGACGCTCAACTGAGCACCCAGGCGCCCCCGAAAGCTGTACTATGAAAGAAAACACCATGTTTCTGGAATTTATGAAATAGAACAATAAGTTTGCCAATCTGAGTTCTACTGTAACAGATCACAACTGGTGACCGCTTAGTTTTCACTGGAGACCGGGATTTCTAAAAGCGAACAATTCTGGTGAGTGTAACTGAGACTGCTGGGATGGTAGGGGAAGCTACTGTGTGTGCAGGAAAAGTGGGGTGTGGTTTTGATAAGAAAAATACGGGGAATGGGAATACGGTTTTGTTGAAGGGGGAAAAAAAGATCATTTTATCCTAAAATGAGACTGGTTATTTGGAGAGGAAGTCTTAGGATGGAACATGAATGAAAAGTTGTGGAATGTTCGTGAAGGAAAGCTCTGGAACGGAATTTTCTGTGCTGTCAGGGCTAAGATGGGAAAGAATGGATTTGGGAGTTCACTGGTGTAAGACTGAAATTCTGGGGCGCCTGGGGGGCTCAGTCAGTTAAGTGTCTGACTTCGGCTCAGGTCATGATCTCGCGGTTCGTGGGTTCGAGCTCTGCGTCAGGCTCTGCCAGCTCAGAGCCTGGAGCCTGCTTCAGATTCTGTGTCTCCCTCTTTGACCCTCCCCTACTCACACTGTCTCTCTCTCTCTCAAAAATAAATAAAAAATTTAAAAACATTAAAAAACAACCTTTGAGATTCTAGGGGTACCTGGAGAATTTGTTGGAGGAGCATGTGACTCTTGATCTCCAGGTCGTAAGTTCGAGCCCCATGGGGGGGTGTAGAGATTACTTAAATAAAACTTAAAAAAAAAAAAAACTTTCTCAGGTTTTTAACAAACTTCCCAAGGTTTAAATTCTACAAACGAAATCTTTCTGAGTAATTAGGCGTGTGTATTTGGCATGTTAAGTTACCTGGGAAGCCTGTCAAACAAATCATGATAAACCTTAGGTTGTATTCTGTGGGTAAATGCTAAAACTATTTAGAAGTTACATGAAATTCCTAAAGGTTTATTTAATATGTAGTAGTATGAGGTCATCACTTGACATTCTAATTACTGAAATGTGTGTCACAGAAATAACCAGATTTCCTGGTCATCAGATCTTTAACCCTGGGGCCATTTCTGAGTTTTAGGGTTACTGATTTACGGTTATTGTTCTGATGCTCTTGTAAAATGAGTTTGTCTTCAAAGATATTCATGAAAAGGACTTATTTTTGAGAGAGAGACAGAGAAACGGCACAAGTGAGCGAGGGGCAGAGAGAGAGAGACAGAGAGAGAGAGTCCCAGGAGGGGCAGAAAGAGGGAGGGAGGGATAGAAAGAGAGAGAGAAAGTGAGAGAGAGAGAGAGAGAGAGAGAGAGAGAGAGAGAGGGAGGGAGGGAGAGAGAAGCAGGGCTCACCCAAAGCGGGGCTCGAGCTCACCCGATATGGGACTCAAACTCACAAGTTGTGAGATCATGACCTTAGCCGAAGTCAGATGCTTAATGACTGAGCCACCCAGGTGTCCAGGCCTTTTTTTTTTTTTTAAATGGACTCGGCGCGGTTCATGGGCTTGAGCCCCGCATAGGGCTCTGCGTGTGCTAGCAGTATGGAGCCTCCTTGGGATTCTCTCTCTGCCTCTTCTCTCTCTCCCTCTCAAAATGAAAATAAATAAATAGATAAATACATACATACATACATACATACATACATACATACAGGTATCTGATACCTTTAAGGTCACAAAAGTTCATATGAACTGGATAAGAATTTCTAGAACTACTGGGAAGGCTTCATTCAAACGGAACAAGAATGAGTAACATAGGACTGAATGAATTAAAGAAGATGATTACAGTTTCTAGAACTCTTATTTAGAAAAAAATTTTTTTTTATTTTAGGGAGAGAGAGCACAAAAGTGAGCAGGGGAGAGGGGTGGAGGGGAGGAGGAAGAAGGAGAGAGAGAGAGAACGAGAATCTTAAGCTGGCTCCACACTGAGCACAGAGCCTGACTTGGGTTCGATCCCACAACCCTGGGATCATGACCTGAGCCTAAATCAAGAGTCGGCCACTCAATGGACGGAGCCACCCAGGCACCCCTGGATAACTCTAATTTAAGACGTTACTGGTTCTCTAGTGTTTGCGCTTCCAGATTGAGAAAGTTCTCTCTTGAAATACCTATGACTTACAGAAAGGTGATGAAGTATTCTTTTGTGAACAGATGGCAACATTTAACTTTTCTCACTTATAGCCGAGATCCTGACTAGGATCTCAAGTCCTTATGACACCTGCAAATGTCACCTCTCACAGACACACTGCATAAAGAGGAAACACCCGGGTGGCTCAGCAGGTAAAGCATCTGACTCTTGATCTCAGCTCAGGTCTTCATCTCAGGGTCATGAGTTCAAGCCCCGCATTTTTAAGTAGGTTTGGAGCCTACTTAAAAAAAATAGATGTATCTAGGGGCGCCTGGGTGGCTCAGTCGGTTAAGTATCCAACTTCCACTCAGGTCATGATCTCACAATTCTTGAGTTCCAGCCCCGCATCAGGCTCTTTGCTGACAGCTCAGAGCATGGAGCCTGCTTCAGATTCTGTGTCTCCCTCTCTCTCTGCCCCTCCCCCATTCTCTCTCTCTCTCTCTGTCTCTCAAAAATAAATAAATAAAAATAAAAACATTAAAAAAAATTTTTAAATAGATCTATATGGTCAGTTACTATTCTTGCTAAGCTTAGGTAAATAATTAGGCCAGGTTTGTTGAAACCGGACTTGTTTGACAAACAAATCAGCATTATTCGGCTACGTTTAATAAAACATGAAGGTGATTTTGTAGAAAATTATGCTTCAATAACACATATCTTTGTGGATTTTAGATTCTAGTTGTGACTGTCTTCGTGTTTGCTGTTTGCCTATAAAACTGTGCTGGATCCTGAACTTTCCGGGCTTCCGGGCCTACCTGAGCCTCTCTAAACTAAGATTTCCAATTTTCTTTTGTTCTCTTGATGTGGAATCACTGAGAACTAAAACTCCCCCCACTTTTGTCCCTGAAGCCCTGCAAACTGAAACTACGCAACATAAAGCCCTGCCTGTGAAGGCTCCATCCTCCGCATTAACGGATCTGGGCAAGTTTTCTGGTCTGTCCGTACAGGACAGACTAGGAAAGCTGTAGGGGTGTTAACCCAGATGGGGGACCCTTGAAAAGAACGGGAGCTAATTTTTCTAAACGATTGGACACGGTGGCCTGGGGTTGGCCCCCTCACCTAAGAACTGTAGCAGTCACATTCCTCTTGATAAAAGATCCAGAAAAACTATGAGCCGACCTATGACTGTTTGGACCAGGTTTTGAGATTTTTTTGGAAACGTAGGGACACTTGTGGCTGTTCCAAAACAAAAAGTCACCTCTGCCAGGCCGATAAGCCTCCCAGATACAGCCGCCACCCTGCTCCCTGCTCGGGAAGCACTAGATGATATTTGCTCCAGCTGCAGAGGTCTCCCGAGGGAACCTCTGTCTAATGCAGAGGAAATCTGGTCCATAAATGACAGCGGCTTTATGGAAAATGGACTGAGAAGGGCAGGATATCCCTCAATGCTCTCCAGAGGCTAAAAGACTGGCCCGGGCACCCCAGCCCAAAAGGAAGAAATAATTCCACTAACCAGAGCATTAGAGGGGACCAAGGACAAGGTGTTAATAACCCTTTACCCTGACTCTAAGCATGCCTTCTCTGTAATTTATGCCCCCGGAGCACTACGGACCAAAAGACGGCTAAATAGTGAGAACAGAGAAATTCCATATGGCAAGGAGGTGCAGGAAGCCCAAAGAAGTGGCCGCGGGTTGCGGTGGGGCCCATCCAAGGGGAA
The DNA here is from genome assembly GCA_028646485.1 of Cryptoprocta ferox. Taxonomy (NCBI): domain Eukaryota; kingdom Metazoa; phylum Chordata; class Mammalia; order Carnivora; family Eupleridae; genus Cryptoprocta; species Cryptoprocta ferox. The sequence continues at coordinate 1,977,781 of CM053574.1, forward strand.
ATGCGAAGGTAACAGGGAGATAATGGGGCTGATACATCTGCACAAAGGGCCGTCCCTAATTCTACCACTTGGTTCCTTCACTCCACCTGCTCCCAGAAGGAGCTGGAAGAGGCTGTAAATCTGGGCCACTAACGGCCTCCAGTAGTCAGAGAACGGATGATAACCAACAGCGGGGGCATCCGGGTACTGACACGGCCTCCCTCCCTCCCTCGGAGCGCACAGCTCAAGAGGAGCGCACGGCTCAGGAGGAGCGCACAGCTCAGGAGGAGCGCACAGCTCAGGAGGGCGCAGAGCTCAGGAGGGGCGCAGAGCTCAGGAGGGACGCACAGCTCAGTAGGGCGTGGAAGGTACGGAAGCTTCACACCTGCGGTTAATAAAGGCAGTGAGCATCCGGCAGGGAAGAAAGTCTCGGAGAAAACAGCAAACCGATTCAAGGTGAGGATTCAAATCCTTTTTGGCGTCGGTAGATATACCTGGTGGATGGATTAAGGCCTCTCCCTGTAGGACAGAAAGAGCTAGTAAAGTCACGAAGACCTTAAACATCAAACTGAGATTACACCCTGCCAGGAGGTCTCAATCTTCTGGGAAGACAGAATGCGCTACCAGAACCCCGACAAAGGTCCGGCAAAACCGTGCCCGGAGACACAGGAGAATTGATTAAGCGACTCCCAGTAGTTCCCACTAGAACGAGAGCTGCCCCTTTGAGCAAACTAAAAGCGAAGGGCGTTTGAAATGATGTACGTGAGGCCCTTTCCAAAATGCTCTGCCTCCTCAACTCCAGGGGGCGCCTGGGTGGCTCAGCTGGTTAAGCATCAACTTCCGCTCAGGTCACGTGATCTCCTGGTTCTTGAGTTCGAGCCCCGCATGGGGCTCTGTGCTGAGGGTGCACAGCCTGCTCGGGATTTTCTCTCTCTGCCCCTCCCCCACTTGTGTCTCTCAAATAAATAAACTTTAAAAACAATTTAAAAAAAAATAAGTTTCTCTAGCCATTAAGCTAGATTAATCTCTAAGAGACGGTGGATGCATTCAATAAGTATGGAACTTTTTCACCTCCTAAAATTAAGCTTCACCCATATGGGCCTGGGGACTGCAGTACATCAAAACTTTAAAAATGGATTGCCTGGGGTGCCTGGGGGGCTCGGTCGGTTAACCGTCCAGCTCTTGATTTCAGCTCAGGTCATGACCTCACGGTTGGTGAGGTCAAGCCCTGCGTCGGGCTCTGCACTAACAGCACGGAGCCTTGCCTGGGATTCTGTCCCCCTCTCTCTGCTCCTCCCCCATGCGTGCTCTCTCTCCAAATAAATATATAAATAAACACTTTTTAAACATGGGTTGCCCCTGGATCAACTGTACCCTATATGGACAAAACACTACCTCACGCTATGAACCACACACTCTTCCTTAAAAGTAGCGTCGCACCTTGGATCGACCATACTAGTCAGAAGGCATCTGCACCGAAGGCCCAGGAGGAAAGGTGACCAGCACTGGATGACAGCAAATAACGTCATTTATAAACATACAGTGTATGTACAGGCATGTTGCCTTCAGGCACATGCATGACAGGTGCCTCTATGTATGATGAGGTTTCACTGTGTAACTATCCATCCTGACCCTAAACATAAGGAGCCCACTCACCCTTGCTTGGGGACTCACGGCCACTGGAAGTTCTTCCCTGTGATCTTATTTGCTGCAAATAAAGTTTCCTTTGTGTGACCACGCCCCTGGTGAGTTCCTATGTGAGTCCCCAAGGAGCAAAACCACATTAGTTCAGTTACAAAATTGGTGACCCCGATGGGACTACAGTCCTTCTGAGGTCCCGTCTGCCAGCGTCCTGGTCAGAGTCACGTTAGTTCAGTTACAATATGAATCATTTCTTTTTTTTCTTCCTACCTGATCCCTCAGAACTTGGAAACTTAATGAATATAGCTGACCTTGAATGTGGGGATTAGGGGCACCAACCCTCTGCGCAGTTAAAAATCCAGGTATATCTTTTGATTCCCCCAAAACTTAACTACTAATGGCCTACTGTTGACCCAAAGCCTTACCAATAACAAGTAATTAACACATATTTTACATTATATGTTTTATATACTGTATTCTTACAGGCAAATATGCTCAAGAAAATGTTTTTAATAAAACCACAAGGAAGAGAAAAATTTACAGTACAGTGTCTATTTTTTTTTTAAATATCCACACATATGAGAGGACCCAAGCAGGTCTAACTTGTGTTGTTCAAAGATTAGATTATATTTGTATTTTCATGACAATATAGTGATTTGCAGAAGTTCAGTAAGAATCTGTTTGCCTTGACTGGGGCACAATGGGAAACTCTGGTTACACCACCAAGGCTGTAATGGAACGTCAAATGTGAGAGACACGCATACATTCGAACGTGACCAGACCAGTCCGCTAACATTGACTTTATGGAGTCTGTGCAGTCGCTTGGCAATGTCAGCCTGACATCTTGCTTACAGGGTTCCCAGCTTCTTTCCCAGGTCAGTAGGGATGGCCACTTCCTGGCCAGAGCAGAACCCTCAGGATATTTGGGGGAACGTCAAAAAGAGAGGGATTCACCCGAATTTATAAGTATGGCAGGCAAAGTGTGATGGCAAGCCCGTGGCATGGCTTCTTAGCCTTGATACGTTTACAATCCAATCTGAGACTCCTTAAGAAAAGATCCAGCAAAGCAGATTTAAAAGAACCTATATGATCGGGGCGTCTGGGTGGCTCAGTCAGTTGACCGTCCGACTTGGGCTCAGGTCATGATCCTCGTGGCTTGTGAGTTTGAGCCCCATGTCGGGCTCTGTGCTAACAGCTTGGAGCCTGGAGCCTGTTTCGGATTCTGTGTCTCCCTCTCTCTTTGCCCCTCCCCAGCTCTCACTCTCTATCAAAAATGAATAAACACTAACAAAAAAAAATTTTTTTAATTTAAAAAATTTGGTCATATCATTGGATATGACCAATCACTATGCTTTCTGCACTGCTGTAAATAATCAGGCTAAGCTTATCGAAACTAGACTTGGTTTACAAATTATAGTCCTGTGCCAGCAACATCCCTTTCTGGATTTTAGCTGCTAGTTCTGAGTAATTGTCTTTGATCATTTGTTATTTGCAAAGAACTAAGACTGGATCCTGAATTTTTCTGCTTTCCTCAAAAGAAAACATGCAAAAATAAAATCCACTGACTTAGCGATAAATACACCGAAAATCCACCCAGACAGGGGCCTGTCTTTGGAGACAGACATTTCAAGTGGGATGTCTGGTGTGAAGGCGTCTTCCAGGTCTGCTTCTGGGTCCTTATCTGGATGTTCACTTTGGAATATTTAGGTGGCTGTGAAATCACCTATGTATACAAACACTGCATTTTACAATTAAATACTATGAAATCAGTTACATCATCACAATACCACTTTAGAGGAAAAATGCCAAACTATCTAAATAAAGAAGGGCACCTAGGTGGCTCAGTTGGTTAAGTGCCAACTCTTACTTTCAGCTCAGGTCGTGATGGATGTCACAGTTCATGAGTTCAAGCCTCATCGGGCTCTGCACTGACAGTGAGGAGACTGCTCAGGATTCTCTCTCTCTCTCTCTCTCTCTCTCTCTCTGCCCCTCCCTCCCTCTTCCCCTCAAAATAATAATTTTTAAAAATATGAATAAAGAAAAATGTATTCTGGGGCACCTGGGTGGCTCAGTCAGTTGAGCGTCCAACTTTGGCTCAGGTCAGGGTCTCACGGTTCGTGGGTTCAAGCCCCGCATCGGGCTCTGTGCTGACAGCTCAGAGCCTGGATCCTACTTCAGAGTCTCTGTCTCCCTCTCTCTGCCCCTCCCCTGCCCATGCTCTTTCTCTCGCTCTTAAAAATAAATAAACATTAAAAAAGTTTTTTAAATAATAAAAATTAAAAAAAAAAAGAAAAATGTATCCTATTCACATGAATCCAAATAGAAACTGTTAGCCATTTAAGAACAGGTGGGAGCCTGCAGAGCCTGAGGAAGGAAACATCAGAAAGAAACGTTCATTAAAGAACAGAGGGTGTAGAGTACAACCCTTCCCCAGCTAATCTTGGTGAAAAGTAGTCTGATTACTCACTCCTAGATGACATTCCATCCAGAGCCACCAGAGGAAAAAATACATTAGAATTACTAAAAAGAAAACATTGCCTATATTCATTACTAAAAGTAATATGGAAGAGCCACAAGGATCTAGAAGATAAACAGAGATTAAGAGTTTTGGTCAGCTTCCAGAATGCAAGCACAGCATGAAAATAAATCTCTGTCCATTTTGAATCACTAGCAATAGCAGTTAAAAAAAATGTTAGGGGCACCTGGGTGGCTGTTGGTTAAGTGTCCAGCTCTCGATTCCAGCTCAGGTCATGATCCCACAGCTCATGAGATCAAGCCCCACATCGGGCTCTGTGCTGACAGCATGGAGCCTACTTGGTTTTCTCTCCCTCCCTCTGTCTCTGCCCCTCCGTCCCTCCCTCTCTCTCTCTCTCTCTTTCTTTCTCTCTCTCTCTCAAAACAAACAAACATTTTTTAAAGACCTGAGAAGATGGAAGGAAGAGAAGATGGTGGTGGAGCAGGAGGACCCAGGCTCACCTCATGCTGCCAATGCAACCAGGCAACGATCAAATGCCCCCAAGTCCCCCAGAAATCACGTTGAAGACTGGGAAAATGAACGCCACAGCTAAAGGCAGGAAAGATGCCACATCAGAGACTACAGTGGGGAGGGAGGTGCTGTCAAGGCCAAGGGCAAGAGGCAGCCGGGCACAAAGGGAAATGCACCGGGAGGATGAATCTCCTCCCCCCCCCAACACCTGGCTTGGAAAGCGAGCAGGTCTAAATGTGGTGATTTCTTGCCACCAGCAGGCCTTAAAGCCTGGAGTTAAAAAAAATTTTTTTTACATTTATTTATTATTGAAAGACAGCACAAGCGGGGGAGGGGCAGAGAGAGAGGGAGACACAGAATCCGAAGAAGCTCCAGGCTCCGAACTGTCAGCACAGAGCCCAATGCAGGACTGGAACCTAAGAGCCGTGAGATCATGACCTGAGACAAAGTCGGACACTTAATCGACAGCCACCCAGGTGCTCCAATGGTTATTTATTTTTGAACGGGGCGGGCAGCATGTGAGCAGGGGAGGGGCAGAGAGAGGGAGGGAGACCCACAATCTGAAGCAGGCTCCAGGCTCCGAGCTATCAGTGCAGAGCCCGACGGGGGACCTGAACCCACGAACCATGAGATCATGACCTGAGCTGAAGTAGGATGTTTAACCAACGGAGCCCCCCAGGCGCCCCTCAAGCCTGGAGCTCTAACGGTCGGAGTGCTCGGCTGTCGGAGGACACTGCCGCTGCCCTTGGAGAAAAGGCAGGCAGGTGGCCTGCAGCCATCCAGTGTGGACACACAAATCTGAGTGCCGGGGGCACACGGGGGTGGGGGGGATGGGTAGCTCAGCTTGGAGTGCAGCCCAGAGACGCAGTGTCCACAGACAGACACCTCCAGGCTGGTGCCACTACCCTGGCCGCCCCCCAGCACCCGTGCCAGGGCCACCTGTGGGGACAAGCATAGTGCCCACACTCCCTGCCCAACTTGCTGGCACCAGCCCCACCCCTGCGCTCTGGTGGAAACAGCCCTCCCAGTCATGCCTCGAGTCCCAACCAGCGGGCTCCCTGCCCTGGAAGTGTGCCCCACACCCCTGTGCCCCACACCCCTGCGCACGCCTCATCTCCTGACTTGGTGACGGGTCTCATTTCACAAGCAGACCAGAACACATCTACTCAACACACACCCCATGCAGGCCAGAGACCCTTGTCCAAGACAGTCAAAGGCAGCCTCTGCATGTGAGTCAAAGGAGAAAGCGGCCAGGACAGAATGGCAGAGCACACGCAGCACAGACTCCAGACACTCCCGAAGTGGCAGGCGCTAGAGCAGGGGACACTACGTGGCAGGGCACTACAGGGCCTCTTCACAAAGCCATTACCCTCCAGAACAGGACATGTAGTTGACTTGCCTAGCACAGAGGAACAGGCACAGAGAATTCGACAAAATGAGAAGACAGAGGAATTTATCTCACATCAAAGAACAGGACAAGGCCGTGGCCAGAGATCTAGGAAAACAGATATAAGGAACGTGCCTGATAGGGAATTTAAAGTGTTCGTCCTAAAGATACTCACTGGACTTGAGAAAAGAGTGGAGGATCTCAGTGGGACCATTAACACAGAGATAAGGAATAACATAGCAGAGATAAAGCATTCAATAAACAAAACAAGAGGGGCGCCTGGGTGGCGCAGTCGGTTAAGTGTCTGACTCTTGGTTTCAGCTCAGGTCATGATCTAACAGTTCATGGGATGGAGCCCCGCATTGTAAGCAGATTTTACAACTGGGACACTTTTGGAAGGACGTAAACACAAGTGTTCTGTGACTTCCTATTACAAGGTTTCCTTACATAAAGGGAAAAAGAGTAAGTTCCAAAGGAACGCACTGATAATCATGATTGTCTTAAAATTAAGAGGAGCCCAGGGGGCGTGTGGGTGGCTCAGTCAGCTGACCATCATACTTCAACTCAGACCATGATCTCATGGTTCGTGAGTTCAAGCCCCACTTCAGGCTCCGTGCTGACCGTGTGGAGCCTGCTTGGGATTCTCTCTCTCTCTCTCTCTCTCTCTCTCTCTGTCTCTCTCTCTCTGCCCCTCCCCCTGGTGCTCGCTCTCTCAAAATAAATAAGTAAACTTAAAAAAATATAGGAGTTCCTTCAGTAGCACTGGATAAAGAGAGTGAATTTATAAACCACCCTCCAGGAGAAAATGCCTGCACTACCTCAATTACAAGTCAGGACTGTACGTAATAACGGGGAGATCCTGGCTCACGCGTTAGATGGAAAGAAACACACGAGGCATTTCTAGGTGCTGGCAATCACGTGGAAGGCACAAAGGTGGGGGGGACGGGGGGACAGAGGACATGACAGCTTCTACGAACCACCATCATTTCCTGGTAACTTGAAGTTAGCCAGAAGGTACCATCCCACAATTTGTCTCTAAAGTATAGAAGTATTAAGTTGCATTTTGCACTTAGATACAAAACTAAGAATGAAGGAAGTAGCACTGACTAACCAAAACCACACGTGAAGTAACGCAAGGCTCAGAAGCTCTAGAAAGGAGGAGTAAGCTGGCCGACCTGAGCCTCCTCCCGCCCGAGACAGAGCAGGGCCGAGAACGCGCACGCTCCGTGACACCAGTGACTATACTAGTATTACTCACTTACTGCGAGTTCCACAGAGGCGAAATCAAGCCTACACTGCTTGGTGGTGAGAACAGAGGCAGAGCCGCAAAGGAAAAGGAAAAGAACG
>CM053574.1:1985620-2009551 GCA_028646485.1 Cryptoprocta ferox
GCCAGCATCTATAGTATCTTGATTTGTTCATTTTAGCCACTTTGACTGGCATGGGGTGATATCTCAGTGTGGTTTTGATTTGTATTTCCCTGATGATGAGTGACGCTGAGCATCGTTTCATGTGTCTGTTGGCCATCTGGATGTCCTCTTTGGAGAAGTGTCTATTCATCTCTTCTGCCCATTTCTTCACTGGATTATTCGTTTTTCGGGTGTGGAGTTTGGTGAGTTCCTTGTAGATTTTGGATCCTAGCCCTTTATCTGATATGTCATTTGCAACTATCTTTTCCCATTCCGTCGGTTGCCTATTAGTTTTCTTGATTGTTTCCTTTAATATTTATTTATTTTTAAGAGACAGAGAGCAAGCAGGGGAGGAGCAGAGAGAGAGGGAGACACAGAACTCAAAGCAGGCTCTAGGCTCCAAGCTGTCAGCACAGAGCCCAACGCAGGGCTCAAACCCACAAACCTCGAGATCATGACCTGAGTTGAAGTCAGACTCTTAACTAACTGAGCCCCCCACGTGCCCCATCAATGAGTTTCTTTTTGTTTGTTACTAATTGTTTTCTTATCTGGGTGCTACCAAGTTGAGAGTATAAGTATTTATAATTGTTGGTTCTTCTTGATGGATAAACCCCTTAATTATGATGTAATGCCCTTATTCATCTCTTGTTCCAGTTATTTTATTTAAAAACTAGTTTGTCCAGGTCTCCTGGGTAGCTCACTCAGTTAAGCATCCAACTTCCACTCAGGTCATGATCTTGTGGTTCATGAGTTTGAGTCCCACGTTGGGCTCTGCACTGACAGTGTAGTTAGCTTGGGATTCTTTCTCCCTCTTTCTGTCCCTCCCCTGCTTGTTCTCTCTCTCTCTCAAAATAAAACTTAAAAAATAAAATCTATTTTGCCTGCTATAAGTATGTATATAAGTTTATATAAGTATTTAAGTATACTATAGCTTTCTTTTGATATGCATTAGCATGATAGATGGTTCTGCATTTCCTCACTTTCAAGCGTGTGCCTTTATGTCTATAGTCTCTTGGAGGCAGCATATAGATAGGTCTTCTCTTTTATGCATTCTGATGCCCTATGTCTTTTGACTGGGACATTTAGTCTATTTACGTTCAGAGTGTTTATTAAAAGATATGAACTTAGTGCCATTGTGTTTCGTGTAACGTTGGTGTTTCTGGTGATGTTCTCTGTTCCTTTCTAGTGTTTGTCACTTTTGGTCTTGTCTTCCCCAAAGAGTCCTTTTTAACATTTCTTGCAGGGCTGGTTTAGTGGACATGAAGTCCTTTAGTTGTTGCTTGTCTGGGAAACTCTTTATCTCTCCTTCTATTCTGAATGATAGGCTTGATGAATAAAGTATCCTTGGCTACATTTTTTCCCCATTCAGGATGTTTAATATATCAAGTCACTCCCTGGTGGGCTGCCAAGTTTCTGTGGAGAGATCTGCCTTGAACCTGATCTGTCATCCCTTGTACTAAGGGCTTTTTCCTCCTTGCTGCTTTCAGGATTCTTTCTTTGTGTGTGTATTTTGTGAATTTGACTAGAATGTGTTTGGGTGATAGCTGCCTTTTGTTGAATGGTGGGGAATAAGCTTAGAAATTCCCTGGGCTTGCATCAATGGGTTGATGGCATAAGGCATAAAGAATTACAAAGCCATAGGATGCTCACACCCAAGCTTGGGTAAACAAAATTAGGCCCCCAGAATGGATCGGAGGAGGGCAACAGCCCGCAGAATAGAGCGGGGGGGGGGGGGGATAGCCCTCAGTATAGATCAGAGGGAGGCAAAGGCCTGCAGAATAGAGAGGGGAGCAAAGGCCCCAAATACAAAGGTATATGAGGAAAGCAAGATTAGGCATTCAGGGCAAAAGCACTCCCCAATTTAGTACTATAGCAGAAAGCTGCTTTCACAGGAAGGAAGGACCAAATTAGGTAAACAGATAAATAGGCTATAGACCGCTGTGCTGTGGGTGAAGCTGCCCAGAGTAGAGGTGATTAGCAAAAGAAAGGTGCTTTGTTAATCCTGAGGTTACGTGTTCTGTCTTCTCCCCTAGGCTAGCTAAGATAAACAGACACAGGGCCTCCCGTGTGCCAGCCATCTGTCCATCTGCCCGGTGCCAGGATTTTGTTTTATATTGACCCAAACCCCAAACACCGTATATCTTCAAAATCCCCTTTCCCTCATGCCCATGAGTTAATGTTTACAGATTCATTGTGTCTTTGCACACGCCCATCACGTTTGTAAGCCTTCTGATATTAATAAATATGGAGCAAGGACCCTTATTCTGGGCTCTTGTCATTTCCCAAACATTAGCCATCTCTCACATTTTAATCCTGCATCCGCTCTCTTGCTGGGCAAGAAAGAACTTTAGACTCAGAATCCATGACAAATGGTGACCACGACGTGACAGAAGGAAAGGGGGACTATGTGCTGACTTGGAGAAGGAGCCAACGTGGACAGGAGTTGGTGCAACACAAGGACTGCAGGATGCTGCGGAACGATTACGAAGGTCCAAGAAAAAATCGCACCGGGTACAGTCTCTACCTGACGAGGTAAGGGATAAAACAAAACTATATTAGGATTTGCTGCCGTGGAACTTTTTGAGAGATCGACCATGGGAAACTCCCTAGCCCCCGAACAAAAGTGCTATATTCAAATTCTTCAGTCACTTGGAGAGGCAGCAGGAACAACTCTAAATTATAAGGCTCTCCTTAGATTATGGCTGACTGTGCAACAAAATTGCTCTTGGTTCCCAGAACAAGGAACTTCTGATCCTGACATGTGGGAACAAGTAGGGAAAACATTAAAGCCAGGTATTCGGTAGGGGTTAATAATGTCCCCGCTGAGGTAATCCTCACCTGGTCCACCCGCCACACTGCCCTTCTCCCCTTGAGCTCAGATGATGTATATCAGATGATGTATATGAAGAGGTGGAGGAAAAGCCTTGCTCCCTCTCTAATCAAGCTATGCCTCCAGGGCCTTTGCAGCTAGAAGATACTCCCCCTCCCCCAAGAGGGTGGGATGATATTGAGCCTCAAAACACTTCACCAACCGGCTCTGATAAAGCCCTTACCCCAGTGCAGAAGTGCCTGAAAGAAGCCCGTAAGGCCAGTGAATTCCACCTATTTCCTGTTGTTAGGCAAAATGGACGCTACGTCCATGAAAGCCTGCCCTTCCACAGGGTAGAAGAATTACAAAAAGCAGTTCAACTATACGGCCTTCATCACCCCTTTACGATCGGTATTTTGGAAACTATTTGTGGCTCTTATTCCATGTGTGCCTGGGACTGGGGCTCTCTCACTCTGACTCCGCCCAGTATGCGGTCTGTGCCCAAGAGTTGCACGATGTTTACGTGGCTCGTGCTATGTAGAACTTTGCTGCTGCTATTCTGGTGCCTTTTGAACAACTGTCTGACACAGGGTAGTATTCCCAACCAAGGCAGCAAGCCCCGCTTCCCATCATTTTCAGTAAAACAATTCACTAAAATGCTGCAGTGTATTTTACACAGGCCATCCCTAATTTGGGGTCTCTAACTCTCTCGCGCGCTGTTTCTCCCTGAACACTCTGGTCACTCTAACTATACGTGGGGGGGGGGCTTCTCCCTCATTCATTCCCTGGATTAATAACTATGATGATTAGAGCCAATTGTCTCTGACTAGTCTACCTCAGGATAGAGACTTTAAGGAATATTCCCAATCAGCTGCTGAAACTCCTTTAGTTCCAGGAAACTTCCCTGTCTTCTCTGGACCAACATAGACTGCCTAATTCTGCTAGTGGAAAACAAACCATAATAAAACAAAATCAAGCAAAATTCGGTATCCGCTAATCTATCTGAGCTGACAGGCTTTAGGTCCACATGAACTCTTTTCTCTGCCCTCTGCACCTTTGTCTGCCTTCAGGCCTCTTGGTGGCACCTCACCTTTTCTGCCTTCCTTTCCCCCTCCTTCTGTTTCTGCACCGCCTGGGGGGCGGCCTGCATAACTGGCTCTTCAATACCTCAGACACCATCAGCTCCTCCTCCCCACGCTGTCAAAAGGCAAAAAAAAAAAAAAACCCTTAGACTTTAGATTTCCTCACTGGTTCCACGGGAAAAAATTAACAATGGTAAACTTTTAAGGAGACACAGATGAAATATTATTAAGATAGGCATGTCTTTTAAGTTATAAAACGTTATTCTACTAAGATTTACTAATGGTCAAATAAGCTCATGTTATCTCTGTTCCAATGTGTTAGCAAAAAGATGACTTATAGTAGTGGTTAACTTTGTCTGCCTCATCGTTTTCATGGGTAATTGTTCAGATAGCTTTCAGGGTCTTTGGTAACCTAAAACTTTAACATTTGCTTAAATGACAAATTGAATTAAGTTCTTTGGGCATTTAGGCCTCTTCCAAATCAAATGGAATGCTAAAGCATTGCTTACTCAACATAAGTTTATGTTTCTGACGTCTTATGGCAAAAAAAAAAACTAAAAATATTTCAATCCATGCTTTATGTTTAATGGATTTATAAGTCTACCACCTAAAAAATTTTCTGAGGTAACAGACAATTCACAATTGGTTACTATGTAATTTTCACTAGAAACTAAGCTTTCTAACAGTTAAAATTCTGCTAAATGTAGTTAAAAGTGATAAAAATAAGAAAGCAACTGTATTGTAGAAAAGTAGAAGACATAAACGAAAGTTACAAGATATGGAAATATATTTTTGTCAAAGGTAAAAGAAAGTAGTTTTGTCCTGAATGAGACTGGTTATTTGGAGAAAAATGACTTGGGAAAAAAATTGAAATGCAAAAAAAAAAAAAAGTTGTAGAAGGTTCGTGAAGGAAAATCTTTAAAAAGATATTTTATGTGTGGTCAGGATGGACTAAGGTTAAAATAAATGAATTTAAAAAGTACACAGGGGTAAGATTAAAATTCCTCCTCCTTTCATCCAACATCTGGGGAAATGATGACAATACTCTTGATGCCACCCTGTGAATCCTGCACATTTGTGTTGTTCCTGTTTGCAGAGGAATGGATGCCTCTGCCATATGAAGGATGGATGATATATAAAAGGATTTTCCTAAGATACATGGGAGCCATTTTACTAAACTTAGCCCATTGTATGCCATAAATGGATATCCACATGGATGAAGCATATTTATGTGGGCATTGCTAAACAAGGCAGGGGAACAGACCTTGACTTTGGCCCTTTAGCCCCCTCTCTCAATGGTCAATGATCAATATGTAAGTTACTGCTGAGCCAAAATAAAATTAGTGCATCCTACGACAACCATGGAAAAAAATACATTTTTAATGGTAATAAATAAATTAATAAATAAATAAAATTTTAACAGAAAGGGTAAAAACAACAGGACAACATGCTCTTTTAAGTTGTTTTCCTTAATCCTTGGTTGGAATTACCCATTTCTTATAATCCACAAGGCCAAACAATTGTAAAATAAGCATATATGCACTCAAAAACATGTTAAAAAATAAATAGAAAAAAAAGAGGGGGGGAGATGATCCTGGTTGTCTACATTACAACCTATTTCTTGATCTACTATGATTACTCTTAACTTTTTAAATCTTAATCACCAAGGACTAACTGCAGCTGAGTGACATTCTTCAAAATAAGATAAACCCTCTCACCCTATGGCACTATGGAAAACCCATGAAGGAGGAACCACACGGACTGTGCCCACTCAACTTCTCACCTGGGGTCGAGGATATGCTTGTGTTCTTTCAGATTCTGGACCTCTGTGGGTTCCCTCTCAGTTGGTGAAGCCGTACCATGGCATGGTGGAGACCCCTAGGATATCTTCCAAAGAACCAAGACTACCAGAGAATGACTCTGAGTGAGTGGCTACTGGCCTCCTTTTTCAAGATGGAAGAAGCCTCTTCATGGACGCCTCATCCTGAAGCCACTCCACAAACGCAAGTCCTTGCCCCTGAGATAACATGGGGACGCCTTAAACGCCTGTCTGACCAGACTGCCATCCTCTTATAACACAGTGGTATTGCATATACCTCTCATTCACATCTGATGGCCATGATTTCTGTCCATAACAAAAATTCAAAATGTGTAAGCCAGATTCTACTCCTTGCCCTCATTTGTCCAGGCCAAGCTCAATATTTATATTGGGCTCTTCTCCTTCACCCACCTATATTTGATCACTTAACACTCCGAGACCAGGATATTCATATTAGCAATAATGACAGAGTTCATGGACGGAGCCAATCTTAACCCACCCTTCCAAATGGAACAAGAGCATTGGCTTTATATGCCAAGGCATCAATGATGGCTCGTTCCAGCACCTCCTATGTGTGTTATTAACCTCAGCAACTTATCTGCTTTTCTTAAATTAAAAATCAACAGGCTTTTGCATGTACACCCCAAAACGTCTACAAGTCCAGACAATTTTACCTTTTTCTCAGCCACAAGCTTTGATGTACCTCAAAAAATAAGCATATCTCACACTCCTAGTGTTATAGCATGCTCTAGTCTCAAGTATTCAGACCACCCCTGGAATGATATTCCCTGAACAACCTGTTATGGAACAAAATCTTTACTGGGGAAATTGAACTATTACTGACAGGGGTCCTAGAGGACATCTTGAAGCAAAATGTTCAAATAAGACCATATCCTTTGACCAGTTTAGTAGGGAGAATATTTTTTGAAAAGATAGAGTCTTGTCTAGCCCTACAATTTCTGCACATGGAAAATTAAAACGACCTTGGCTTATTAATCTTTGGAAGCTAGGTCTTTGCTTCTTCACTAATACTATTAGTCACTGTGAGATTTATGTAAAATGACATATTAAACTAACTTGGACCTCCCTGCACAATGATCAATTTGGATGGACCACTAGTTGTGTCCCTTCTCCCTATGTTCTCTTTGCTACCTCCACCTTACAGATCCAACAACTGGAAAATAATTATAATGTCTCTACCTGCCAGGGCTCATTTATGTCCTGTGTAAGTAATGATAACATCACCCAATTAATTATCTCCTCTTTATTAGTACTTAGACAAGTGCGTCTCAGCCTGGGTTCCTGTTAATAGCTTTGAACCCTATATACATCCATCGGGACTAGGTGTACTTCCCAAGCTTGTTCAACACTGGCACTCTGTGGTAAGAAAAAAAAAAAAAGATTTGTTGGCCTGTTAATAATGGGCATCTAGCAGCAGTAGGCTTTATCACCTCTGACACTGTAGCTGGATTCAGTCTACATTATACTCTCCAGATGGCCCATGTCCTTCATAAATTTATGGTCAACACTACCAGAGAATTTATAAGCAAGACTTCCATTAATAAACAAGGTTTGGCCGCTTCAAAGCTCTTGCGGCTGCAGTGGAATTTATTGGAAAAAGACAGAAGGCCTTGTTCCTCTGCTCTAAACTGCCCTGCGACCTAACTACCAGCATATCTGCATGACTGGCATTCTTGGCAATCACTCCCAAGCTTGGGATTCTGTCCACACACCGTCGAAGTGTCTTTTCCTCCTACCTCTCTGAGAATATAGAAGATTTAGTTATGACATTGCACCAATAGCTACAATATGCAGATCAGCTTAAAACTGAACGGGCTGATTCCTGGGAAATGTGGCGCAACCCAAATCCTTTCTCACTTACAGCCAGCACCCATCTCAAATTCTGGATAACTCTGGGAAGTGGAGTGCTTTTACTCTGCCTCTTTTTATGTCTTTGCAGAATCACTCTTCAGACCATCCAAAAGCAAGAGAAGGATCAGGAGCTTGCCATGACGGTCCTCAAACACAAAATTAAAAGAACCAAGAAAGACAAAAAGGGGAACTGTGGGGAATAAGCTTAGAAATTCCCTGGGCTTGCACCAATGGGTTAACAAGGTGTAAAGAATTACAAAACCGTAAGATGCTCACACCCTAGCTTGGGTGAACAAGATTAGGCCCCCAGGATAGAGCAGAGGGGGGCAAAGGCCCACAAAATAGAGTAGGGGGGCAAGGCCCACAAAATAGAGTAGGGGGGCAAGGCCCCCAGAATACAGTAGGGGGGCAAGGACCCCAGAATACAGTAGGGGAGGCAAATGCTCCCAGAATAGAGAGAGGGGCAAAGGCCCCCGATACAAAGGTATATGAGGAAAGCAAGATTAGGTATTCAGGGCGAAAGTGCCCCCCAATTTAGTACTATAGCAGAAAGCTGCTTTCACAGGAAGGAAGGACCAAATTAGGTAAACAGGTAAATAGGGCTATAGACCGCTGCGCTGTGGGTGAAGCTGCCCAGAGCAGAGCTGATTAAGAAAAGAAAGGTGCTTTGTTCACCCTGAGGTTACGTGTTCTGTCTTATCCCCTAGATAAACAGACACAGCGCCTCCTGTGTGCTGCTAACAACCATCTGCCCATCTGTCCAGTGCCAGGATTTTGTTTTATATTGACCCAAACCCCAAACACCATATATCTTCAAAATCCCCTTTCCCTCGTGCCCATGATTTAATGTTCACAGGTTCATTGTCTCTTTGTACACACCCATCACGTTTGTAAGCCTTCTGATAGCCATCTTTCACATTTTAATCCTGTATCCACTCTCTTGCTCTCTTGCTGGGTAAAAAAGAATTTTATTTTATTTTATTTTATTTTATTTTATTTTAAATGTTTATTTATTTTCGAGAGAGAGAGAGGGAGGGAGGGAGGGGCAGAGAGAGAGAGGGAGAGAGAGAGAGAGAGAGAGAGAGAGGATCTGAAGCAGGTTCCAGACTCTGAGCTGTCAACACAAGAGCCCCATGAGGGGCTTGAACTCACGGGCTGTAAGAGCATGACCTGAGTTGAAGTCAGTCGCTTAACCAACTGAGCCACCGAGGCGCCCCAGGAAATAATTTTAGACTTAAGAGTCTATGAAATTGAATTTAATGGGAGTTCTCTGCATTTCTTGGATTTTGAGATCTGTTTTTTCTTCACCAGATTATGGAAAGTCTTTAGCTCTAATTTGCTCAAATAAATGTTCTGCCCCTTCTTCTGTCACTTCACCTTCTAGGACTCCCATGATACAAATATTATTATGCTTAAAGGACTTGCTTAGTTCCCTAAGTCTTCATTTGTGATTCAATACCTTTCTTACCCCCTTCCATTCAGCTTCATTATTTTCCATAACTTTGTCTTCTGTATCACTGATTCATTCCTCTGCTTCATCCATCCTCATTGACATGGCTGCCAATTACCTTGCATCTTTGACACAGCATTTTTTATTTTGTTCTGACTTGTTTTTAGCTCTTTCATCTCTGCAATAAGGGATCCTCTAGTGTCTTCTATGCTTTTTTCAAGCCCAGTTAATATCCTTATAATTATTGTTTTAAATTCTAGCTCAGACATCCTACTTGTATCTGTGCTGACTAAATCCCTGGCCATGACATCTTCCTGTTCTTTCTTTTAAGTTGAATTCCTCTGTCTTGTCATTTTGGAGCTCAAAAAGCAGGGGAGAGGGGGATAGATGTAGATATATTTTGGTCTAACTAGAACAATGGGCATTAACACAGAGACAGAAAAAGCTCTGATGGACAAAAGGGAATGCACGGACAGGCGTCCCTGGTTTTCAAAAGTGGATGTACACCCAGCAGGTGCCATGGGAAAGCAGCAGAGATGAGAACACTTGGACACACAGTCCAAGGGAGACTGGTTATCTAAAGGAAAAAGGGAATCATTTCTCTCATTAACTTCATGGACATTAACCATGTCCTGTGGATTTAACTGTCATGGAAACAAATAGAACACATGGAGAGAATGTTCCAGCAAGTGTGATTATAATCTGAGTGTGATGGAGGGGTTTTCTCACAGAACAAGAAAAGGTTATCTAGGGATGCATGGGTAGCTCTGCCGATTAAGTGTCTAACATAGGATCAGGTCATGATTTCAGGGTTCGTGAGTTAGAGCCCCACATCAGACTCTCAACTGTCAGCACAGAGCCTACTTTGGATTCTCTGTCTCCCTCTCTTTGTTTCCATCTCTGGTGTTGGCATGCACGAGAGCATAAACGTGTTCTGTCTCTTCCTCTAAAATAAATAAATATTTTTTGAAAAGAAGGTAATCTACACAGGAAGAGTCGGGAAATTTCAAGTCTACTAACAATGTGAAGGGCCCATCCACACGGACAACAGAGAGAAATGATACACGCTGACCTGGAGAAAACTTTCAACACATAGAAATGAAACAGCACCAATGTCCACAACACGAAGGAAACAGAAGACATGAGGAAGCAGACACGTGAGTTATAGGTGACAACACCCTGGAAATGCTTCCACAGAAAAGGGAACCCCACACATGAGAAATGCTCAGCCCCAGGGGAAGCAGAAAAATCAATGTGTGCTCTCAAGGAGACCCCACGTCACACACTTGAGTTAGAGAAAATAAAGCCAGTTAACTCCCATTGCCACAAGTGACAGGAATCAGCACTGACGTGTGATTCGCACACTGCATCCACATTTCTTGGTCAATGTTAACTTTTCCTCAATCTACAATATGCCATTTCCCCAATGTGTAAAACTTACATGCATTTACACTGGAGACACAAAGTCACTGAGCAGGATTGCCAACAAAAGCAAAAGATGAACTTGACACGTGCTTTAAGCGCCCTGGGTCATTTCAATAACACAAAGACCTCCTCCCAGCATGTGAAGGAAAACGTGCAGAATCACTGCTTCTATCTGTGTTCAAGATAAAAGAAAGAAGGGAAAGTCTAGGGCACTTTATGGATTAAAAAAAAAAAAGGAAACCATGCTTTTCAGAAAAATAGGTACCTCTTAATTTTACCCATGTGATAGCAATTTGGAAGTCAGAATTGAATACATCCTCGTTCATAGAATTTGCATGTATCTCTGACCACCAGGAATTAACCAGAAGTGGATCAGAATCAGTTTTTTAACTCTACCCTGCATGGAACAGTCACAAGCCTTTAGATGAATCCTTTTAATTCATGTCTACAAGAACCTGGCATGAAGGTGTGGAAAACCGTGCATTTTACACAGAACCCTAATGGAAAGACATTTTCTGTTCTGAGTCACATTTCCCCAGTGCACGTTCTCTGGATACATCTCAGAGTAACCTGAGTCAGCAGGAACAGGAACGACCTGACACAGTTACCCCTCTGCGCTCAAGGGGAAGAAAGGAGGCAGAAAGAATTCAGTAACTTTACACCTGCTAAACATGAGGCTGTCATAAAAGAAAGCCAGCGATGCTGAACTAGACAGGGACAGCGCTGCTCACAGGTGATAAGTGACATGCAGACGCCCACCTGAGCCCTGTGCTCCGGGAAAACCTCAGTGGAAGGGGAAAGGCACTCTCTCTCCCACCCTGTTGGTGTCTGGAAAACAGCAGGCTGCAGACAGGGCCCCTCCCCCAACAGACGAGGAGAAGCCTCCCAGGGAAGTCCCCTGCTTCACCCACGACAGGGCCATGCACACACTCCCCCCAATCCACACGGTGCCTCATCCAAGATCAGCTCAGCTGCTTGTCCCTACTGACCAAGGGGCATAACATGCTGGCTGGTCCCACTTTGGTTTGGCTTCTCTCCTTCCTCCAGAGCCTTGAAAATGGGCTTATTTTCAGCTTGAGCCACACACAGCCCTTCTTGGGAACAGGGCACAGGCTGGCCTCAGGGAACCACCATGTCATCACCACACCTGCTCATGCCTGGTTAGTTTACTCCTCTCCTCCCTTCAGACACTTGCAGGTCTTATGCTCACAGTGTTCTCCCCACTGATGTCGCCCCTGCCCCTACGGCAACAGGAACACAGCTCTCCCAACATGGCCCCTGCCCCTAGGGGTACACTTCCTATACCCCCAGTCTATGCAATCATTCCCCCTGAATAAGGATTCCCTTACTTAATTCCGATTCATTTCACACTGTCCACCATTGCCCCTTTCTTATCCAAACTACCCAGGCCACTGTCCTCCACACAGGCCCCTGAACTGTTGGTAGCCCATACTCTCAGCATCCACTGAGTTGAGTCGCAAGGCCCTGGGGACCTGAGCCAAAAAGCCTTCCTTCATCACAGGGGCCCGATCCTGATAATGGGTTTTCTTACTAATCTCCACTAAACAGAAAAGGAAAGCCTGGTTCCGTTTCACTGAACATGTTGGAGGACCTCTGAGACTGCACTTGGTTCTTGTTAGAACTTTGCAATAAAGTGTTCCTGGCCTAGATCGATTTGAATTGATCTGCCGGGACCATAGTGAGTCCCCTGATATCCATTCCCAAGCTTTGCTACTCCTGGAGGTGGTGGTACTGCCTCCTTTCACCAAGTAGGACTCAGCTGATTACAAGGAAACCCACAGATAGGGACTATGGACACCCGCCCCCAACCCACAACAGATGTTACCTCCTGGGGAAGGGAAGAAAGTCCCCCGCTGGTGTTTTCATTACAATTACTGCTCACGGAAACAAAGCAGCAAACCTGAGTCATGGTCCAAAGGGATGTTCCTTGAAGTAATAATTTGCAACATAATCAACCAAAGACACCAATAATGAGTGCCACAAAAGCTAAACAAGTATCATCTTTTAAAAAGTTGATAAAAAGAAAATGGGTGCTTGGGTGACACAGTTGGTTAAGGGTCTGACTTCACCTCAGGTCAAGATCTCACAGTTCGTAGGTTCAAGCCCTGCATTGGACTCTGTGCTTACAGCTCAGAGCCTGGAGCCTGCTTAGGATTCTATGTCTCCCTCTCTTTCTGCCCCTCTCCCGATTGTTTGCTCTCTCTGTCTCTCTCTAAAATAACCATTTAAAAATTTTTTTAAAACTAAAGAGAAAGACAGAATTGATGTGAAAATATATCTTTCATTAATACAGCCTGAAAATAAGAGTAGACACAAAATCAGGTTATTCCAGTATTACAACAGAGAACAGAAAAGAACTTCAACAATGAGGGAGTCTCACATCATGATAATTTAACAAGGACATTTTGGAACATATAATTCAAGACTTTTTTTTGTAAAAGTATACAAAGTTGTATGTACACAGCAACAACAGATACATTTTTATGACACCTGGATCTTAAAGACATTGTAATGGGAAAAAGACGTGCTGGACATAACCGTCTGATTACTTCAAGTATGAGATAACTTCTAGGTCCTGCAGATATAGAGGACAAAAAAGGCCACGTAAAATCATCAGTGTTCATATCAGTGACATGAACTAAGAATTCATACACTTAGGATCCCAATCAAGGAAGAGGCACCTAGAAACTCAAAACCATATTCACAACAATGAAAAGATTTCTCTCCCACCTGAATTATCATGAACAAAATACATAAAGTTTTCTCAAAATTGTGCGCATTCAGCATCATCTCCATTGTACTAGCTCATTTCCAATAAGATTAGAAGGGGAAATAAATGCTCACAGATTCCTGAGACACCTGAAGGATTTCCCACGGTTCTTACATTCACGTGTCCTCGAAGGAAAGAGGGACAACTGAGGCTTTCACACAGAGCGGTCATTCATAAGGTTCTGCCCACTGAGGGTCATCACACGCACTTGCAGGTCTTTGGGACAATGGAAGGTCTTACCAGAGTCCTTACATACAAAGGCTTCCTGTCCACTGTGCACTCTCATGTGTTCTTGAAGGGAGTGGTGACATGTCAAGGTCTCTCCCCAGGGTGGTTCTTCATGTGCACTCGAAGAGATGAGGAGAACTTGTACGCCTTCCCACACCTCTTACATTCATGGGGTTTAATTGCGCTGTGTGTTTTCAATGACCTTGAAAATTTTGCAGCTGACTGAAAGCTTTCCCACACTCCATACACTCAAAAGGTCTCTCCCCAGCGTGTGTCTGCAGGTGCACTTGCAGGAGTGACGGACACCTGAAGGCGGTCCCACACTGCTGACACTCATAGGATCTCTGCCCAGCATGAGTCCTCCTATGGGCTCCCAGGTTTGCAGAAGAGGTGAAGGCTTTCCCACAGTGCGGACATTTACAGGGTTTTGCCCCAATGTGTGTCCACGCATGTATTCGCAGGTCTCTGTGATGCCTGAAGGCTTTGCCACATGCCTCACGTTCACAGGGTTTCACTACGTTGTGTGTGGTCATGTTACGCTCAAAAACTCGCTGCTTCCTGAAACTTTCCCCTCACTCCTTACATTCCAAGTGTCCATCCCCTGTGTGACTTCTCTCAGTATGGAGTACGAGGTTGCAGTTACGTCTAAAGGCTTTTCCACAGTGCTGACATTTATATGGTCTCTCCCTAGTGTGAGTCATCACATGTCCTCGCAGGCATGACTTATACCTGAAAGTTTTCCCACACTCCTGACATTCATAGTGTCTCTCCCCTGTGTGTGTTGTCATATGTTCTCGCAGATTCCAGTGATATTTGAAGGCTTTCCCACATTGCTGACAATCATAAGGTCTGTCCCCAGTGTGTGTCCTTATATGTCCTCGCAGGGATGACTTATACCTGAAGGTTTTCCCACACTCCTGACATTCATAGGGTCTCTGCCCCGTGTGTGTTGTTATATGTTCTCGCAGATTCCAATGATATTTGAAGGTTTTCCCACAATGCTGACACTGAAAAGGTCTTTCCCCAGTGTGTGTCCGTTTATGCACTCGCAGGGCTGTGTGATCCCGGAAGGCTCTGCCACACTCCTTACATTCATACGGTCTTTCCCCAGTGTGTGTTCTCATATGTAGTTGCAGGGCTGTGGGATCCCGGAAGGCTCTGTCACACTCCTTGCATTCATAGGGTTTCACTGTACTGTGAGTGGTCATATGACGTTTAATGTGACCAAATTTCCTGAAGGATTTCCCACATTCCTTACATTCATAGGGTTTTTCCCCAGTGTGTGTCCTCATATGTACTCGCAGGTCTGGGTGATGCCCGAAGGCTTTGCCACACTCCTGACATTCATAGGGTTTCGCTATATTGTGTGTGGTCATGTGACGTTCAAAATGTAAATGTTTCTCAAAAGATTTCCCACACTCTTTACATTCCAAGTGTCCATCCCCTGTGTGTCTTCTCCCAGGTTCTAGAAAGGAGTGATCAGGGAGGGCTTTCCCATACGGTTGATACGTATAGGGTTTCTCTGGAGCGTGGGTCTTCACATGTTTTTGCAGGCTTGACTTACATCGAAAGGATCTCCCACACTCCTGACATTGATAGGGTCTCTTCCCAGTGTGAGTTCTCACATGATGTGTAAGATCAGAGTGATACATAAAGGCTTTCCCACACACATCACATGAATGGACACTCTGTCCACGGTGACCTCGCACATGACTCTTGAAGGAAGAAATGGAAGTGAAAGCTTTTCCACATTTCTTGCACTCCAGAGATTTCTTCCTACCGAGACTCTTCGAGGTCTTAGATGCTATCCCAGTGTCCTGACCTTCACAGGGTTTCTCTACAAGGTCTGGGTAGTGAGTGCTGAGGCTCGAGACGGAGCTGCAGCCTGGTCCACATTCCTCACCGGGACTCGGTTTGAATCCTGGGGGAGACCTTCGTGGCTTCTCCAGGAAGGAACCATCTGCGAAGCCTTCTCTACACTTAGCGCATTCACAGGATTTGTCTCCAGTGGGACACCCCTCATGCACAGTAAGGCTTGTAATCGGGTTCAGGGTTTCTCCACATCGATCTCCTTCAATACGTTCACAGACACGCTCCACCGAAGGACTTCTGTTCAATACAGGAAGACACACCGTTAGGGAATAATGACTAGAGAGATCTCTTTATTAATTAATGATCTATTGATGTTTGTTCATCATTATTGGCCTACGTAATGGACATTTTCAAAGAATGAGTTTGTTTTTGGCACTATCTGCAAGGTTACAAACTGGTACAAGCTTACTGCTCTGGCTGAGGACTCAGAGAGTAATAAGAATCGGGGCTTCCTGACATATAGTATTCCCTGACCATTTATTCCAACTAAATTGTTTTTCAGATGATCAATATGTAGAATGCATTTATAAAAACTTCATCTTGTGAAAATTTCGACTACATAACTGTTGAGCTAGGTTTACTGCTGTTCCTTAATTTCAGGTTAGTCCCACAGTCTGCCAACATCCCCCATTCCTCCCTTGCAAGTGTCACTCACCTCAAAAGCCCTTCTTCCTGCATTCGGGTCAGCTCTCCACTGCTATGAAATTTCTCCTTGTCTACAAACACAGAACAGGAATCATCTTTTTGTAAACATTGGTATTTTCTCTTCACTCAGATGCTCACTCTGCAAAGTATTCCACTGGGACTTTGATCCACTCATTTTATCCTGACTGGGAGAAACTACAAGAATTGGTAGCCTAATTGAATTTCGTGGAAATGACCTGATGTGTAAGGTAAGAAAACAGACCATATGTCTGTTTCTATTCATATACTGATCCTGAAAAATAAATGAACTTCGTGAGGAAGAAGGGACATGTGACCAAAAAAATTCTGAGGATCTGGTGACTTCGGACTTTGGCAATAGAGAAAGTGTATGAAATGGCAGCCCATCCATTCAGAAATACCTCAAAACAGATGGAGCCTAATGTGGAGATAAGTATGATCAGAAAAGCGAGGTAGGAACCAACTGGGCAAGATACACACACCCACACCCTACCTCTACAGGAAGACAAGAAGACTGGCCACGTGGGTGATGATGGAAGGAAAAGTCCAACAGGGAGGCCAGTGGAATGCAGACATCATCCTTCTCAAAGACTGAGTCATGTTTCTAATGAATTTGTCCAAATGCCAATCTCTTCTCTAGACCCTGGTCACCCGAGGGTTGGCCTGTTCTGAAGGCACACAGACCCTCGGTGGAGCCCGCCTGCGCTGACCCAGCTGCCACTAGGAGATTAGATGGTGTGTGTGGCTACTTACTGCCCTGCCCTTGAGAAGAGCTCAGCAGGAGGGAGGATTTGAAGGACACCAAGCAATCTGGAAGATGGGGGCTAATTTGAGTCTTCAGGGTCATTGATGACTGATAATTGTGGGACATCTTATTATTCATTCATTCATTCATTCATTTTTTGGTAGAAGCATACTGACCTACATATTCGTTTCAGGTGTGCAACATGGGGATGCAACAATTACATACATTACAAAATGCTCACCATAATAAGTGTAATTACTGTCACTATACAAAACTACAAAATTATTGACCATATTCCCTGTGCTCTACTTTTCCTTACCATGACTTGTTTATTCAATAAGTATGCAAATCTGTACTTCTCAGTCCCCTCCATTTCACCTGTCCCTCCATCCCCTTCCAATCTCACAAACACCAATTTGTTCCCTACACTTTTAAGTCTGTTCCTATTTTCTGTTGTTTGTTCATTTTGTCATTTAGATTCTACATATAAGTAACATGTTTTATCTTTCTGTCTGCCTTTTTTACTTGGTATAACACTCTCTAGGTCCAACTATGTTGTCACAAATGGCAAGAGTTCGTCCCTTTTATATTACTGAGGGATTCCCTTGTATGTAGATACCCATCTTCATTATCCATTCAACTGTTGATGGACTCCTGTGTTGCTTCCATATCTTGAGTACAATGACTAATGCCACAATGAACGTGGGGTGCACGTATCTTACTGTCCTGTTTTTTTCTTTGGTGAACTATCCAGAAGTGGAATTACAGACCATATGGTTTTGTGTTTCATTTTGTTGTGGAAACTCCATCCTGATTGCCAAGCTGGCTGCACCCATTTAAATCCCACCAATGAGCAGTTTCCTTTTCTGCACATCCTCAACAACACTTGTATTTCCTGTCTTTTTCATACTAGTCATTAGCTCTCCCTGGGTTTAGTTTCAATTTCACTGAGGATTACTGATATTGAGCAGCTTTTCATGTGTCAAGGGGCCATCTCTATATTTTCGGTGGAAAAATGTCTGTTATGTTCCTCTTTCAATTTTTTATTTTCCCTTTTTTTTCCCTTACCTGAAGGGATGATTCTACAAAAATATTGCTAAGGCTGATATCCATGAGTTTAGTGCTTCTGTTTTGTCTTAAGACATGTATGGGTTCAAGTCTTACACATAGGTGTTTAGATCATACTGAGTTTACTTTCAGGTAAGGAGTAAGAAAGTGGTCCAGTTTCATCTCCATGCAGGTACTTGTCTCACTTTCCCTACACCATTTATTGAAGAGACAGTCTTTTCCCCATTGTGTATTCTCAGCTCCTTCTTCGTAGACAATGTGACCATATAACCATGGGTTTCTTTCTGGACTCACTATTCTGTTGCCTTGATCTCTGTGTCTATATTTGTGCCAGTACTATACTGTTTTGTTGAGTATAATTTGAAATCTGGAACTGTTATATCTTCATCCTTGGTATGCTTTCTCAAAATAGCTTTTTTTTTTTGGAATCTTTTCTGTTTTCATACAAATTTTAGAATTTCTTGCTGTGGTTCTTTAAAAAATGCTATTTGTATATTGATAGGAATTGCATTGAATATGTAGAGCGCTTTTCATAGTATGGGCATTTTCAACAAAGTTAGTCCATACAATCCATGACAATGGTATAGCTTACCCTTTATTGTGTCGTCTTCACTGTCTTTCATTAAATGTTTTATACCTGCCAGAGTACAGATCTTTCAACGTCCTTGGTTACTTTTAACATACTATTCTATTGTTTGTGAACTAACTGAACATGGGTTTTTTAAAATTTCTCAGCTATTTTGGTACTAAATATAGAAATGCTCGGGGCGCCTGGGTAGCTCAATCAGTTAAGTGTCAGACTTCGGCTCAGGTCATGATCTCACGGTTCGTGGGTTTGAGCCACACATCGGGCTCTGTGCTGACAGCTAGCTAAGAGCCTGGAGCCTGTCTTCAGATTCTGTGTCTCCCTCTCTCTGTGACCCTCCCCTGCTCACGCTGTCTCTCTCTCTCTCTCAAAAATAAATAAAAACATTAAAATTTAAAAAAAAGAATGCAAAAGATTGTGGAACTTTAATTTGTGTTCTGCAACTTTTCTAAATTCACTTATTACCTCTAATACTACTTAGTGAAGCCTTAAGGATATTCAATGTATAGTTTCATTTGATTTGCAAATTCTATATATAGTTTCATATGATTTGCAAAAACTTTTTCCTCTTCCTCCTTAGTGAAGGGATGGAGGCATCCTTACCCACGGCAGACAGGTTCCTGCACGTCTCCAGCATCACATCTCTGTAGAGCTTTCTCTGACCTCGATCCAGCAAAGCCCACTCGTCCACGGTAAAGTTCACAGCGACATCCTCAAAGACCACAGAGGCCTGAAACATACCACACGTTCTATTGCAGCAAAGCTCATTCCTCACCCATGTGTGTGGGAGGATGAAGGGTGACAGGCAGGGAGCTGCCCTCCATTCCTAGGGCCCGAGTCACACGTGAGTAGGAAGCGACAACACGCAAGCAGGTCTCCTGCATTGCACACAGGACGGAAAGGGCTGGAACGTGAAGTGCAGGGTGATGACAACAACTGACAGAGACTTACACACACCCAGTTTGCTGGGTTATTTACACGGAGACAGATCTGAGCAGAACAGTACTGTACAGATTGAAACATGAAATATTTACTCAGACAACACAGAAATTGGAGGACACACGTTTGTCTTGCTCAAAGATGACTATGCCTCGTCAGCTCCAAGAGTTAGGGCCAGAATGTCAGGATGTTGTGGACACTCAGATCCCAGCAGCTCTCGCCCTGGAAGGAACAAGGTCAAGGAGCCTGGGGTAGTCCCTTCTCTTCCGACAAAGGCATACACGACACTTTCCCTGGATTAGGTGGACTGTGTGCACAGACACAGGCCAGGGCCTGGGTGCCTGACATACCTGGTGGGTAAGCCGAGTTCAGGGCCTCGACAAACTAGGAAATCAGCAGGGTCTCTCAAATATTTAACCCAGGGCCCAGAATTCAACGAAAGGGGGCATAAGAAGGAAGAGTCCCTGAAGGATTGATGGGGACAGAGCCACCACTCGCTTTAACAGAGGAGGAAAAATCACAGTGTATGGGCCGCTTTTAGGCAACAGGCCTGAGCAATGGAAAAAAATGCAGCAAAGCAAGGACGCACAGGGAGCACACACCTGGATGGACACACGCTCCTAAGGGACCAGCCTCGACATGGCCACAGGCCCTAACTAACCTGTGGTTACTTGCAACCAGGCACAGGTCCAACATGGGGAGCATTCCAAAGATCCCCATGCTCCCTCATGCCCCCCATAACCACAGCCCCCCATCACCCCCTCCTGGCAGACGGGCTCCCCTTTGCTGCCCTGCCTGCTGCTCCCTTGCAGGGTATTCAGGACTCTCCCATGTCCTCTGCTCGGCCTTGGGAGGATTCTCTCACCACCTGAGCCATGGCCTCCACCTCATCAGGTCGCCCCACATTTGATGGGCTTCACAGGGACCCTCTGCTGTCCTGGGCCTCTCCTGGGATTTTCTAGGAACTTCCTGGGAGTTTCCCTTGTGGACTGACTCTAGCATTCTCTGGGCAGCTGACAACCTCCACCTAAGGGGCCTCCTTGGTGAGGACCCCTAACCCCAGGAGGAGACTATGGGACAGCCCTTGCCCCACAGGCTGAGGGATTTCTCCTCTTGCCCTTCAGGGGAATCCCTGCCTCTCTCTCCTTTCCTTCGGCCCTTTGGCAGGTGTAACCATAGTGCTCGTCAGGCAGCCGAAGTTCTCTATCCAAGGGGGCTCCCCAACATGGTCTGTAGGTCTGAGGGTGAATAAGGTGGACTGTTCAGGCCTGTACGAGTGAATGACCCCTTTCCTCTCCTTTCCACTCTGTTCCCAAGGTCTATTCCCAACGAGTGGCACAGTTAGCAATGGCAGCTCAGCCGGGGTGACTCCGCAAATGTGAACGATCAGCTGGGACCCTTTCCTCATGCTGGCTGAGTCTTGGCCGCCGTGCTTCTGGCAGATCCCCCTCAACTCCTCAGTCCCCGTGTCTGCAGCTGCCATCTTGATCCACAAGCATACACATTCCCACACGTCTGAGCTGAGTCCTTCCCTCCTTTCTGCACAAGTTCAATGAGAATCTGTTCTCCTTGTAACAGGACACCATTGGACACATTGGTTATTTTACCAAGACTCTGACTGGAATGTCCGATTTGAGACAGACCTGCACAGACTCAGAAATAAGAAGACAGCTTGAAGGATTTAAGGTGGAGCCAATCTGTGGAGCCAACCAAGCCCCCTGGAAATGTTGGCCTGATGCCTTGCTGACATCCCAGCAGCCTTAGCAGGTGAGTAAACTATGTCGACTCCTGGCAGATGCAGGAAACCTAGGATAGTTTGGGGACCTCGAGAAGAGGAAATAAATCTACAGGTTGCAGACAAATCAAAGGACAAATATTTGACTTGTCTTCTGGCCTCAACGGGCTATTAAAAGTTCAATCTAGAGACACCTTACAAAAATTGTGCGCAAAGTAAGCTTTTTGAAAAACTTATATGGACAATCACTGTTCTTGCTGAACTTTTGTAAGTAACTAGGCCATTTTCTTAAAATTGGACTTGTTTTAAAAATGAATTATTCTTGATATGGCTATCTCTGGAAATAAGAGAGAATTCAGAGAATACAATTATGTTTCAATAACACATCTTTGTAGGTATTAAACTTTGATAATCTTTCTTATAAACTAGATGAGGTCCTGAATTCTTCCAGTTTCCTCAAATATCTAACTACATCTCTCCAAACTAAGCTTCGCATCTTCCATTCTCCTGACTTAAGATATTAACAACCCAAACTGCCCTTTTTCCTAAAATCCTGAAAACCGATCCTGAACAACTTGAGGTCAGCTTCAGAGAAATGGCCATACAGCTCATGTAGAGACAATCTCCAGGCTTGTTACTCTGGGGGGATAATAACAGGACCCAGGGACATAGGGTTATTTGAACAGCTGGGAAGTGGGAAGGATTCCCCAACCATTGCCTGACTCAACTGTCACCTTGACCAATCCTGTGTGACTGGGATCTCAAAATCACTCCCTAAAAGCCGCAGTGTACCCCACTCCACAAGATTAACTATAGACTTGTGAAAATAATGGATGGGGTCACGTTCCGTACCTTGGACTGGATGATGCACTTGGGGAAGCTCTTATTTCCCAGGACAAGTATCTCCCATATGACAGCAATTCCCACAATTACGATCTGGTTAAGGGTAGACATGAGGTACCCCCGATTTAGGCAAGGGGATGTTCACACAGCTAGTGCTGTGAGGCAGTGGCAGAGATGGGGACACCGGGACACACGGGGCCAGGGAAGACTGGTTTTCTAAAGGGCAAAATGAATCGTCAGCTTCATGGACAGTAACCGAGTCCTGTGGATTTAACTGGCATGGAAACGAGTGGAACACACAGAGAACAAATTCCAGCATGTGTGACTATGACCTGAATGACGGAGTAGTTTTCTCACAGAACAAAAGAAGGTCGTCTACACAGGAAGAGACCAGGAAATTCAAATCTACTAACCACATGAAGCGTCCATCCATGCAGACAACAGAGAGAGATGATACACACTGACCTGGAGAAAACACTTACAACACGTTGAAATGAAACAGCACCAATGTCCACAGGACAGGAAGGAAACAATATCAGGAAGCAGACGCATGAGTTACAGGCGACAACATGCTGGAATCGCTGCCACAGAAGAGGGAGCCCCGCCCATGAGAAATGCTCAGTCCCGGGGGAAGTAGAAAATCCAACATGTGACATCCAGGAGACCTGTGTCACAGAATCCAGCTGGACACCATGAAGCCACAAGTGACAGGACCCAGCACCAAAGCGTGGTTCACAGTCTTCACCCCATTTCCTGCTAACGTGTAACTTACTCATGAGCTACCTGCTGACATCGGTCCTCTGGGAAGGAGGGAGGGGACCCCAAGCCCTCTGAGGACTAAACCCTGAGCTCCACACGCCATGCGCCCCCTCCTCCTGTGCCCCAATTCTCACCAGGAGGAAACCCTCCCAATTTAGGATCCAACCCCTAGACGCTCTGAGTTCATGACCGTTCCACAGCACTTGACCCCAAGGAGCCTTCCCTCAGTCTGACCTGCATAGACTTCCTGTTTCCACAGATCCCACTTAACCCCACAACCCCATGGATGATGCCAACACCAGTCCTCGGGAGACCCCCTCAGGGCGGCCCCAGATCACCCCCAGCACAGCTGCACTGCGTCTCCTGCTCGGGGCCCTGCGTCCTCTCTGGGTGGCCACAGCCCCTTCTGCCCTGGTCTTGGGGGCTGGAGGCCACCTGCAGGCGAGCGCAACCCACCGCACCTTCCCTCGCCTCCTACCAGGCCCCGCTCGGGGGGTGGCCGGTCCCCAGCCCAGGGGAGGCCCCGGCTTCCTGCGCCCTGGGTCACCCAAATGACACCAGGACCCCAACCTGGTACGGGGACATCGAGGTGCAGAATCCCGGCATCCACCCTGTGGTCAAGGCCACAGCGGGAGGGGCGGCTCCAGGGCACCTGGGTGGGTCCACGTGAATGGAAGCTGTTTGTCCCTTTCACAGTCCAGGGACCTGGTACCTTTAGAATTCCACATGTCTCAGTTCACAGGATTGTGTGCGACTGTGACACCACCGGCCTGGCATGAAGGTGCGGCGCCCCCTGCAGGGTCCCCCCACCCCTAAGGGAGAAGGACGATTTTTGTCCTGAGACACGTCTCCCCAGGGCACAGTCTCTGGATAAAGCCCAGAGTGACCCGAATCAGCAGGGACAAGACCCACCTGACACACTCACTACCCTCTGCGCTGAAGGGGAAGGAAGGAGGCAGAAGGAACGCAGACATTTTACGTCTGCTGAACGTGAGGCTGGCGGAAGACAGGGCCATCGGTGCGGCGCTGGACAGGGACAGCGCTGCTCACAGGTGACAGGTGACACGCAGACACCCACCTGAGCCCTGGGCTCCGGGAAAACCTCAGTGGAAGGGGAAAGGCGCTCCCTCCCCCACCCTGCTGGGGTCTGGAAAACAGCAGGCTGCAGACAGGGCCCCTCCCCCATCAGGCCAGGACAAGCCTCCCAGGGAAGTCCCCGATTCACCC
>CM053574.1:2010051-2030947 GCA_028646485.1 Cryptoprocta ferox
CCGTGAAGTCTTAGGGGCTGAGGTTGGTTTTTGTTTTTCCAGTTGTTTGTAAGTGTGACCCGGACCAGGAAGTTGTGCAAGGAGTGTCCTGGGCAAGTAGAGCGGGTGAGGCATAGATCTGGGAGTGGAGCTGGGGTCCTAAAATGATCGCTGTTTCTGGGCACCCGCTCACCCGCTGGGCTTACAGGGGGACCCACGGCCGACGTGTCACCCAACCAACCGGAATCCTGCTCCCTGATGCGGGGAAACAAAGGCCCGCTGTGGGCATAGTACTAGCCAACATCCCACCCCCACTCCCCGAGGGTGGGGTATGTGTGACAGTCCTCAGGCACTCTTATCTGCCCAAGAGTGAAGGAAAGAGGGAAACAAATGGTTAATGATGAGATATTTGGTGTGATGGTGGGTGGTGGGGTCCAGATTTGAAGACCAAGAAAGAATTCTTGAAAACATCTTTGGTGCAAAAAGGTGATTCTATTGAAGCTCCTGGAAGGATCCGAGGGCAGGAAGAGGAGGAAGTGGTTTATATACCTTGGGGTTCTGGTCTAGTCCAGGGGATTTTCCAATGAGATTTTCATATTAAAGAAGACACGCAGGTTGGGGGTGGCTGGTATTGTCAAGCTAAAGATGTTTTTTTCCTCTAGCAAACCAGTAACATTAAGACTAAGGTAGTTCCTGGGGAGATGCTCTTACTCAGTCAACGTCAAGTATTTGTCAATGGGCTGCCGATTGTAAGGAAATTTAATTTTATCTGCCATTATTTGTGCCTTTGTTTCCCACAGCAGTCAACTGATGGAAAGCACAAGTCAAGCAGGATGTGAGTCTCCATCAACTTATGAAAGGCTTAGGAAATTACAAGGAGAAAGAGCAATCTCCAGAAACCTATAGACTCAATTTCCTGGAGCCCCAATACCACCCTCCCCTTCATGGGATAGAAAATCTCCTGTGATCAGTCCCTCCTCACAACCCAGTGCAGCTCTTTCTGCCCATGGTCCTGGCCCCTTGCCAGGTAAGCCATGTTTTTGCAGCAAAGACTTCTCGAGAATTTTTTTCTTGATCCCCCACCCCCGGCCTCCAAAACCACATCAACTCTTTGGTGAGGCAGAAACTGCTCCACACTGAGCAGTTTCTGCAGGAAGAAAACTTTATTAGCAGCGGATACAGAGATCAAGGAATCACAGGGAATGACTTCCAGAGCCCCGAGTCCCTGGAGGGAGGGTGGATGGGCTCCTCTGGGTTGGGGCTGGGATGGATCTTTCCATGGAGAAGCCTCCTCATCCTGTATGGGGCGG
Source organism: Cryptoprocta ferox (assembly GCA_028646485.1). NCBI lineage: Eukaryota > Metazoa > Chordata > Mammalia > Carnivora > Eupleridae > Cryptoprocta > Cryptoprocta ferox. The sequence continues at coordinate 2,011,341 of CM053574.1, forward strand.
GCAGGAGGGGTGCTGGGGGTGCCTTTAGGGCAGCAGGCCTGTCCCCACATTGCATGTCATGTAAATGAGGCTGTGCTCCTCCCCTGGTGGAGACTTCAGTGTGACAGTGAGATACAGGTAATTGCTGGTCATTCCAGAGGTCCCTCCAGGTCCATCTGCACAGGCAGGAATGGGGGGGGGGCGCTCCTCAAACTGGTCAGGGAGGTTTGGGCCCCTGAAGGTCTGGGGAGGGCAGTCGCTAATGCTCCAGGGCCAGGTTCCTGTCATTTGGGTGAGTAAAGAGGAAAGCTGGAAGTGACACCTTAGGGAAACATGTGGGCACAGGTCTGTGAGTGCAAGCATGTGGGCTTGGGGTCTAGTTGGTGACAGACCTGAGAGAGAAATTCAAATTAGAGCTCAGCTGAGGACGATTTACTACACTCACTTCCAAAAGGGACCGGCTCCCATCTCAGGGTCCCTCCAGTGACACAGAACCAGGCTTGGCTGTTCTGCGAGAGGGGGATGGGCAGGAAGGCCCATGGTGGGATCGGGCCCTGTGGTGGAGGAAGGCCTCCTGGGCTCAGGTCCCCAGGGCCTTGTTCCTCAGCTCAATGGATGCTCAGAGTGTGGGCCACCCCCAGATCAGGGGCCTGTGGGGAGGACGGTGGCCTGGGTAAAGTTTGGGTAGGAACAGCGCGGTGGTGGACGATTGGTCAAACCAGTGTCAAAGGAAAAATCCGAATTGAGTAAGGAGAGACGTACTGAGGAGAATGATTGCAAAGGAGGGGAGGGGGCTGTTGCACTAGAGGCAGGGGCCGTGCAGGGGGCAGGAGCTATATCGACAGGGAGGACACTGTGAGCAGAAGACCTGGGTGTCTCAAGAGTCGTGTGAAAGGGAGCAGAGGAGGAAGGACACCAGGCATGGGCAGGTGTGGTGCTGACCTGGCGGTTCCCTGAGGCCATCCTGTCCCCCTGTCCCCAGGAGGGGCTGTGTGTGGCTCAGGCTGAGGGCAAGCCCAAGTTCAGGGCTCTGGAGGAAGGAGAAAAGCCAAAAAGCAAAGGGGGACCAGCCCACATGTAGTGCCCCTTGGTCGTGGGGACAACAGCTGAGCTGACCGTGGATGAGGCACCGTGTGGATTTGAGGGGTCTGTGCGTAGCCCTGTCGTAGATGAACAAGGGCGACTTCCCTGGGAATCTTGTCACTCTCTTTTAAAATTTATTTTATTTATTTTGAGACAGAGAGAATCCCAAGCAGGCTCCGCGCCCTCAGCTCAGAGCCTGATGTGTGGCTTAAACCCACAAACCGTGAGTTCATCGCTGAACCAAAATCAAGACTCACTTGATTTAACACTTAACCAGCTGAGCCACCAAGGAGCACAGGGCTCAAGTGGGCGTCTGCGTGTCACCTGTCACCTGTGAGCAGTGCTGTCCCTGTTCAGCTCTGCACCGATGGCCCTGTCTTCCGCCTGCCTCACGTTCAGCAGACGTAAAATGCCTGTGATCTTTCTGCCTCCTTCCTTCCCCTTCAGCGCAGAGGGTAGTGAGTGTGTCAGGTGGGTCCTGTCCCTGCTGACTCGGGTCACTCTGGGCTTTGTCCAGAGACTGCACTGGGGAGACGTGTCTCAGGACAGAAATCGCCCTTCTCCCTTAGGGTTGGGGGACCATGCAGGGGGCGCCACGCCTTCATGCCGGGCCGGTGATGTCACAGACGCACACAATCCTGTGAACTGAGACACATGGAATTCTAAAGGTACCAGGTCCCTGGTCTGTGAAAGGGACAAACCGCTTCCATTCACGTGGACCCGCCCAGGTGCCCTGGAGCCGCCCCTCCTGCTGTGGTCTTGACCGGAGGGTGGACGCCGTGATCTGCACCTGGTTGTCCCCGCACCAGGTTGGGGTCCTCGTGTCATTCGGGTGACCCAGGGAGGTGGAAGCCGGGGCCTCCCCTGGGCTGGTGACCCGCCGCCCCCCCCCGCCCCGAGCTGGGCCTGGTGGGAGGCGAGGGAAGGTGTGGTGGGTCCCGCTCGCCTGCAGGTGGCCTCCAGCCCCCACGACCATCGCGGAAGGGGCTGTGGCTGCCCAGAGAGGATGCAGGGCCCTGAGCAGGAGACACAGTGCAGCTGTGCTGGGGGCGATCTGGGGCCGCCCTGGGGGGTCTCCCGCCCCGAGGACTGGTGTTGGCATCACCCATGGGGTTGTGGGGTTAAGTGGGATCTGTGGAAACAGGAAGTCTGTGCAGGTCAGACTGAGGGAAGGCCTCTCGGGGTCAAGTGCCATTGGAAGGGTCATGAACTCAGAGTGTCTAGGGGTCAGATCCTAAACTGGGAGGGTTTCCACCTGGTGAGAATTGGGGCCCCTGAGGAGGTGGCACAGGGCCTGTGGAGCTTAAGGTTAGTCCCCTCGGGGCCTTGGGGTCCCCTCCTTCCTGGAGGACCAGTGTCAGCAGGGAGAGCTGGGTCTCCATGTGGGACCAGGCATGACCCTCTGGGGTGGGGTGTCGTGTGTGGTGTAGGTGCCGGGGGTGGCTGATCTGAGTGGCTCCCGCATCCTGGAGAGGCTCTCGCTGCCCCGCGAGTCCAGCGTGGGTGACACTTAGCACTTTTGTCCTTCCGCCATACCTCTTTCTGCTGGCAGCTTTCCGTGTCATCACCCCCAAGCAGCGTGTCACCTGCCTGGGTCTCTGTTGCAGGTGTGATAGGGGAATGTCAGCTGTGCCACCGGTGATGTCGTGGCTGCTGTGGGGCTGCCCAGGGCTCGTCTGTGTCGCTCGGGCAGGTGCCTGCGGCTCGGGTCGCCCCGGGAACCCCTCGATCTCGGGATGGTGGGGTGTGGGGATCCCCAGTTCATGTTTTCCTTTTGTCGGCTCTGCTGCTGCCGGCAGTGTGGTCCCGTCTCTAGGGTAAATGGCCTGTAAGTACTTCTGCGCTGGGGGGACAGTGCATGTTGCAGCTCATGAGTATGTTAAACGTTAGCAGGAAACGGGGTGTAGAGTGTGAACCACACGTTGGTGCTGCATCCCGTCACTTGTGGCTTCCTGTTGTCCCAGTCCAGTGGGTTACATGGGGTCTCCTTGACGTCACACGTTGGATTTTCTGCTTCCCCCCCCGGGATGGAGCACTTCTCCCGGGCGGGGCTCCCTCTTCTGTGGCAGCGTTTCCAGCGTGTTGTCCTCTATAACTCACGCATCTGTTTCCTGCCCGTCCTGTGGACATTTGTGCTGTTTCATTTTGACGTGTTGTGTTTTCTCCTGGTCAGGGTGTATCTCTCTGTGTTGTCTGCATGGATGGACCCTTCGCGTTGTTAGTAAACTTGAACTTACCCTTCTCTTCCTGTGTAGACGACCTTCTTTTGTCCTCCGAGAAAACTCCATCATTCTGGTCACAGTCACACATGCCGGAACTTTCTTTGCGTGTGCCCACTTGTTTCTATGACAGTTAAATCAACAGGACATGGTTATTGTTTGTGAAGCTGAAGATTCCCTTTGTCCCTTAGATATCCAGTGTTCCCTGACCTGGAGTGTCCTGATGTCCCTTTTTCTGCCGCTGCCGTGCTGTACTTGCAATGTGGACATCCAGGGATACCTGATGACTCCCATTAACTATCCTATTATGGGAATAGATGGAAAATTGGAGATACTTGACCTGGGAGATAAGTGCTTCCCCAAGTGCATCCTCCAGTCCAAGATAAGGAAGGTGACCCCATCCATTACTTCCACAAGTCCATAGTTAGTCCAACAGAGTGGGGTACGCTGTGGGTTCTGGGAGCGATTTTGAAACCCAGTCATACAGGATTGGTCAAGGTGATAGTTGAGTCAGGCAATGGTTGGGGAGTCCTTCCCATTTTCCAGCTGTTCAAATAACCCTATGTCCCTGGGTCCTGTTATTATCCCCCCAGAGTACCAAGCATGGAGATTGTCTACATGAGCTGTATGGCCATTTCTCTGAAGCTGACCTCAAGTTGTTCAGGATCGGTTTTCACGATTTTAAGAAATGGATAGTTTGGGTTTTTAATGACTTTACATCAAGAGAATGGAAGATGGAAACCTTAGTTTGGAGAGTTGTAGCCAGATACTTGAGGAATCCAGAAGAATTCACTACCTAGTCTGGTTTATAAGAGATAGTATCAAAGTCTAATACCTACAAAGATGTGCTATTTTTTTTTTTAATTTTTAAGGTTTATTTATTTTTGAGAGAGAGAGAGTGTGAGCAGGGGAGGGGCAGAGAGAGAGGGAGTCAGAATGGAAGCAGGCTCCAGGCTCCGAGCTGTCAGCACAGAGCCTGACGCTGGGCTCGAAGCCACGAGCAGTGAGATCATGACCTGAGCCGAAGTCGGACGCCCAACCGACTGAGCCACCCAGGCGCCCCGAAAGATGTGGTAATGAAACATAATTATTTTCTCTCTGAATTCATTCTTATTTGAAGAGATAGCCAGATCGAGAATAATTCATTTCCAAAATATGTCCAGTTTTAACAAAATGGCCTAATTACTTACAAAAGGTCAGCAAGAGCAGTGATTGGCCCAAAGAGTTTTTCAAAAAACTTGCTTTTCTCAAAATTTTTATAAGGAATCTCTAGATTGAACTTTTAGTAGCTCCTCAAGGCCAGAAGTCAAGTTCAATATTTTGTCATTAGATATGTAGATTTATGTGATTTGCTCTTCTCGAGGTCCCCAAACTCTCCTGAGGTTTCCCGCATCTGCCAGGAGTCGACATAGTTTACTCACCTGCTAAGGCTGCTGGGATGTCAGCAAGGCATCAGGCCAACATTTCCAGGGGGCTTGGTTGGCTCCACAGATTGGCTCCACCTTAAATCCTTCAAGGTGTCTGCTTATTTCTGAGTCTGTGCAGGTCTGTCTCAAATCGGACATTCCAGTCAGAGTCTTGGTCAAATAACCAGTGTGTCCAATGGTGTCCTGTTGCAAGGAGAACAGATTCTCAATGAACTTGTGCAGAAAGGAGGGGAGAACTCAGCCCTCGGACCTGTGGGAATGTGTTTGCTTGTGGATCAAGATGGCAGCTGCAGACACGGGGACTGAGGAGTTGAGGGGGATCCGCCAGAAGCACGGCAGCCAAGACCCAGCCAGCATGAGGAAAGGGTCCCAGCTGAGTCCTTCACATGTGTGGAGTCACCCCGGCCGAGCTGCCATTGCCAACTGTGCCACTCGTTGGGAATAGACCTTGGGAACAGAGTTGGAGAGGAGAAGAGAGGGGTCGTTTGTCACACAGTGTGGAATAGTCAAATTATTCACCCTCAAACCTTCAGACCATACCGGGGAGCCACCTCAGATAAGATCTTCGGCTGCCTGATGATCACTATGGTTACACCTGCCAAAGGGCCAAAGGAAAGGCGAGGGAGGCAAGGATCCCCCTGAAGGGCAGGAGAGGAAATCCCTCAGCCTGTGGGGAAGGGTGGTCCCATAGACTCCCCCTGGGGCTTGGGGTCCTCACCAAGGAGGACCCTCAGGTGGAGGTTGTCAGGTGCCCAGAGAAGGCTGGAGTCAGTCCACAAGGGAAACTCCTAGGAAGTTCCTAGAAAATCCCAGGAGAGGCCCAGGACAGCAGAGGGTCCCTGTGAAGGCCATCAAATGTGGGGCGACCCGATGAGGTGGAGGCTGCAGCTCAGGTGGTGAGAGAATCCCCCCAAGCCTGAGCAGAGGGCATGGGAGTATCCTGAATACCCTGCAAGGGAGGAGCGGGCAGGGCAGCAAAGGGGAGCCCGTCTGCCGGGAGGGGGTGCTGGGGGGCTGTGGTTATGGGGGGCGTGAGGGAGCATGGGGACCTTTGGAGCTCCCTGTGTTGGACCTGTGCCTGGTTATAAGTACCCAGGGGTTAGTTAGGGCCTGTGGCCATGTCGAGGCTGGTCCCTTAGGAGCCTGTGTGCATTCAGCTGTGTGCTCCCCGTGCCCTTTGCTTTGCTGCGTTTCTTTCCATTGCTCAGGCCTGTTGCCTGAAAGTGGCCCAGACACTGTGATATTTCCTCCTCTGCTTAAGTGAGTGGTGGCTCTGTCCCCATCAATCCCTCAGGGACTCTTCCTTCTGATGCCTTTTTCTTTGAATTCTGGTCCCTTGATTTGAGAGGCCCTGGTAATTTCCTAGTTTCTTGAGACCTCGAACTTGTCTTACATACCTGTGTCTTACATAACTGTGTCCAGGCCCACAGTCCGCCTAATCCAGGGAAAGGGTCGTGTGTGCCTCTTTCGGAAGAGAGGGGACTCCCCAGCCTTCTCGACCTTGTTCCTTCCAGGCGAGAGCTGCTCCCATCACGCAATGGACCTGCTTGCGTGTTGTCACTTACTACTCACATGTGACTCGGGCCCTAGGAATGGAGAGCAGCTGTCTCCCTTCATCCTCCCACACACATGGGTGAGGATGGAGCTTTGCTGAAATAGAGTGTATGGTATGTTTCAGGCCTCTGTGGTCTTTGAGGATGTGGCTGTGAAGTTCACCCCGGACGAGTGGGCTTTGCTGGATCGAGGTCAGAGGAAGCTCTACAGAGATGTGATGCTGGAGACGTGCAGGAACCTGGCCGCCGTGGGTAAGGATGGCTCCATCCCTTCACTAGTATTTTAAGGAGGAAGAAGAAAAGGTCAATATTTGCAAATCATATGAAACTATACATAGAATATCCTTAAGACTTCACCAAATACTATTAGAAGTGATAAATTTAGAAAAGTTACAGAACACAAATTAATATTGCAGAATCTGTCACATTTCTGTATTTACTATGTAAGTAACTGAGAAATTAAGAAAACAAACCCATGTTCACTTAGTTCACAAACAATAGAATAGTACATTCACAGTAACCAGGGACATTGAAAGATCTGTACTCTGGCAGGTATAAAATATTTAATGAAAGACATTGAAGATGACACAATAATGGGAAAGCTATACCATAGTTATGGATTGTATGGACTAATTGTGTTGAAAATGCCCATACTATGAAAAGTGTTCTACATATTCAGTGCAATCTGTATGAATCAGTATATGAATAGCATTTGTCAACTGAGCCAGAAATTCTAAAATTTAAGAAATTTTTTATTCTAAAAAATGAGAAATGGAAAGAGGAACATAACAGACATTTTTCCACAGAAAATATAGAGATGGCCCCTTGACACATGAAAGACTTCTCAATATCAGTAATCCTCAGGGAAATGCAAATCAGAACCACAGTGAGCTGTCCCTCACAGCAGCCAGAATGGGTAGTATCAAAAAGACTGGAAATACAAGTGTTGTTGAGGAAGCAGAGAAAAGGAAACTGGTCATTGGTGGGATTTAAATGGGTGCGGCCAGTTTGGCAAACACTTTGAAATTTCCACAATAAAATGAAACACAACAGTACCGTATAGTCCATAATTCCACTTTTGGGTAGTTCACAAAAGAAAAAAAGCTAGCACAATAAGATGTGTGCACCCGCATGCTTACTGTACTGTTACTCCCTGTACTCAAGATAGGGAAGCATCCGGTAGTCCATCAACAGATGAATGGATCATGAAAATGTGGTATCTACATACAAGGGACTATCCCTCAGTAACACAAAAGGGACGAATTCTTGCCGTTTGTGACAACATGGATCAACCTGGAGAGTATTATAGTAAGTATATAACTCAGACAGAAAGACAAACAAAACATGTTACTTATATGTGGAATCTAAATGACAAAATCAACCAACAACAGAAAATAGGAACAGACTTAAAAGTGTATTGAACAAATTGGTGTTTATGAGATTGGAAGGGGATGGAGAGACAGGTGAAATAGAAGGAGGGGATTGTGAAGCACAGATGTGCACTTATTGAATACATAAGTCATGGGAAGGAAAAGTAGAGCACAGGGAATATGGTCAATAATTTTGTAGTTTTGTATAGTGACAGTAATTACACTTATTATGGTGAGCATTCGTAATGTATGTAATCGTTGCATCTCCATGTTGCACACCTGACACGAATATACGGTTAGTGTGCTTCTACAAACAATGAATGAATGAATCAACGAATAACAAAAATTCCCACAATTATCAGTCACCAGTGACCCTGAAGACTAACGTTAGGCCCATCTTCCAGATTGCTTGGTGTCCTTCAAATGCTCCCTCCTGCTGAGCTCCTCTCCGGGGCAGGGCAGCAGCTACACACACCATCTAATCTCCTAATGGCAGCTGGGGCAGTGCAGGCAGTCTCCACTGAGGGCCTGTGTCCCTACAGAAGAGGCCAATCATTGGTTGGACGAGGGTCTAGAGAAGGAATTGGCATTTGGACACATCCATTAGAAACATGACTCAGTCTTTGAGAAGACTAATGTCTGCCATTCACCTGGCTTCTTGCTGGACTTCACATCCATTGTCGCACACGTGGCTAGTCTTCCTGTCTTCCTGTAGAGGTAGGGTGTGGATGTGTATCTTGCCCAGTTGGCTCCTACTTGGCTTTTCTGAAAATACTTATCTCCACATTAGTCTCCCATCTGTTTTGATGTTAATGAATGAACGGGCTGCCATTTCCTACACTTTACTATTATTGCCCAAGTACCAAGTCACCAGGGTCTTCAGAATTTTTTTGGTCACATGACCATTCTTCCTCATGAAATTCATTTACATTTCTAGATGAGTATATGAATAGAAACAGACATATGGTATGTTTTCTTACCTTACACGTCAGGTCATTTCCAAGAAATTTAATTAGGCTACCAATCCTTGAAGTTTCTCCCAGTCAGGGTAAAATGAGTGGATCAAAGACTCAGCGGGATAGTTTGCAGAATGAGACCGAGTGACAAGAAAATACTAATGTTTACAAAAAAGTATTCCTGTTCTGTGTTTGTAGAGAAGGAGAAATTTCGTAGCAGTGGAGAGCTGACCCGAATGCAGGAAGGGCTTTTGAGGTGAGTGACACTTGCAAGGGAGGAAGAAGGATGTTGGCAGGTGTGAGACTAACCTGATATTAAGGAACAGCTGTAAACCTAGCTCAACAATCGTGTAGTCGAAATTTTCATAAGATGAAGTTTTTATGAATGCATTCTACATGTTGATCATCTGAAAGACAGTTCAGTTGGAAACAATGGTCCAGGAAAACTATATGTAAGAGGCCCTGAATGTTATGACTGTTTAGTCCGCAGCCAGAGCAGTAAGCTTGTTCCACTTTGTGAGCCTGTAGACAGTGCCCCAAACATACCCATTCATTGACAGTGGCCATTATGTCGTCCCCTAATGACAAATAAACATCATTATTTCATTAATTAATAAAGAGAATGCTTCTAATCATTATTCCCTAAACATGTGTCTTCCTATATGGAACAGAAGTCCTTTGGTGGAGAGTATCTGTGAACGTATTGAAGGCGATCAATGTGGAGAAACCCTGAACCCGATTACAAGTCTTACTGTGCATGACGGGTGTCCCACTGGAGGCAAATCCTCTCAATGCGCTAAATGTAGAGAAGCCTTCGCAGATGGTTCCTTCCTAGAGAAGCCACGAAGGTCTCCCCCAGGACTCAAACCGAATCCCGGTGAGGAATGTGGACCAGGTTGCCGCTCTGTCTCGAGCCTCAGCACTCACGTGGACCCAGACCTTGTAGAGAAACCCTGTGAAGGTCAGGACACCAGGAGAGCATCTAAGACATCGAAGAGTCTCAGTAGGAAGAAATCTCTGGAGTGCAAGAAATGTGGGAAAACTTTCACTTGCATTTCTTCCTTCAAGGGTCATGTGCGAAATGACTGTGGACAGAGAGTCCATGCATGTGACGTGTGTGGGAAAACCTTCCTATATCACTCCTACCTTATACGTCATGTGAGAACTCACATTGGGGTGAGAACCTCTCAATGTCAGGAGTGTGGGAGAGCCTTCCGGTATAAGTCAAGCCTACGAAAACATGTGAGGACTCACGCTCCAGAGAAACCCTATAAATATCAACCGTATGGGAAAGCCTTCCCTGATCATCACTCCTTTCTAGAACCTGGGAGAAGACATATAGGGGCTGGACCCTTGGAATGTAAAGAGTGTGGGAAAACTTTTGAGAAACGTCTACATTTTGAACGTCACATGACCACGCACAATGTGGTGAAACCCTATGAATGTCCGGAGTGTGGCAGAGCCTTCAGGCATCACCACACCCTCCGAGTACATATTATGACACACACTGGGGAGAGACCCTATAAATGTAAGGAATGTGGGAAATCTTTCCGGAAGCTTCATCACATTAAACGTCACATGACCACTCACAATACAGTGAAACCCTATGAATGTAAGGAGTGTGGCAGAGCGTTCGGGCATCAATCATACCTGCGAGTACATATGAGGACACACACTGGGGAAAGACCGTATGAATGTCAGCAATGTGGGAAAACCTTCAGGTATCAATGGAATCTGCGAGAACATGTGACAACACACACGGGGAAGAGACCCTATGAATGTCAGGAGTGTGGGAAAACCTTCAAGTATAAATCATCACATCGAGGACATATAAGGACACACACTGGGGAAAAACCCTTTGAATGTCAGCAATGTGGGAAAGCCTACAGAGAGCATTGGAATCTACGAGAACATATGGCAACACACATGGGGCAGAGACCCTATGAATGTCAGGAGTGTGGGAAAACCTTCAGGTATAAGTCGTCCCTGCGAGAACATATGAAGACACACACTGGGGAAAGACCGTATGAATGTCAGCAATGTGGGAAAACCTTCAGATATCTTTGGAATCTGCGAGAACATGTGACAACACACACAGGGAGGAGACCCTATGAATGTCAGGAGTGTGGGAAAACCTTCAAGTATAAGTCATCCCAGCGAGGACATATGAGGACACACAGTAGGGAGAGACCATATAAATGTCAGCACTGTGGAAAAGCCTTCAGGTGTCATTGGAATCTGCGAGAACATGTGATGACACACACTAGGGAGAGACCATATAACTGTCAGCACTGTGGAAAAGCCTTCAGTCGTAACTGCAACCTCGTACTCCATACTGCGAGAAATCACACAGGGGTTGGGCACTTGGAATTTAAGGAGTGAGGGGAAATTTTCAGGAAGCAGAGAGCTTTTGAACATCACATGCCCACACAGAATGTAGTGAAACCCTATGAATGTGAGGCGTGTGGCAAAGCCTTCAGGCATCACAGAGACCTGCGAATACATGCGCGGACACACGTTGGGGCAAAACCCTGTAAATGTCCGCACTGTGGGAAAGCCTTCACCTCTTCTGCAAACCTGGGAGCCCATAGGAGGACTCACGCTGGGCAGAGATCCTATGAGTGTCAGCAGTGTGGGACCGCCTTCAGGTGTCCGTCACTCCTGCAAGTGCACCTGCAGACACACGCTGGGGAGAGACCTTTTGAGTGTATGGAGTGTGGGAAAGCTTTCAGTCAGCTGCAAAATTTCCAAAGTCATTTGAAAACACACAGCGCAATTAAACCCCATGAATGTAAGAGGTGTGGGAAGGCGTACAAGTTCTCCTCGTCTCTTCGAGTGCACTTGAAGAACCACCCTGGGGAGAGACCTTGACACGTCACCGCTCCCTTCAAGAACACGTGAGGGTGCACAGTAGACAGGAAGCCTTTGTATGTAAGGACTCTGGTAAGACCTTCCATTGTCCCAAAGACCTGCAAGTGCGTGTGATGACCCTCAGTGGGCAGAACTTTATGAATGACCGCTCTGTGTGAAAGCCTCAGTTGTCCCTCTTTCCTTCGAGGACACATGTGAATGTATGAACCACGGAAAAGCCTTCAGGTATCTCAGCAATCTGTGAGCACAGACACACTGGGAAAGCATTCACTGTCCCTTCATATCTTATTGCAAATGTGAGCCAGTACAATGGAGATGATCCTGAATGGACACACTTTTGAGAAAACTTCAGGTGTAGAATTTCATGTATTTTGCTCATGAAAATTCAGGCGGGAGAGAAGTCTTTTCATTGTTGTGAATATAGTTTTGAGTTTCCAGTGGCTCTCCCTTGATTGCTATCATAAGTGTGTGAATTCCTAGTTCGTATCACTGATAAGAACACTGATGGCTTTTACGTGTCCTTCTTTGTCCTCTACATCTGTACGACCTAGATGTTGTTATCTCAGACTTGAAGTAATCAGACGGCTATGTCCAACACGTCTCTTTCCTATCACAATGTCTTTCAGATCCAGAGGTAATAAAACTGTGTCTGTTGTAGGTGTGTACATACAACTTTGTATATTTTTACCAAAAAAAAATCTTGAATTTTACGTTCCAAACTGTTCTTGTTAAATTATCATGATGTGAGACCCCCTCATTGTTGAAACTTCTTTTTTTGTTCTCTGTTGTGATACTGGAATAATCTGATTTTGTGCCTACTCTTCTTTCCAGTGTATATTAATGAAAACTGTATTTTCACATCAATTCTGTCTTTTTCTTTACTTTTTAACAAAAATTTTAAAAATGTTTATTTCACAGAGAGATAAAGTGATAGAGCAAGCAGGAGAGGGGCAGAAAGAGAGGGAGACATAGAATCGGAAACAGGTTCCAGGCTCTGAGCTAGCTGTCAGCACAGAGTCCAATGCAGGGCTCGAACCTATGAACTGTGAGATCTTATCCTGAGCCGAAATCAGACGCTTAACCAACTGAGTCACCCAGGCACCCATTCTTTATCAACGTTTTAAAATGATGACATTGGCTTAGCTTTTGTGGGACTCATTATTGGTGTCTTTGATTGATTTTATTGCAAATTATGACTTTGAAGAACATCCCTTTGGACCATGACTCAGGTTTGCCGTTTTGTTTCCGTGAGCAGTAATTGTAGTGGAAACACCAGTGGGGTGCTTTCCTCCCTCCCCCATGAGGTAGAGTCTGGAAAGACCAGTACTCTTAATATCAGTCAGATCAGCCGGCCAAAATATGCCATCTGATAAATTCTGGACATAGGTGCCTCCAGTTTCATCCTTGTTAGAGGTCAAAACACTTGATCGTTTCTATAATATTCCATAGTTATTAGGTACCCCAAAGGAATTCTAACTATGGGACAAAAGTTTGTGGTGTTGCTCTTTACTATGGTGTTTGGTCATGAAATGGGGTATAACTTATCCTATGGGGCTGGACATCAAAGCGAAAAGTATTGCCACCTACTGAGGTGGCAGTCCTTTAAAAGGATTTGCAAGGCACTTATTTGACGAGGTCAGTAGAGGGTGCTATTCTTGGTCTTGGATTGTAGGTTTGAGTTCCACATTGTGTGTAGAGTTAATGTAAAAAAGTAATAAAATGGAATGTTAATTAAAAGAAGAATTTCCAAAAGCACACCCAACCTAATAATAATTCTCTCTGACTACAGGTGTGGTCCTGGTGGTCTTTGGCTGGAGGTCACTGGCAAAGTCTTTATCTTAGACTTATTAATATACTACAATCATCTTAATGACAGAAGTCTTGAGTATGTATGAATTCTCAAAACAACCATAAAGTCATAATGTCCCTGGTATTATGACCAAGAAGATACGAGACTTTCGACTAAGAATTGTCTCATGAGAAATAGCAAGACAGATTTAACAACCCAGAAGTAGAATGGGATATTTTGATAAAATCTCTTAGCCAATGAAAAGTAAAGAGAATTACATTCAATAGTATACAGATGGTTTTTAAAAACGATTAAGGGGTTTTTTATGGGCAACATGCATACGAATTTGTGTTTGACTAAACACATGCATGGCGTTTTTTTTTTAATTTTTTTAAATGTTTGTTTATTTTTGAGAGAGCGTGAGCAGGGGAGGGTCAGAGAGAGAAGGAGACACAGAATCCGAAGACAGGCTCCAGGCTCTGACCTAGCTGTCAGCACAGTGCCTGACGCAGGGCTCGAACCCACGAAACGTGAGATCATGACCTGAGCCAAAGTCGGACGCTTAACCAACTGAGCCACCCAGACGCCCCAAATGCACACCGTTTTTAATCACAATATAAAAAGTGAACACTTACTGAATTCTTGGCTTCAACTCCAAGTCAGAGAAATGTCCCACGTCTCGCCTGAGATATGAGGAAGGTGCTCCTTTCTCATACAGAAGGATAGAACAGTGCAGTAGCGGGTCAGAGTCCCTTGTTCTTTTTAGCTGCACCCTTATATCAGTTGTCCTGGAATCAAGATGCCTGGTCTTCCACAAGGACTGAGAGAATGGGTGCTTGCTGTACGAATGATATACAAAGGGGAGTCAAAGCACCAGAAAATTCAATAAACATAACAGTTTAAATCAGTGTCTTGGGGGACATTGTGGGGCCGGGTGGAAAACCCAAAGCTGTGGATTTCTGGCCATGGAATCTGATCCATGATCAGGGGGTCATGGAGACATGAGTGGAAGGCAAGACTGGTAAAATAGAAGGGGAAAAGGTTAGTGTTTGGTTTGGTACATGCTTGATTGAGAGGCTGCTAGTTAGAACTATGGGCTGCAAGCGTGTTGCCAGATAAGCTCCTATGCGTTTGTCCATCTGTATGGTGACCCCTACACTAGACTAGGGCATCTTCACCTCTGCTTTCAATACTCAGGCCATTGGTGAGTTGTCACCTAGAACCATGAATACGGGGATTCTGGAAAATGTGACTGTTGGCCTTACCCACAAGGAAATAATTCAGCAGATCCATAATTATCTACATGCAGATTTCATTGGCCTTTCACAGTAGCATGGAAAAATGGAGTCCAGTGAAGGGACAAAAGGAAATGGTATATGGCGATCATGTATTTCTTAAATATACATACGGTCTGAAATATACGTAGAGTATGAAATATCTATAATTTAGAGGGATAGCTGTGTATGTGTTTGGTAGGACTAGGAAAACAAAACAGTAAGGTAACAATTTCAGGTAACACTGGAAGTTGATACTTAAATTCATGGCACAGTATATGCAGTACAAACACACAAACTCTGGGTTCAGTATCATACCCCCCACATTTCATGGCCACGTGGAGCCTCAGAATACAGCCTTATCTAGAAATCAGGTGTTTGCACATGTAATGAAGATGAGGCCATACTGGATTAGGGTAGGTCTTGACCCAGTGACGGTGTCCTTATAAAACTGGGAAATTTGGACACAGAGGCCTGCAGAAATGACAGGGCTTGGCCACGTGAGACAGAAGCAGGGATTCACATGGTGTGTCTACCCGCCAAGGAATGCAAAGGGTTGTGGGCAACCCCTAGAAGCTGGGAGAGAGGCCTGCACAGATTGTCCTTCAGAACTTCCAGAAGGAACCAACCTTGCAGACAACTTGATCTCAGGCTTCCAGCCGCCAGAATTGTGACACCAAAAATATCTGTCCTCTCAGCAGCCTGGTGTGTGGCAGTAGGTTACAGCAGCCCCAGGAGAGGAATGCATTCTGAAGGAGGGAGGGGACCTTGGATATCCGAAGGACAGCTGGAAGCCACTGTGCCCACAGCAGAGTGAGAGGGGAGGATGGGGTGGGTCGCATGTGCTGGTCAGCCAAGAAGACTGACTTTGGTGGTGGGTAGTGTGGACCTTCATGATGAGCTGATCGGGCACCCGCACACGGCCCCTCTGTTACCATGACAACAGACAGCAGAATGGTGATGTCGGGCCAGGTGGTGGGTCACACTGGGTTGGTAGCAATGGCAATGATATGGAGGCTGGAGTGCGGATAGAATTTGACGTTGGAGCCATCAGCATTCCCTGGCTTACAGGTGGGCTGAGAGAGAGTCAAAGGAGACTCCATTGTTTTGTTCAGGAAAAACTGGCATGATGGCGATGCACCCACTGAGATGTGGGTCCTCACACATGGACAAGGTCTTGGTGGAGCAGGAGGATATCACTCTAGAGCCTGTTGAGTTGGAGATGAAAGAGTGCAAATGAAAGGAGACGACAATCTCTTTAATATGTTAATCGATTAAAAGTAATAAAGTAAAATAAAACATTGAAAAAATGTTAATCATTTTTCTATAATTCAAATTTTCATAGGAAGTTATTGGGATCTTTGGTTTCATGTGGATAAACTTGGGGACACTGAAATAGCTGCAATAATTGAATCATGCCGGGAAAATGGTTGAGCCCTATAAGGGCAACACAGTTAACCCAAATGAATGAAGTGTGAAGTACAGAAGTCCAAGCATTTTGGGGTGCCTGGGTGGGTCAGTCAGTTACACGTACTACTTTTGATTTTGGTTCAGATAGTGATCTCACAATCTCGAGATCGAGCCCCGCATTGGGCTCTGCGTTGACAGCATGGAGCCTGCTTGGAATTCTCTCCCTCCATCTCTCTCATTTTGACTCACCCCTGCTGCTTCTCTCTCTGTGTTTCTCAAAATAAATACACATTAAAAAGAAATAAGTCAAAACATTTAAACAAAGGAGATTTGATTTTAAATGATACAAACCTTTTGATTCTGCTTACATGCAATATGAAACAGGAAAAGTTGTGCACACAGGTGATGAAAGTAAGGAACCCAAAGGAAATGAAGTGTTCAATGCTGAGTTATTGGAGCCTACAGGAGGCAGGGTGCATTTTTGGTCAGAACATCAACTCAAGTAGGATGTGGGATATGGTGGCCACCTTTCTTGTTCACGTTGTGATGTCATGAATATTCATCGCTTAATATTTATGTTAGGTGTACATTTAATGCATTTTTGTGCATGTATAATTTCCAGTAGAATGCTCAAAATCAATGACCGTAACTCACCTCGTTGCCACATTTTCTTAAACCTTTGTAAAATTATCTCAGTAGGCAGAGAAAAAGCATTTTATAATATTCAGTATTCTTGAATGACAAATACTCTTTTTTAAAAATTTTTAATATTTTTTTTATTTATTTTTGAGACAGAGAGAGACAGCATGAGCAGGGAAGGGGCGGAGAGAGAGGGAGACACAGAATCCAAAGACAGGCTCCAAGCTCTGAGCTAACGGTCAGCACAGAGCCCGATGTGGGGCTCGAACCCACGAACCGTGAGATCATGACCTGAACCGAAGTCGGACGCTTAACTGACTGAGCCACCCAGGCGCCCCTCGAATGACAAATATTCTTAGTCATTTAGGAAAACATAAGAACTTTCAAATCATTCTGAAGGACATGTCCAAATACGGTTTACGAAGGAATACATATGTATTTGTTAGGAGTCACTTGTTGAGTAGAATTTATACCCATCACGAATACCCAGCACTGAGTAGCATCATAGCATCGCCTTGAGCACTATCGTAGATATCCCAGCCAGCGCCAGGACGGGGGTGGGTGGTGGTGGTGGTGTAAGAATGACAGTGAAAAATAAGGAAAGTGTCCTGTTTCCTAGCCAAAGCAATGTGTATATAGAACATCACAAACATCAGGGTAACCAGAGAAAATGTAATTAAATGTTTTCCAGATGACCTTACATTTCCACTTCGAATCACTATTAAATAAATCGCAAGTTTCAAAAGGATAACCAGTACAAAAGGCAAAATAAAGTTACTATTCAGGTATTAGAATAACTCTTATGAAGAGGAGAGAACCTAATGTAAAAATTGTACGAATATTACTCATTGATGTCAAGAGACCAAAACAAATGCAAATCTGGAGCATGTTCTAAGAAACGAGGAGGAATGTCAACACGATATCACTATGGAACAAGGAGCTGAATCGTTATAATTCTGTCAGCACCATAACCAAGTTTTTCTTCGCACTTCACACATGATATGTTTTAGTTTTATAAATAGGAACAAATGTTCAATAATAGCCATCCTTTTCTATACAATGAAGTGCAAGGACTTAGTGTATTGTGATCAGTGATCAGTCATCAAAAACTTGTATGTTGGAAGCATAATGATGAAGGTATGGATTTATAGAAGTATATTCACACCAGACTCAAAGGTCATCACTTAAACCTGAAACTCCATTACCTTAAACTCCATGGCCTTTCACGTTAAACAGCGGTCTATGGACACGTGTGATATCAGGAGCATCTCAGTTCCAGGCTTTGGAAACAACTCTGCTGAGAATCCCCAGCCCTGATGGGCCTGTGCTGGGCAACCCAAGAGTGAAAGGGAGAAATCTTTATGATCTTAGCATTCAGTAAGGTTTCTTAACTGTGCCGGGATAATCACAGGGATCACAAGAAGTAGGTAAATGAGGCATCGGCGAGATGAAAATCTTTTGTGCATCAAATGGCACTATCAAGACATTGAAAGGACACACATAAAATGGGAGCGCATCCTTGTAAATCACATATGTGATAAGATTTTATCATCCAGAATACACAAAGAACCCCTATATCTGAATAACAAAAACCTGAGCCTGTTAGAAATGGGCAAAATCTTCAATAGACATTTCTTTTTTTTTTTTAATGTGTATTTTTGAGAAAGAAGATGAGCAGGGGAGCGGCAGAGAGCGAGAGACACAGAATTCGAAGCAGGCTCCAGACTCTGAACTGTAGACACAGATCCCAACGCGAGTCAGGAACTCACATACCGGGGGAACGTGACCTGAGGCGAAGTTGACACTTAACCAGCTGAGCCACCAAAGCACCCCATGGACATTTAATTTATGGAGCAAAAATGTCAAATAGACACACGAAAGGATCCTCACATCAGGACGATGCGAGTCAGAACCACGATGAGATGCCACTTCCCACTCACGAGGTCGCCTGGGAGCCAGAATCCAGAAAAGAAGCGACGGTCAGGATGTGGAGAAATTGGATCCCTGTGCTTGGCTGGTGGGGATGTGAAGTAGGGCAGCTGACGTGGAAAATCGTTTGGTGGCTCCTCAAAAAGTGAAACATAGAATTCCAGTGTGACCCAAGTGTTCCAGTCCTACCTGAACTGACACAGACACTCAGATGTGTGCCCACAAATGCCGGGTGCAAAACTGTGCAGACCCTGCAAAAGAGGGAACCGTCCCAAGTTTCCCCCCAGTGCGAGGATGGATGAACAGGGTCCAGCATAGACACAGGACGGATGGACATTCAGCCTCAGAAAAGAATGAAGGACAGACCAGTCTCGAGTATTACTTTTTAAAATTTTAATATTTATTTTTTTGTGAGAGAGAGACGGAGCGCGAAGCGGGGGTGGGGGGGGTGGGGGGATGGGCAGAGAGCGAGGGAGACAGAATCCGAAGCAGGCTGCAGGCTCTGAGCCACCCAGGCGCTCCGCCAGTGAGCTGTTCCTAAACACATGGGACAGGTGCACCGTCACCCCGCGTCGACCACGAACAGGAGCTTCACAGGCTCTTCTGCTCTGTCGTGTCCCGATCCAACGCTGGGCTAGGGAGGCTCCGCAGAGAAAGTGAGTCGGATTCGCGGGACAGAATCAAGGAGGCTAATCAGCCGGTCTGGAGCCCATTCTGCTGAGAGCGACCTCCCGGCAGGTGGATCGGACGCGTGTGTACCATCAGCCTGTCACTCGGGGGGGGCAGGAAGCGGGGCCTGGAAGGATCTGCCCAATTTGGAGCTCGTGCCAGGATTACTCTCCAATCAGAACGTGAAGCGCCGCAGGCTCCCCTATCACGGTGCGGAAGCCGTGGTTCTGTAAGGTCCAATCGGGTTCTGGGGGATTATCTTCTGAACATCATCCAATCACGGTACAAGGACTGAAGGATCGCCCAATCAGAGCCCGGGACCTGTAACCCGTCCAATCAGGCGCGAGTGAGAGCCCGGTGGGCGGGGCTCTGAGCCCCGGCGGCGGGCGCGCTCGGATCCTGCGCTGCCCCGGCTGCGGGTGTGCGCGGCGGAGCGGGG
>CM053574.1:2031447-2047582 GCA_028646485.1 Cryptoprocta ferox
TCTGGGAGTGGAGCTGGGGTCCTAAAATGATCGCTGTTTCTGGGCACCCGCTCACCCGCTGGGCTTACAGGGGGACCCACGGTGGACCTGTCACCCAGCCAGCCTGAGTCCTGCTCCCTGATGCGGGGAAACAAAGGCCCGCTGTGGGCACTGTACGAGCTCATCCCACCCCCAGTCCCAGCAGGTGGCGTAGGTGTGACATTCCTCAGGCACTCTTATCTGCCCAAGAATGAAGGAAAGAGAAAAACAAGTGGTTAAAGAATAGGGATCACAGTCTAGCAGGATGTGAGTCTCCATCCGCTTACAAATATCTTAAAATTACAAGGAGAAAGAGCAATTTCCAGAAACCTACAGACTCAATTTCCTGGAGCCCCAAGATCACCCTCCCCTCCATGGGGTAGAAAATCTCCTATGATCAGTCCCTCCTCACAGCCCAGTGCAGCTCTTTCTGCCCACGAGGGCCGCGTGCTGTAGTAAGTCATGTTTTTGACAAAGACGTCTCGAGAATTATTTTTTACCTCCTTCCCCTCCCCTCCGCTCCAAAACCACGTCAGCTCCCTGGTGAGGCAGAGACTGCTCCACACTGAGCAGTCGCAGGAAGAAAACTTTATTAGCAGCAGAAACGGAGATCAGGGGATCACAGGGAATGACTTCCAGAGCCCTGAGTCCCCGGAGGGAGGGTGGATGGGCTCCTCTGGGTTGGGGCTGGGATGGATCTTTCCATGGGGAAGCCTCCTCCTCCTGTGTGGGGCGGGCTGGAAGGAGTGCTGCACCTGAGCCTTAGGGCAGCAGGTGTGTCCCCAGCGTTGTGTCATATAAACGAGGTTGTGCTCCTCTGTGGTGCCGTTACAGTGACAATGAGATACATGTAATTGTTGGTCACTCCAGGGGTCACTTCCGGTCCATCTTCACAAGAAGGAATGGGGTGGGGACTCCTCACACTGGTCAGGGAGGTTTGGGCCCCTGGAGGGCTGGGGAGGGCAGTCGCTATTGCTCCAGGGCTGGGTTCCTGTCATTTGGCTGAGTAAAGAGGAAAGCTGGAAGTGACAGCTTAGGGAAACATGTGGGCACAGGTCTGTGAGTATAAGCACATGGGCTTGGGGTCTAGTTGGTGACAGACCTGGGAGATGACCTCAAACGTGCGCCTGGCTGAGGATGCTTTATTACACTCAATTCCAACAGGGACCGGCTCCCATCTCAGTGTCCCTCCAGTGACACAGAACCGGGCTTGGCTGTTCTGCGAGAGGGGGATGGGCAGGAAGGCCCGTGGTGGGATCCGGCCCCTGTGGTGGAGGAAGGCCTCCTGGGCTCAGGTCCCCAGGAGGGGCTGTTCCTCAGCTCAGTGGATGCTCAGAGTGTGGGCCACCCCCAGATCAGGGGCCTGTGGGGAGGACGGTGGCCTGGGTAAAGTTTGGGTAAGAAAGGGACAGTTGGTCAAACCAGTGTCAAAGGAAAAATCTGAATTGAGTAAGGAGAGACGTGTACTGAGGAGAATGATTGCAAAGGAGGGGAGGGGGCTGTTGCACTAGAGGCAGGGGCCTTGGAAGGGGCAGGAGCTATATCGACAGGGAGGACACTGTGAGCAGAAGACCTGGGTGTCTCAAGAGTCGTGTGAAAGGGAGCAGAGGAGGAAGGACACCAGGCATGGGCAGGTGTGGTGCTGACCTGGTGGTTCCCTGAAACCAGCCTGTCCCCCTGTCCCCAGGAGGGGCTGTGTGTGGCTCAGGCTGAGGGCAAGCCCACGATCAGGGCTCTGGAGGAGGGAGAGAAGCCAAAGCACAGTGGGTCCAGCCCGCATGTTGTGCCCCTTGGTCGTGGGGACAGCAGCTGAGCTGATCATGGATGAGGCACCATGTTGACTGGGGGGGGGGGTGGTCTGCGAGGGTCCCTGTCCAGGGTGAATCGGGGACTTCCCTGGGAGGCTTGTCCTGGCCTGATGGGGGAGGGGCCCTGTCTGCAGCCTGCTGCTTTCCAGACCCCAGCAGGGTGGGGGAGGGAGCGCTTTCCCCTTCCACTGAGGTTTTCCCGGAGCCCAGGGCTCAGGTGGGCGTCTGCATGTCACCTGTCACCTGTGAGCAGTGCTGTCCCTGTCCAGCTCCGCACCGATGGCCCTGTCTTCCGCCTGCCTCACGTTCAGCAGACGTAAAATGTCTGCATTCCTTCTGCCTCCTTCCTTCCCCTTCAGCGCAGAGGGTAGTGAGTGTGTCAGGTGGGTCCTGTTCCTGCTGACTCGGGTCACTCTGGGCTTTATCCAGAGACTGTGCCCTGGGGAGACGTGTCTCAGGACAGAAATGGTCCTTCTCCCTTAGGGCTGGGGGGACCCTGCAGGGGGGGCCACACCTTCATGCCAGGCGGGTGGAGTCATGGATCAAAGGACTCATCCAAATGCTGGTGATGGTCCACACGGGGACCAGAGTTGGGAAACCGTGATCCTGATCTGCTCCCTGGGGATTGCTGGTGTCACAGACGCACACAATCTTGTGAACTGAGACACGTGGAATTCTAACGGTACCAGGTCCCTGGACTGTGAAAGGGACAAACCGCTTCCATTCACGTGGACCCACGCAGGTGCCCTGGAGCCGCCCCTCCCGCTGTGGCCTTGACCACAGGGTGGACGCTGGGATTCTGCACCTGGTTGTCCCCACACCATGTTGGGGTCCTGGTGTCATTCTGGTGACCCAGGGCACTGGAAGTCAGGGCCTCCCCTGGGCTGGGGACCAGCTGCCCCCAAAGCTGGGCCTGGTGGGAGGCGAGGGAAGGTGCGGTGGGTCGCGCTCACCTCAGGTGGCCTCCAGTCCCCGGGACCAGCGAGGAAGGGGCTGTGGCCGCCCAGAGAGGACGCAGGGCCCCGAGCAGGAGACGCAGTGCAGCTGTGCTGGGGGTGATCTAGAGGCGCCCTGGGGGGTCTCCCGCCCCGAGGACTGGTGTTGGTAGCATCCATGGGGTTGTGGGGTTAAGTGGGATCTGTGGAAACAGGAAGTCTGTGCAGGTCAGACTGAGGGAAGGCTCCTCAGGGTCAAATGTCATCGGAAGGGTCATGAACTCAGAGCGTCTAGGGGTCAGGTCCTAAACTGGGAGGGTTTCCTCCTGGTGAGAATTGGGGCCCCTGAGGAGATGGCACAGGGCCTGTGGAGCTTAGGGTTAGTCCCCTCGGGGCCTGGGGTCCCCTCCTTCCTGGAGGACCGGTATGAGCAGGGAGAGCTGGGTCCTCATGTGGGACCAGGCATGACCCTCTGGGGTGGGGTGTCGCGTGTAGTGTAGGCGCTGGGGGTGGCTGACTGAGTGGCTCCGGCATCCTGGAGAGGCTCTCACTGCCCCGCGAGTCCAGCATGGGTGACACTTAGCACTTTTGTCCTTTGGCCATACCTCTTTCTGCTGGCAGCTTTCCGTGTCGTCACACCCAAGCAGCATGTCACCTGCCTGGGTCTCTGTTGCAGGTGTGACAGGGGAATGTCAGCTGTGCCACCGGTGATGTTGTGGCTGCCGTGGGGCTGCCCAGGGCTCGTCTGTGTCGCTCGGGCAGGTGCCTGCGGCTCGGGTCGCCCCGGGAACCCCTCGATCCCGGGATGGTGGGGTGTGGGGGTCCCCAGTTCATGTTTTCCTTTTGTCGGCTCTGCTCTGCCAGCAGTGTGGTCCCGTCTCTCCAGGGTAAATGGCCCGGAAGTACTTCTGCGCCGGGGGACAGTGCATATTGTAGCTCGTGAGTAAGTTACACGTTAGCAGGAAATGGGGTGCAGAGTGTGAACCACAGGACGGTGCTGTGTCCTGTCACTTGTGGCGTCATAGTGTCCAGCTCGAGTGGGTGACACGGGTCTCCTTGACGTCACGTGCTGGATTTTCTGCTTCCCCCGGGGCGGAGCACTTCTCCTGGGCGGGGCTCCCTCTTCTGTGGCAGCGATTCCAGCGTGTTGTCACCTGTAACTCACGCGTCTGCTTCCTGATGTTCTGTTTCCTTCCCATCATGTGGACATTAGTGTTATTTCATTTCTACGTGTTGGAAGTGTTTTCTCCAGGTCAGGGTGTATCGTCTCTCTGTGTTGTCCACATGGATGGAGTCTACATGTTATTAATAGACTTGAACTTCCCCATCTCTTCCTGTGTAGATGACCTTCTTTTGTTCTCTGAGAAAACACCTCCATCGCTCAGGGCATAATAACACATGCTAGAACTTTCTCTCCATGTGTTCCACTGTTTCCATGACAGTTAAATCCACAGGACTCAGTTACTGTCCATGTAGCTGATGATTCCTTTTCCCTCTTAGATAAGCAGTGTTCCCTGGCCCTGTGCATCCTGGTGTCCCCATCTCTGCCACTGCCCCATGGCACCTGCCTGGTAGACATCCACTCGTGTAAATGAAAGGTGCCTGATGTCTTCCCTTAACGATATTCTATTATGGGAATCGCTGGCAAATGGGAGATACTTGTCCTGGGATTTAAGAGCTTCCCCAAGTGCATCCTCCAGTCCAAGGTATGGAACGTGACCCCATCCATTACTTCCATAAGTCCATAGTTAGTCCAACAGAGTGGGGTATGCTGTGGGTTTTAGGGAGTGATGTTGAGATCCCAGTCACACAGGATTGGTCAAGGTGACAGTTGAGTCAGGCAGTGGTTGGGGAGTCTTTCCCATTTCCCAGCTGTTCAAATAACTCTATGTCCCTGGGTCCTGTTATTATCCCCCCAGAGTAACACACATGGCGATTGTCTCTACATGAGCTGCATGGCCGTTTCTCTGAAGCTGATCTCAAGTTGTTCAGGATCGGCTTTCAGGATTTTAGGAAAAGGGGGAGTTTGGGTTAATGCCTTTAAATGAAGAGAATGGAAGATGGGACCCTAGTTTGGAGAGTTGTAGCCCGATATTTGAGGAAAGCAGACGAATTCATGACCTCGTCTGGTTTATAAGAAACAGTATCAAAGTCTAATAACTACAAAGATGTGCTATTGAAACAATTATTTTCTCTCTGAATTCTTTCTTATTTCCAGAGATAGCAAGATGGAGAATAATTGATTTGTAAAACAAGTCCAGTTTTAACAAAATGCCCTAATTACTTACAAAGGCTCAACAAACAGTGATTGCCCATATAAGTTTTCCAAAAAGCCTCCTTTTCTCAAAAATTTTATAAGGAATCCCTAGATAGAACTTTTAATAGCCTCTCAAGGCCAGAATCCAAGCCAAATATTTGTCATCAGACTTGTCTGGAAAACATATAGATTTATGGGATTTCCTCTTCCCGAGGTCCCCAAACTATCCTGAGGTTTCCTGCACCTGCCAGGAGTCGACATTGTTACTCACCTGGTAAGGCTGCTGGGAACTCTGTCAGCAAGGCATCATGCCGACATTTCCAGGGGGATTGGTTGGCTCCACAGAATGGCTCCACCTTAAATCCTTCAAGCTGTCTAGGCAGCTTATTTCTGAGTCTAGGCAGGTCTGTCTCAAATCGGACATTCCAGTCAGAATCTTGGTCAAATAACCAATGTGTTCAACAGTGTCCTGTTGCAAGGAGAACAGATTCAGCCCCCAGACGTGTAGGAATGTGTTTCCTTGTGGATCAAGATGGCAACTGCAGACACGGGGACTGAGGAGTTGAGGGGGATCCGCCGAAGGCAAGGAGGCCGAGACCCAGCCAGCATGAGGAAAGGGTCCCAGCTGATCCTTTACATGTGCGGAGTCACCCTGGCCGAGCTACCATTGCCAACTGAGCCACTCGTTGGGAATAGACCTTGGGAACAGAGTGGGGAGGAGAAGAAGGGGTCATTCGCCAACAATGCCTAAACGCTATGACCTTGTCCACCCTCAGTCCTTCAGACCATACTGGGGTGCCCCCTCAGATAGAGATCTTCGGATGCCTCACGAGCACTATGGTTACACCTGCCAAAGGGCCGAGGGAAAGGAGAGGGAGGCAAGGATCCCCCTGAAGGGTGGGAGGGGAAATCCCTCAGCCTGTGGGGCAAGGATGGTCCCATAGACTCCCCCTGGGGCTTGGGGTCCTCACCAAGGAGGAACCTCAAGTGGAGGTTATCAGCTGCCCAGAGAGTACTAGATTCAGTCCACAAGGGAAACTCCCAGGAAGTTCCTAGAAAGTCTCAGGAGAGGCCCAGGACAGCAGAGGGTCCCTGTGAAGGCCATCAAATGTGGGGCAACCTGATGAGGTGGAGGCTGCGGCTCAGGTGGTGAGAGAATCCCCCCAAGACCGAGTAGAGGACATGGGAGTGTCCTGAATACCCTGCAAGGGAGCAGCGGGCAGGGCAGCAAAGGGGAGCCCGTCTGCCGGGAGGGGGTACTGGGGGCTGTGGTTATGGGGGGCGTGAGGGAACATGGGGACCTTTGGAATGCTCCCCGTGTTGGACCTGTGCCTGGTTGTAAGTACCCAGGGGTTAGTTAGGGCCTGTGGCCATGTCGAGGCTTGTCCCTTAGGAGCGTGTGTCCATCCAGGTGTGTGCTCACTGTGCGTCCTTGCTTTGCTGCGTTTCTTTCCATTGCTCAGGCCTGTCATACACTGTGATTTTTCCTCCTCTGTTAAAGTGACTGGTGGCTCTGTCCCCATCAATCCTCCAGGGACTCTCCCTGCTGGTGCCCTTTTTGTTGAAATCTGGGCCCTGGTTAAATGTTTGAGAGGCCCTGCTGACTTCCAAGTTTCTTGTGGCCCCGAATTCGTCTTACACCCCAGGTGTCCCAAGCCTCCGGGCCCTCGACTGTGTCCATGCCCAGAGTCCACCTAATCCGGGGAAAGGGTCGTGTATGCCTCTGTCGGAAGAGAGGGGACTCCCCCAGGCTCCTTGACCTTGTTCCTTCCAGGGCGAGAGCTGCTGGGATCTGAGTGTCCACAACATCCTGACATTCTGGCTCCAGGCCTTGGAGCTGACGAGGCATAGTCATCTTTGAGCAAGACAAACGCATGTCCTCTGATTTCTGTGTTGTCTGCGTGAATATTTCATGTTTCAATCTGTACAGTACCGGTCTGCTCAGATCTGTTTCAGTGTAAATAACCCGTAAATTGGGCGTGTGTTAGTCTCTGTCGGCTGTTGTCATCACCCTGCGCTTCAAGTGCCAGCCCTTCCGTCACTGTGTGCACCGCAGGGGACCTGCTTGTGTGTTGTCACTTCCTACTCACGTGTGACTCAGGGGCCCTAGGATTGGAAGGCAGCCCTCTGCTGTCACCCTTCATCCTCCCACACACACGGGTGAGGATGGAGCTTTGCAGCAATAGAACATGTGGTGTGTTTCAGGACTCTGTGGTCTTTGACGATGTGGCTGTAAACTTCACCCTGGATGAGTGGGCTTTGCTGGATTATGGTCAGAGGAACCTCTATAAGGATGTGATGCTGGAGACCTGCAGGAACTTGTCTGTCGTGGGTAAGGATGGCTCCATCCCTTCACCAATCTTTTAAGGAGGGAGATGAAAAGGTCTATATTTGCAAATATTAAAACTGTACATAGAATATACTATAGACTTCACAATTAGTATTAGAAGTAATAAATGAATTTAGAATAGTTGCAGAACACAAATTAATATTCCACAATCTGTCACATTTCTATATTTACTACTCAGTTAGCTGAGAAATTAAGAAAACAAACCCATGTTCACATAGTTCACGAACAATAGAATAGCATGTTCACAGTAACCAGGGACGTTGAAAGATCTGTACTCTGGCAGATATAAAACATTTAATGAAAGACATTGAAGATGACACAATAACGGGAAAGCTATACCATAGTCATGGATTGTATGGGCTGATTTCTTTTTGAAAATGCCCCTAGTATGAAAAGCGCTCTACATATTCATTGCAATCCTTATCAATATACTAATAGTATTTTTGAAAGAACTAGAGCAAGAAATTCTAAAATTTGTATGAAAACAGAAAAGATTCCAAATAAACAAAGCTATTTTGAGAAAGCATACCTAAGCTAAAAACATAACAGTCCCAGATTTCAAAGTATACTCAAAAAAACAGTATAGTACTGGCACAAATATGGACACAGAGATCAAGGCTACAGAATAGAGAGTCCAGAAGTAAACCCATGTTTATATGGGAAAATAATCTATAAAGAAGGTGCTGAGACTATACAATAGGGAAAAGACTGTCTCTTCAATAAATGGTGTTGGGAAAATGAGACAGCTACCTGTCAGGAGATGAAACTGGACCACCTTCGTACCCCTTACCTGAAAGGAAACTAAGTATGGATTAATCACCGATCTGTAAGACTTGAACCC
This sequence comes from Cryptoprocta ferox, assembly GCA_028646485.1. NCBI lineage: Eukaryota > Metazoa > Chordata > Mammalia > Carnivora > Eupleridae > Cryptoprocta > Cryptoprocta ferox. Next base: position 2,039,657 of record CM053574.1, read on the forward strand.
ATACACGGAGGCACTAAACTCATGGACATCAACCTTAGCCATATATTTGTGGAATTATCCCTTGAGGTAAGGGAAGTAAAAGCTAAAATAAAAAATGGAAAGAGGAACATAACAGACATTTTTCCACTGAAAATATAGAGATGGCCCCTTGACACATGAAAAGCTGCTCAATCTCAGTAATCCTCGGGGAAATGCAAATCAAAACCACAGTGAGCTGTCCCTCACAGGAGCCAGAATGGCTAGTGTGAAAAAGACAGGAAATGCAAGTGTTGTTGAGGATGCGGAGAAAAGAAAACTGCTCGTTGGTGGGATTTTAAAGGGTGTGGCCAGCTTGGCAAACAGTTTGGAATTTCCACAATAAAATGAAACACAGTAATACCATATAGTACATAATCCCACTTCTGGGTAGTTCTCCCTCAAAAAAACCCAGCACGATAAGATATGTGCACTCCCAGATTCACAGTACTGTTACTCACTGTACTCAAGATATGGAACCAACACAGGAGTCCATCAACAGATGAATAGATAATGAAGATGGGTATCTACATACAAGGGACTATCCCTCTGTAATACAAAAGGGACAAATTCCTGCCATTTGTGACAACATGGATGGACTTAGAGTGTATTATACCAAGTAAATAAATCAGACAGAAAGACAAAGAAAACATGTTACTTAAATGTGGAATCTAAATGACAAAATGAACCAACAACAGAAAATAGAACAGACTTAAAACTATTAAAAACACATTGGTGTTTGTGAGATTGGAAGGGGATGGAGAGACAGGTGAAATAGATGGAGGGGATTGAGAAGTACAGATTTCCACTTAATGAATGAATGAATGAATGATAAAAAGTCCGACAATTATCAGTCACCAGTGACCCTGAAGAATAATGTTAGGCCCATCTTCCAGATTGCTTGGTGTCCTTCAAATCCTCCCTCCTGCTGAGCTCCTCTCTGGGGCAGGGCAGTAGCCACACACACCATCTAATCTCCTAGTGGCAGCTGGGGCAGCGCAGGTGGGCTCCACCAAGGGTCTTTGTGGCTTCAGAACAGGCCAACCCTTGGGTAACCAGGGTCTGGAAAAGGGATTGGCATTTGGACAAATTCATTAGAAACATGACTCAGTCTTTGAGAAGGATGATGCCTCCCATTCACCTGGCTTCCCTGTTGGACTTTCCATCCATCATCACCCACGTGGCCAGTCTTTCTGTCTTTCTGTAGAGGTAGGGTGTGGGCGTGCCAGTTGGTTCCCACCTCGCTTTTCTGATCATACTTATCTCCACATTAGTTTCCATCTGTTTTGAGGTATTTCTGAATGGATGGGCTGCCATTTCATACACTTTTTGCCAAAATCCTAAGTCACCAGATCCTCAGAATTATTTGGTCACATGTCCCTTTTTCCTCACGAAGTTCATTTACATTTCGGGATCAGTATATGAATAGAAACAGACAAATGGTTTGTTATCTTACCTTACACATCAGGTCATTTCCACGAAATTCAATTAGGCTACCAATCCTTGTAGTTTCTCCCAGTCAGGATAAAATGAGTGGATCAAAGTCCCAGTGGAATACTTTGCAAAGTGAGCATCTGAGTGAAGAGAAAATACCAATGTTTATAAAAAACGATTCCTATTCTGTGTTTGTAGACGAGCAGAAATTTCGTAGCAGTGGAGAGCTGACCCGAATGCAAGAAGGGCTTTTAAGGTGAGTAACACTTGCAAGGGAGGAATGGGGGATGATGGCAGTTGTGAGACTAACCTGAAATTAAAGAACAGCTGTAAACCTAGCTCAACAATCGTGTAGTCGAAATTTTCATAAAACGAAGTATTTATGAATGCATTCTACATATTGATCATCTGAAAAACATTTCAGGTGGAAAAAAATGGTCCGGGAAAACTATATGTAGGAAGCCCTGAATGTTATGACTCTCTTTGAGTCCTCAGCCAGCGCAGTCCTCAGCCAGCGCAGTAAGCTTGTACCATTTTGTTACCTTGCAGACAGTGCCCCAAACATACCCATTCATTGAAACTGTCCATTATGTAGTTCGATAACGATTAACAAACATCAATAGATCATTAATCAATAAGGAGATCACTTATAATCATTATTTCTTACCCGTGTGCCTTCCTATATTGAACAGAAGTCCTTTGGTGGAGCGTGTCTGTGAACGTGTTGAAGGGGATCAATGTGGAGAAACCCTGAACCCGATTACAAGTCTTACTGTGCATGAGGGGTGTCCCATTGGAGGTAAATCCTGTGAATGTGCTAAGTGTAGAGAAGCCTTTGTAGATGGTTCCTTCCTAGAGAAGCCAGGAAAACCTCCCCCAGGACTCAAACTGAGTCCTGGTGAGGAATGTGGACCAGGCTGCAGCTCTGTCTCGAGCTTCAGGACTCACGTGGACCCAGACCTTGTAGAGAAACCCTGTGAAGGTCAGGACACCAGGAGAGCATCTAAGACATCGAAGAGTCTCGGTAGGAAGAAATCTCTGGAGTGCAAGAAATGTGGGAAAACTTTCACATGCATGTCTTCCTTCAAGAGTCATGTGCGAAATGACTGTGGACAGACAGTCCATGCATGTGACATGTGTGGGAAAACCTTCTTGTATCACTCCTACCTTATACGTCATATTGGAACTCACACTGGGGTGAGAACCTCTCAATGTCAGGAGTGTGGGAGAGCCTTCCGGTATAAGTCATGTCTGCAAAAACATGTGAGGACCCACGCTCGAGAGAAACCCTATACATATCAGCCTTTTGGAAAAGCCGTCCCTGATCAGCACTCCTTTCTAGAACCTGGGAGAAGACGCATAGAGGATAGATCCTCGGAATGTAAAGAGTGTGGGACAACTTTCAAGATACGTGTACATTTTGAACATCACATGACCACACACAATGTAGTGAAACCTTATGAATGTCAGGAGTGTGGCAAAGCCTTTAGGCATCACTCATACCTGCAAGTACATTTGAGAACACACACTGGAGAGAGACCCTATGAATGTAAGGAATGTGGGAAAACCTACCGGATGTATTATCATATTAAACGTCACATGACCATACACAGTACAGTGAAACCCTATGAATGTAAGGAGTGTGGCAGAGCCTTCCGGGATCCCACAGCCCTGCGAGTACATATGAGGAAACACACTGGGGAAAAACCATACGAATGTCAGGAGTGTGGGAAAACACTCAGATATAAGTCATGCCTGCGAGAACATATGAGGAAACACACCGGGGAGAGACCCTATGAATGTCAGCACTGTGGGAAAGATTTCAGGTATCCTTGGAATATGCGGGAACATGTGAGGACGCACAGTGGGGCGAGACCCTATGAATGTCAGGAATGTGGGAAAACCTTCAGGTATAAGTCATCCCTGGGAGAACATAAGAAGAAACACAGTGGGGAAAGACCTTATAAATGTAAGGAGTGTGGGAAATCCTTCAAATATTATTGTAGTCTGCGCGAACATGTGAGGACACACACTGGGGAGAGACCCCATAAATGTCAGCACTGTGGAAAAGCCTTCAGGCGTCACTACACCCTCTTGCTCCATACTGAGAGAAATCACACAAGAGATGGACACTTGGAATGTAAGGAGTGATGGAAAATTTTCAGGAAGGATTGACCTTGTGAATGTCACATGACCACACACAATGTAGTGAAACCCTATGAATGCGAGGAATGTGGCAAAGCCTTCAGGCATCACAGAGACCTGCGAATACATGCGCGGACACACACTGGGGCACAACCCTGTAAATGTCCGCACTGTGGGAAAGTCTTCACCTCTTCTGCAAACCTGGGAGCCCATAGGAGGACACATGCTAGGGAGAGACCTTTTGAGCGTATGGAGTGTGGGAAAGCTTTCAGTCAGTTGCAAAATTTTCAAGGTCATTTGAAAACGCACAGAGCAATTAAACCCTATGAATGTAAGAGTTGTGGGGAGGCGTATAAGTTCTCATCTCTTCGAGTGCACATGAAGAACCACCCTAGGGAGAGACCTTGACACGTCACCGCTCCCTTCAAGAACACGTGAGGGTGCACAGTGGACAGGAAGCCTTTGTATGTAAGGACTCTGGTAAGGCCTTCCAGTGTCCCAAAGACCTGCAAGTACATGTGATGACCCTCAGTGGGCAGAACCTTATGAATGACTGCTCTGTGTGAAAGCCTCAGTTGTTCCTCTTCCCTTTGAGGACACATGTGAATGTAAGAACCGTGGAAAATCCTTCAGGTAGCTCAGCAATCTGTGAGCACAGACACACTGTGGGAAAGCATTTATTTTCCCTTCAAATCTTTTTTTTAAAATTTTTGATGTTTTTCAATTTATTCTCGAGAGAGAGAGACAGAGCACGAGCCGGGGAGGGGCAGAGCAAGAGGGGCACAGAATCCGAAATAGGCTCCAGGCTCTGAGCTGTCAGCACAGAGCCCGACATGGGGCTCGAACTCACAGACCATGAGATCATGACCTGAGCTGAAGTTGGACACTTTCCTGACTGAGCCATCTGCCCCCCTTCAAATCTTATTGAAAATGTGAGCCAGTACAATGGAGATGATGCTGAATGAGCACAATTTTGAGAAAACTTTATGTATTTTGTTCATGATAATTCAGGCGGGAGAGAAATCTTTTCATTGTTGTGAATATAGTTTTGAGTTTCCAGGTGCCTCTTCTTTAATAGGGATCCCAAGTGTATGAATTCCTGGTTCTTGTCACTGATATAAACACTGATGGTTTGAGTGTCCTTCTTTGTCCTCTACATCTGGACGACCTAGATGTTGTTTTCTCAGACTTGAACTAATCAGATAGTTACGTCCAACATGTCTCTTTCCCATTACAATGTCATTGGACCCGGAGGTAGTAAAAATGTGTCTGTTGTTGGTGTGTACATTCAAGTTTATATGCTTTTACAAAAAAAGTTTTGATTTATACATTCCAAAATGTTCTTGTTAAATTATCATGACATGAGACCCCTTATTATTGAAAGTTCTTCTCTGTTCTCTTTTGTGATTCTGGAATAACCTGTTTTTGTGCCTACTCTTCTTTTCAGTCTTAATTAAGGAAAGATGTATTTTCACATCAATTGTCTTTCTCATCAGTATTTAAAAACAATTTAAAAAATATTTATTTGAGAGAGAGAGCGTGAACACGTGGAGGAGGGGCAAAGAGAGAGGGAGACACGGAATCTGAAGCAGGCTCCCGAGTTGACAGCTCAGGCCGGATGCAGCGATGGAACCTATGAACTGTGAGATCATGACCTAAGCTGGCATCAGACGCTTAACTAATTGAACTACCCAGGCACCCATTTTTCATCAACTTTTAAAGTTATGGGGCTCCGGGGTGGCTCAGTCGGTTAAGTGTCTGACTTCAGCTCAGGTCATGATCTCATGGTTGATAGTTCGAGCCCCGCGTCGGGTTCTGTGCTGACAGCTCAGAGCCTGGAGCCTGCTTCAGATTCTGTGTCTCCTTCTCTCTTTGCCCCTCCCCTGCTCATGCTCTGCCTCACTCTGTCTCTAAAAATAAATAAATGTAAAAAAAATTTAAAAAAAATAAAGTTATGATACTGGTTTAGCTTTTGTGGGACTCATTATTGGCATATTTGGTTGATTTTGTTGCAAATTCTGACTTCGAAGAACATCCCTTTGGACCATGACTCAGGTTTGCCGTTTTGTTTCCGTGAGCAGTAATTGTATTTGAAACACCACCGGGGGGCTTTCCTCCCTCCCCCAGGAGGTAAAGTCTGTTGTGCGTTGGGGGGCGGGTGTTCAAATCCTGTCAAATCCTTATCTACAGGATTCCCTGTGATCAACTGAGTCCTACCTGGTGAAAGGAGGCAGGACCACCACCGCCAGGGGTAGCAAAGCTTGGGAATGGAGATCAGGGGACTCACTATGGTCCCTACAGATAAACTCAAATAGAACTAGGCTGAGGACACTTTATTGCAAAGTTCTAACATGAAGCAGGTTCAGGCTTAGAGATCCTCCAGCATCTTCAGTGAAATGGAACTGGGCTTTGATTTTCTGTGTGACCGAGTTGAGTAAGAAAGCCCATTGTCAGGATCGGGCCCCTGCGGTGGAGGAAGGCTTCCTTGGCTCAGGTCCTCAGAGCCTTGTTCCTCAGCTCAGTGGATGCTCAGAGTGTGGGCCACCCGCAGTTCAGTGGCCTGGGAAACGTTTGGGTAGGAACAGGGCGGTGGTGGACAGTGTAAAATGAAGAATCCAAATTGAGTAAGGAGAGTCCTGTATTGAGAGGTATGATTGCATAGACTGAGTAGGGGAATAGGAACCATAGGCCTAGGGGCAGGGGCCGTGCAGGGGGGCGGGGGGCTGTTGCATTAGGTGCAGGGGCTACATCAGTGGAGAGAACACTGAGCATAAGACCTGCAAGTATCTGAAGGGAGGAGAGAAGGAAGGACACCAGGCATGGGCAGGTGTGGTGCTGACCTGGCGGTTCCCTGAGGCCAGCCTGTCCCCCTGTCCCCAGGAGGGGCTGTGTGTGGCTCAGGCTGAAGGCAAGCCCACGTTCAGGGCTCTGGAGGAGGGAGAGAAGCCAAAGCAAAGTGGGCCCAGCCCTCATGTTGTCCCCCCTTGGTCGTGGGGACACGCAGCTGAGTTTACCGTGGATGAGGCACCATGTGGATTGGGGGGTCTGCACATGGCCCTGTCATGGGTGAATTGGGGACTTCCCTGTGGAGCTGCGTTAGTCCTTACAGCAGGGGTTTGGGCACCTTGAGTGTAGTTCTGGTGTCAACAAAGACAGAGATTCATTCCCACGGGGAATGGAAGAGCCCCTGTGATTCCCTGGGCCCTGGCACTGGGAAGGAGGAGCACATGGGACAGGCCGGCTGAGGGACACAGGTGGACCGAGTGCTTACATTTGTAAGAAGCTTTTCTCCAACATCCTGGCTCTTTGTAATAATAGCAGAAACTACATGTTTTTAAAATTTTGTTTACAGAACTTTCATATGCTGTCAGTAAAAACTGAGAATTTTCTTGAAAGACAATTTGGAGTCCATTGTCATTGTCATGGAAAGGCTCATCAGGTTGTGGTGTGCACATCTGAGTTTTGTTCCGCTTGCCAGGCTTAAGGGAAGTGTTGCAATGGCTCAGTAGTATTTCCAGTGAATGTTCTAGCACCGTGGCCAAAATGTAAGTGTCTGATTCCCTAATTCTCTTTGGGATGTTCCCATTGGGCCAGTTTCATCCAGCATTTGGCCTGGCCGTCTCCAGCAAGCACGTGAACTAACTGGTATAAATCTGAGAAACCAGGGTGGTAAGTTTGAGTAACTATTAAATTCTTCAGCAAACCTTTGGGCATCCTCAGTCACTTTAAGAAAGTCTAATTCTGGCCTGAATTTTACCCTTAACCCAGCAAAGATAAGTAATTGGGCTTTATTTGGATCCCCACAGGGGCCTGTCTTAACAGGTTCAGGAGAGGAAGGATTGGGGAGAGAATCAGGAAAAAAAGGACCTTCAGTGAAAGGATTAGGAGGAGGGCAGGGTACACAGGAGGCCAGGAGGGGGCAGAGGGGAGAGAGGAGGGGGCACTGGTGACCTGGTCTGCACTGGAAGAGGCACCCACGTGTCTGGAGACAAAGAAGATGAGGAAGAAGAAGGAGGCTCAGGTGCCATTTGGACACCTTTCAGTGGTTTGTCTCTGATAATTTAGAAATAGTGTTTTTCAGAGAAGGAACTTTAGATCCTGATGGTGTCTGGAAGCTTCCAAATACCCATTAAAGTAGGCATCCCATCTGGTTTTGACAAATTTAGAGCCATGGCTGTCGAATTCAATTTTGATAAGAGTCAGACAGGGGAGATCAGAAGTCTCCCATGATGGCCACTGATGTTCTATGTTACCCCTGCTGAAGTCAGTCCAATTAGTTAGAAATTCACGTGAGGAGAGACCGCAGTTTTTAAACATAAAACCAGAGGGGAC